>JAJIZL010020522.1:0-40412 GCA_023969395.1 Amblyomma maculatum | reverse complement strand
TGTGTGTGTGTGTGTGTGTGTGTGTGTGTGTGTGTGCACGTGGATTGGAATTGGTCGGTGCAACTCGGAATCCTTCATTTTCTCTTGATGATAATTTCCGGGTAACGAGTCGCGACGACTGGGCTGTGAGCGATCCCAGTTCTCGCTCTGCAGTTCACTTATACCTTGGACATCTCTCTGATGGCTGCTCATTGCGACAGTGCTTACCGCGGGCTAAGCGAACCAGAATTTGTACCGCTTGGTTCGTTGGCTCGAATCTTGAAGAAGCGGCGTGGAAGAGCAGAACAAAAGGGGAGGAACACTTGCTATAGCTGATAGGCAGTATTCGCCTATGTCCTCGCTCTGTCCTCCTTTCTAGCGTTTCGTCGAGACTGTTGCGATGGTTTTGCTTGGCATCCATGCGTGTCACGATGCATATAAGCGGACGTTCTGTCTCTGGAGACGGCGTGCTTTGCGATTCGTGACGTGACGCACGTACAGCATAATCATGTGAGCGGTCTTTGGGGGAAGGAATTTGTCCTTCATGTTGTCGCTTTGCCCGGCTCCGGAAAAACGTGAGTGGCTTGTTGCGGGCTCCTGAGCTAGCTAGCCCTTCCTTGTTGTGTGCCTGTAGGTCATACCATGCATTTTTTTTTTCGTCTCTGGTTCTGAGCCTGAACCTGTCACGGGCATAACTCTGCGCGGAATTCTTCGTAGCCCGGTGCTGCTTTTACGATTGCAACTGTGCGAGGAACCTTCGATTTATAGTATCGTCCACGCAGCTACAGTAAAATAAATGAATAAATAAATAAATAAATTCAGCTTAATCGTATTCACCTGCTTTGAGCCCCTTCAGAAGACTTCGAGGGAAGGTGAAAAACTCGCTTTGTCTTTTTTTTTTTTTTTTTTTTCGGTTCTTCCGGGAGCGCTCGTTCTGAGTCATCGTGGCCACCAAGTTCCCGCTGCATATTCTTTTATTCCGAAATTGTGCCCTCTGCTGTGTACCCGTTTGTAAGGTGGAAGAGATTTGTATGCGCCGGCTGTATGCGACTAGATTTCCGTATATAGGCAGCGGAAGTGGAGACTGCGGCTGGTTTTCCACGAGCACATACGTGCACCTAACCGGACTGGTTTCGCGCGGGAGGCTGTGGTACAGGTCGGAGCAGTATTGAACGAAAGCCTTCATTAACATGCGGCCACCGATTGTTCCCCATGCGTGAGCGATAAGGATGCTTCCGTTTCTTTCTTTTTGTTTTTTTTTTTTTTCCGGCGAATGATCCATTTGATGCCTTTCATTGCAGAGGTAACACACGTTGATCTTTAGCGTGAGCTATTGTAAGCAGCTGCATTTGGGGATAATAACCGTTTCGTACGTACTGCTCGTGCCTTCAATTGAACGGTTTCGTTTTCTTTTTTCTCCTCTCTCTGTAAGGTGAGGCGAGTCGCGAAGCGCTCACTCGACGTATACTTATACGGAGCTCTCCGTCGTCGTTTCAAGCACTGGTTCGCGTGCTCCGGACACTAGAGGTCATTTGTTGCAGCGTGGCGCGCAGCTGGCATTGCAGTCGCGAACAGCCTACGCATGCAACTGAAGCAGACGCGTTGACGCTTGATATTCGTGACGTCGACAGCGCGGTTCAGCTGTTAGGACCCTTCTCCTGTCCGACAGTGCGTGTGTGCCTTGCTCTTATTCTCCCCTGCTTTGTATGTGACTGACGCTACGTTTGCTGCGTCTGATCGTGCGCCTACAGTGACGATGAGTGCTGCAGAGATTGCCTGCAAGTTCGCCTTTTCTGCGCGCGGACAGAAACCAGGGCAGACTGTAAAAAAGAAAAGCAAGACTGCAATTTTATAGCTGAACCGCCCGAAAACTGTTTATTCGTCCGTAATTGTCCCGCATTTTTCTTGTTTTCGCATCTTGAAATCGAGGTAGGTAGGTTACAACTTTAATGATTCAAAAAAGAACCAGGTGAGGGGGGGTAAAGGGAAGCGAAGGAGCAGGACGACGATGGGCCCTCAGGCCGCTCTAGATGGCCGGGCACTTTTGTGCTTCGGCGACCCCTCGGGCCCAGCTCACTGTCAGAAGCTGTACCTCCGGCAGCGAGCTGCGCAGAGCAGCCTCCCATCGCTCCTGGTGTCTTGGCCCTTGCCACGGGGGCTTGGGTTTGTTCGGGCAGTTAAGGAAGACGTGAGTAAAGTCGGCTCTGGTGCTAGGAAACAAGTGGCAGTGAGGAGAGGTTTCGCCACGGTTTATAACAGAGAGAAGGACTGTATCCACGCGAACACGTTTGCACGTTGAACAAGCAACGCAACAATAATGTGGCTTGTATAATGATAGCTTTCAGCAGCTTAACCTACAGAACTAGATTGATTAGTTGCGTTATGCTCCGGAATATTGATAACGCTACTGGAAGCCTGTAAAATAACTTGGGCCATGTCGTCTGTTCTGTACGGATTAGCTGCCGTTCTAAGCCGCAAGAAACTTCCGCAGTTCAGTATAAGGCGTCTGTTTTATAAGTTTTCTGTTGTTTACTTACTTACCTTTATCAGGAATTACTCAAAGTGGTCGGAAACAAGTTACCTCCCGGCTTCTACGTAGTTCTATGCGCAGTTTAACAAATCTGCTAGCCTTGTTTTCAGCCGGTGCGGGCCCTTTTGCGCAGATGTAGCTATTTTTCGCACCACTGTGCATTCCAGGTGGGGACCACCTCTTCAACTTCCGGTGTGCTCGGGCTTCCGGTGTGAACATCGGATAACGCTGGACATACATCATGCATGTCGACAGTTATGCATAGCGCCAATATTGCCGGCTGAGCGTTATACTTGAACGCAGGGGCGAGTGTATTATTTGTGTGCGATCGTCGCTTCACGCTAAGACCGTTTCATCGGGTGTCCCTTTGAATTGAAGGCACCTCGAATGTTTTACATAGGAGGCACGAATTGCCGCAGGAACTCACCATTCTAGCTTCACGTGTTCATTTTGCAGGCCGCCCATCTAAACTTCTCGATGAATGCGACCTTGATTGGACCCCATCGTCACTTTGGGTCCCGCTCCCGATTTAAACTGCAAGACGTGCGGCTGTGAAAAAGTAAAATTGATCAATGCGATGTACGGGCTGCCGTACACCTATAATCGTTTACGTGCCTGGCACGAAACGACGTGCACGTGTGTTGATGGGTGCAAGCCATCCTTGCCGGCGACGTTCCGACCACTCCTTGGTCTTGTCGCATTCGTGCAAGCGTACCTTTGTTATTTTGAAAAAAAAACCATAGTCGTCTTGTCCGGACTTCAGCCTTTACGTTTTCTGTGTTCGGCTGTTACAGCCATCGCTTCGGGACAGTTTACATGGCCCGCTCCACTGTCAACTGCTGCACTGTACAGGAATATGACAGACGACCCAAGAATACCGGGAATGCATAGCGCTTTCAGCGTTCGTTCAATCTCCCTTTATGTGAGAGGGAGTAAGGTACCGTGAGTCGGCACCGTTAGGATCCTGGGATATTTTCTACAGCAGAATAGAAAAGCACCACCATCCTTAAAAAGCTGCAGACGTATATCCGCCAGGTAACGGGGATATTCAGGCGATTCTCCCTAAGGAACAAAGGTCTCAGAGAACGCTGCCTAACAAGGCTGGCTCGTGCCTTCATAATCAGCAGAATAGCTTATTCCACCCCTTTTTTTTTCAATATGAATCCTGGCGAAGCGGAGAAGTCAAAGGATCAGATAATCATTCAGAAGGGCTTTAGGCCTCTCCTCTCTTCCAATCTCCTCGACAGAGAAGCTTCTAGCTGCGGGAATGCATAATACCCGGGAAGATTTTGCCAAAGCGGTCATTGGGGTGCAGATCTGGTGGTCCGAAAAATATTACAAAAACTATATAGCTTCCGTCAGGAGAGCCACGCTGTGTCGCTGAATCCCAAGAGATTGGGACACAAAAACTATTAAAAAATTACACCGATTACTAAAAATGTGCATCCGATTTATGCCAAGGAACGAAGGGGACATCGTGCAAAATTTATTCAAAGCAAACTCATGAAATACCCTCCTGAGGAATCAGCCTGTTCCGATGCTGCATGCGGGCTAGAAGGGGCCCCGGTCATAGCAGTGGTAGCTGGGAACCACTCCCAGAAAGTATTTGGATCCATTAATATGCGTAACGCGTTAATAGCTGAAGATTCTCCGATAGCGCTATAGCATGTATAGGCACTAGAGCCAAAACTATTCTATCAGACAATAAGGCGGCTCTTAACTTCGGCAAATGGCTAATTTCCAAGTAGGTAGCCAGTATACTGATGGAGCACCCGCTAAACCAAGAGGTTTCAGTCATCTGGGTTCCAGCTCACGAGGGTCTACCAGGCTATGAGGCGGCCCATCGCCTATCGTAGACCCCGGAGACCTGGGTGCCGTAGAGACCCCGCTACCTGGAGACAAAGATCCCCTCATCACCTACAAGGAGCTCTCCAGACTCCCAGACTAAGCAAAATAATCTATCCATCACAAGATATGTCCCTAACACCTTTAGAATGTAGGGTCTGGCGAAATATTCAGGTCAATCGCTTCTTCCCTTATGTTACTCTGCAGAATGAGCTTACAGGCGACTCAGAGGCGTGCAATCTCTGCAACGTACCTCTCAGTCAAAATAATAAAAATCTGGCTATGCCCCGAATCTCCGGGAGCTAAACAGATAGATCCCCTTGATCAAGTTACCTTGGAGTCCTATATCCGCAGCCCAAACACGGATGTACAAAGGATTGTCCTACGCCTGGCAGAGAAGGCTTAGTCCAAGACCTACCCTGCGGCCGTGTCGCAGGAGAGACGGCAAGGGGGAGACCCTCCCCCTGTCTGAGCCCCTGCCCCGAGGTCCATGTCGGTATGAATAGTCCTCTCTGTCTCTCTCGCCTCGTGTTATCCTCGTCGTGCTGAACAAAGGCATGTTACTTGCAGGTCAGATAAGCAGTGCGTTCCGATTCTTATTCAAGCTTGTTGCATGGAGCCCTTGCGTCTTGTTCCGTGTGCACGTCGCCTCATTGGTCCCAGGCGGACGGTGGACCGGTTTCGAGACCGGCAGCAATAATTGCCGGTCTCCGCGGAAAGCTGCACGCGATTACTCCTTTAGGAGTACGGGTGTGCCGCATCACTGAATAGTAAACGCGTTCCCGCAGGGCAATCGGGCCTCACGGAGGAGCGGGGACGTTAGAGATTTTCCTCCCATATTTTCTCTGCATGGTACTTAACTAAAGTGGAGCCGGTCTCCACTAAGTCCATCCTGTCGACCAAGGTAGAGTTACTGTGTACAGTAACTCTAAGCCAAGGTATACTAGATTAGCGCTTTTACCTGCTCACATGGACTGCAACGAAAAGCCATGACACACAACTGTGCCTCGACTGGGGACGATGTCTGCCAGTCGTTTTGTCTGCACTGTCGCTATTACCAAGCCGGTGCGTAATAAGAGGGGGGGGGGGGGGGGGGGGCAAATATTCGTTCAGTAACCAGCTGTGCTTTATCATGTTAACTTGCGTTACCTTCTGCAATGAAATCGGTGATGACAGAAATCAGGGCTCTATCCATTTCTCTGCTATTTTCTCCCAATTCACGACTGCGAAGTGTTTAATTATTTCGTCTGACTGTAACCTGGAGCGTGTCGCTCTCCGTAAATTTGATTATATTGCGGGTATAAAGGCTACTTCATCAGATTGCGAAGAGTCTTCTTAATAGCGATAAAAAAAAAAAAAAAGATGGCAAGGACAACGTTGCACATAGCGCGGTGCTTACCTAACCGCTGAATATATATATATAGTTACTAGGAGCAGTACCTAACTAACTCTACATTGTTACTGCTCAAGTATTTTCGAGTCTGCGTTATATCCGTAAATCTTTTTCTGCTCTGAGGCTGCTCTGAGGCTAGGCTCAGAGCAGCGCTAGAGGCTCGACGCGTCTTACCTAGTATTGAGTTTATATTTTCCGATGTGAATTAACTATTTTAAAAGTACAACAGAGAGCTGCCAGCGATAATTTTTTCGGGTAATGGATTTGGCTCCTCTGTGACAAGTTTATTTTAGATATTCGGTCTTGTTCTGCAAGTTAGAGTGCCGGAAATAGTTGAAGGCAATACTCATATCTTTTCAATTTCCAGTCATTGTTAAAAGGTACTCGACACGGCACACCAGTGACACAGTTTGAGCTCTGCCTTGCCGTTAGCGAAATGACTCCGCTTCGCGACATCTTTTCCTAGCATTGAAGCGAAGGCAGCGGAGTTCAAGCGCGTCTTCTTTCAAAGCAACTGAATGCGGTCCGCTGCTGCGTGTGAGATATCCATCAAAATGTGCTATCTTGGTTATAATCCTTATTTAAAGCCTAGTTCTAACATAACTGCCAACTTTCAGCGTTAGAGAAGCAGCGCAAAAAAAGCAAAAAAAAAAAAAAAAGCGTCATTTAGACTACGGCAATTTGGTTAGACGCGTCTTTGACGTGAAGCTTCTATTGGTGACGCCGACTACACCGGCGGAGTCAAGTTACTGCGCAGAGAGCAACGGGCCCGGCGAACCAGGCGCATCATCGTGCGCCTGAACTATCTGACGGAATGACAGTTTTGTAAACCTGTAGCCTTCCCTTCAGCGTCAAGAAAAGTTCTCGTTGGAGATCCTTCGGTTTCCTAATTGTGTTTGCTGCATGTGAGTCTGTCTGTGCGTCTTGCAACATAATGCACGTCGCAGCGGTATAGTGTATTGTGCAATGCGAACGCGAACGAATGTTTCGCACACATATCCGGGTACAGGCAGGTCGCGTGTAGACTACTCTCCACTCGATTTTTTCGACGCTATAGCAGCAGCCACTGTTTTGCTTCATTTGTTGTCTGCTTCGTTCTGTCTAGACAGTGATTTTACAGCTTACAAGAGCCGCACGGTCGTAAGTCGGGGCGCGCCGCAAACAATCCTTTACGAATCTTCCCGTTCATCTCATCGCGGGAAAACATCACTTTTCGAGAGAGCGCGCCATGCAGCAGCAACGTAGAGTTTCAGAAGGGGAAGTCGTACATACAGTGTATACGATATATTAAATCGATGAGCATTAAGGGATTGGCGGAAGCGGTTTGGCGGGGTTTCTCGTCGTGGTGCTTTTCCTGCGGCCTTGTGCGCTTTACCGCCACTCACTCTCGGATATTTACGAGCGGTCTTTCGAGCGTCAGGCCCTTGCTTCGAAACAAACGTCTACAACAAAGCAAAAAAAAAAAAAAAAACTTGCCCGTTTGTCGCAAACTGCCTCATACAGTGTACCAATGGATGTTTATCGCGGCAAGACTGGTGTACTGACACGGTTACTTGCGACAGCTTCGCTTTGCAATGAGAGTTTTGGCCCGAAATTTCCTAACAAAAACGCGTTTTGTGGTTGCAGCGCCATCTGTCTGCGGTGGTTTTAAGACAAACGGTGGAAGATTTGAAGGGCACGGTGGTTTCATATTCGCATGCATGAGATGCCATGTAGGCTGTGAACGGCTTTATATTTATGGCAGGGCGTTTCAACGATAAACACACTTCTTTTTTTACATTTTATTGATCTTCTTATAACTTGACAAAAAGAAAAAAAAATGTAAAAGAATGGACGAGAGAGGGAGCCCGGACCAGCAAAGCTTTGCCGGGAGCTGAGCTCCGAATAATGCCCATACTGGAGCTTTGGGATTTCGCAGTAATCCCACACAACGCTGTAACTATAGTATTTGATGTGGCTGCGCCTCTTCAAAGATTCAGTGTTTGCTTCATTGCCACCCGACCTTGTTTCATGCACGCCTCACTGCCATATTGTTTTCGCTTTCGGTCATTCGTTGCCCTTTGAACCGCTGGAAGAGTTGGTGATACCGTGATTGCCCGTAGTGGGCAGCCATTGCTGTGACCAGTTGCAACAAGTATACGCGTTAGTTTTTATCTGCTTTCGAGGCAGCTTCAGTGGACAGTAGATATGAGTTGTTCGTGGGACGTTCGTGAAGCTTGAACGGCTCATCTTTTTTTCTACGCAGGAGGAGAAGCAAGAGATCCGGCGACCATGGCGTCGTCGTGTCCGGGGGGCCTTCCGCCAGCACGGGGCCTCTACGACCCCCGGCAGGAGCGCGAATCGTGCGGCGTCGGCTTCATCGTCAGCATCGAGGGTATCCCCTCGCACAAGGTGAAAAAGCCTTCCTTTTGCTTAGCCTGTACGTACCGGTTGTGGCCCTTCAACAGCCTAGCTTCTGTTAGTGCGCCCTCTTGAACCGAATGAGGCCTATATAGTCACCGTTCAGGACTGTCCAATTCCATCCATACTTCGATCATCATGTACTTAAAAAAGCCCCCCCCCCCCCCCCCCCCGCCGAATCATGCTGACCTGCACTTTTAAAAAAAGTGAGACAACAATACTAATAAAGCCTGCCACTCCACTTACCTCAACGCCGTCCCTAACATCCCGCACCAAGAGTTTTCCAAAGTTACCCTTCACCCCTAGTGTTGCCCCAACTTGCTGAATGGCGAGCAAAAAAAAAAAAGGGGGGGGGGGGGGGGAGTCGACAGCATAGGTGGGATTACGACGAGGTTGACGAGACTGTTGCCCTGGAAGCTGAAGTTTTACTTTCTCGAGAAGACAATCGCGCACGCCCAGCTGCTTTCACGGGTGCAGGAGTGCGACTGGAACGCTCTCTGTACATAGGCGACGGACTTCGCAAGTACCTGGGATAAATGGCGAAGGCTCAGAAATTAGATTCACCGTGTTCAGGAGGAGTGACGCCAGTAACATCACAGTTCCGAACTAAAACTGCACATGAACGGAAATTTTTCGCGAGTTTCGCTGAATGAAGCCAATCGATATATGCTCGCGACTCTGCTCTTCCGCTTCGTGGATACGTTGATGTTGTCGTGGAAGCAAGTGGCAGCCAATCGCAAGATCACCCTGGTAATGTCAGAATCTGCGCGAGTGGTGAACTGCGTAGCTGCTGCTGTAATGCGAACATGTGAGGCTATGCAAACATGCAAAATGGCTATGCAAAATGTAATGCAAACATCATTAGTGCACGGGAGGTGAGTGTACGAAAAAAAAGTTACAATGGTGCAGGCTCCCAAGCCAGACGCCAGGAATTGATGCATGCAGGTTGGAAGGAACGTGCACGCATCATTCCCTGGTATTATCACCGGGTGGCTGGTTCGCCAAGCAGTGCTGCGACTAGTTTGCTATGGCGTTCGGTGTTTAGAGTTCCAAAGTGACTCTGGCCGTGAAGGACGGTCTCTCAGGTCTCTCGGCCAGTGCCTCAAACCCGGGGTTCGTTTAACGTGCACTGACAATGCGCAGTACACGGAAGCATTTCGTGTTTCACCTCCGCCGAAACGTGGCAGCTGCGGCCGGAACCGAATCCGCGTCGTCGGGCTCTGCAGTGAAGCTCCCTAACCACTGAGCCACCTCAGCGGGGCTCCACAGTAAATTTGTTCGCGCAGATTCGAACAGACCCGCACTTGTCCGACGGTGACCAACGTCAGTCGGCACTGCGCCACTCCCGCGACACTCGCAAAGCGGTGGTGCGCTCAACCCAAACCGATTACTGCTGGCTTCCACCACTGTGTTGCAACCATGGGAACGGCTGTAGGCTTGTTCACAAACCGCAGTATCTCGTGGGGCAATTCCAGTCGTCGGTCGGTTGTTGTGTTTATTGGTGGCAATCGTCATTACTTGCCGTTGTAAAGGTTGTTTCACACTTGAGGGTAACACAAGATCGCAAGCACCCCCTCCCCCGTTCCCTTGCCTGCGTCCTTTTGGTTAGACGCGCGGCCACGTTGAAAGTACGGCCGCGTAAGACACACTGGCGCTCCGTACGTAGAGCGTGGTCATGGGTTTCAGTGGCCACGCGGTCCATCTGAGTGTGGAGTAGTCTGTACGATGTGGTCGCGTAGATCGGTTATTTTGTTACGCAAGTTAACTTAGGAGAAAGAAAATAAGGGAAGGAGGTAGCTTCCACCTTACACGGACTTGAAGATAGCGGACGGTTGTGTCGTAAACCGCTCTTTTTCTGTTTTCTTTGGAAAAATATCCGGTGTTGCGACGCGAAGGCCAGGGAAAGCTAGCGAGGCGTCGAGTAACCACGGAAGCGAGCAGCTCTTGAAATAGGAGCAGTGCAAATTTATTTAAATGATTACATGTCGGTAGAGATTTGAGAGAAATGTCTCCCCACAATGGTAAGATCACGGTTTTTAATCTTGTCTTGTCCCTAGGTGCCTAGGTTGGGAATCCATTGTCCTTGAGCACTGGTCGATATAAAAGCACCAACTGGCATTTTTGCGTACAGCACCATAAAGACCCGCCTTCCAGATTCTCTCACATAGGCCATGACACGTCGATGGATACGCCACTAGCTTTCCACGGGTAGACCCGGTTACTGACTCTGCGGAAGCGAGGATCGTGTTGTCGGCACATTTTTTTTTTGTCTCTGGCGTACTCTCTCTCAATGCTGAGCCGGGGATGTATGCGTCCTTCCTCCACCGCCGCCTTTGTAGTTTGAAGGGCAGCCTCCCGCACCGTCCGCCGTACGTGGATACCCGATGCCACGCGAGCTGCCGCTTCGCTTGGGGTCTTGCTGCAGGATAGCCGTCGTCGAGGCAGGCCTGTTGCCAAGCCAAGGTTGATATTCGCTTCTAAAACTTCAAACTTCCCCTGGCAATGAAGACACGCTGGCGCATTGACAGACGTGACCGCGCAGACATTACACAGACTTTAAGCTCAAACTGAGTACTCGGGGCCGATTCCGATGGGAGTGGAGCGTTAAAGATGCGACAGTGCGATGGCTGTTCACGCCGAAAATCTCGGGGCTCAAAATTCGAATCCTTTTACTGCTTAATCCCACTCCTTAACTCCCTACTTCGTCCTTTGAGTCCCGGCATGGGTCCGGTGTCACACCGAGAAGGGCTGCTGCGCCCGTTCATTTCCTCAAAAACATTCTTGTTACACCTCGTACAGTTTCTTGTGGAGTTCTCTGCACATTTCTGGATTTGCCGTACTAAAAGTCTGCTAATGGCTTACTATACAACCGTTATTTGAAGAATTAAAGCAGCAGGTATAGGTGCTCGAGACGTTGACCACTTGGTCTACATCCTCTTTTATCTATTGAAAATGCGCCACTTCTTTTCTAGAGCGTTGATTCGAGTTATAGGAAACACCTTGCACACCATGGATTCACGCATTTCAAAGCCTCTATCGATTTCAGCATTAAGGGCGCGGAGTTTCGCTGTTACTTTTCAGATTTTTTTTTGTTTTTTATTTTTCTGCACGGCGCACCGTCGTGCCCCTCCTGGCGCCCTTTCACGTAAAAAGGCTCTCCGTAGCATTCGATAGAGCGGCTTTACTTTTACTCTCCCTATTCCACCCCAGGTCGATTCATGGCGGCGTTGTGTAGCGAGAACCGAACATCGGGCGCGCGCGCGCGCCGAGATTTTCCGGGTAATTTATTCGCCGCTGGCCCTCTTGCGGATCGTTTGTTCTTTTCCTCGAGTTAGTTTCGGGCCTCGGTTCACGGATGGAATCGGCATCGATGTACGGAAAAGTGCATTACAGATCCGTGCATGGCAACGAAGCTGCCCTTTGCTCTGCAGGCCGCTATCAGCGAGATTTTCCCCAAAGGTTCCCCCCTAGCTGCCGTTTTTGTGTTTTAGTTTCCTGCGATTTGGGGTCCCGTAACTCCACCGTCTCCAAACCTTCCCGTCTCGGTGTCCGCCAAGGCGCAGGTGCGGCGTCTTTTTCTCGTTTCTCATCGTTTAACCGTTAGCCCGGTCACGGGAGGGAGTGATGTAAAAAAAGAAGCACGCGGAAAAAGAAATCTGAATCGAGTAGTCAGTGTCGCTTATATTTGAATATATCAAGTGTTCGATTCGCGCACTCTGCGGCTTGCTTGATCGCACGTTGAGTGCTGTCAAACGTGCGCACATGAAAAAGGGGATGAAATATGCAAGTGCAGTGAGTCACAGCGCGTATCCTTAATATTGTCACGGACAACAGGGCTAGACGTGACTAAAACGACGGAACGAAGCTGTACCAGCAGGCAAAGTTCGGCGCACAGCACGCGAATCAACTTCAGTGTTCTCTTCTTCCAGGCGCAGCAAGAACATGGGGACACCAGGTGGCAATATATAGAGATAACCTTTAATCATGGGGTGGGGTCGGCTGGAGCAAAATATATGAATCTGTGAAGGATTTTTTTTTTTTTTTAAAGAGGTACCAAAGGCCATGAGTGTGGGCTACAATCGGGGTGAGGGTAGGGAGGAGGGGATCTGTCAGTTGTGGACGCACTGCATGGTACTGCACACGGCTACATTTCACTCCATGCTGGTTTACGGGCTGGGGATTGCATGCACGGGAAGAACTCCATAGGCTTATAAATAGGGGCGGAAAGATATTTGTAGCGGTTCAGTCTCCCTCATCCTGTAGTGATGGACATGTGGAGGCCGGTGTCTAACGCATGCCGCGTCCGTTTATCTCGTCCGCTACTTGACGCTGTAGCAGGATGGGAGGAAAAGGCAACAATGGGAAAGGAGACTATGGTAGGTGACGAAGTCATGAAAGGTAAGCTCCCCACTGTGCAATAAGCTTAGCACTCAACGTACGGCCTTTCTCAGAAATGTAGAGCCCGGGAGGTTTGCATCCAATCCTTCTATCTGGTCTCGGTGCTCATCTCCGTGGCGTTAGTCTCGTCCTCACCTTTCTCGAGCTTAGGTATTCGAGATATTAGGCATTCCGGGAGTTCTTTCAGGAGTCCCAATAAAGTACTAAAGGCGAACCCTTTTTACTGTATATTTTTGACAAATACTGCCCAGTAGTAAACGAACGAAAAGCGGTTGTACGATCGTTCGTGGCCTCCGGAAAGCCTGGGCATAAGTACCGCTCACTTTAAAACCCCCAATATTCTTGGCCATTTAAAGTATCGCCGAATGAAAACGCTATATACTCTATCAGGCATCCGCCCGCAATGCAAGTAAAGACTCTCCTAATTATCGCGTTTTATTCGTTTACGAGTACACGGGCTCAAATCATAATGAACAAATGCAGGCACTTGCCACCTCCTCCGTGGAGAGTTGAGGCAACCGTCCGGTGCCGAGGGCGCTATTCCAGGCGTAATAAACACGCGTACGTACTACATAGCAGCAGGGCATTTGCGCATACTTTGGAGGCTGGCGTCCAGGTTAGTTAGACCGTCCGTATGCCGCGTTCGCCCACAGCAACCCGTCGGAAGAATGATGGCAGGAACCGCTTTTTTCCCCACTGCAGCCTCAGAAGGCAGGCAGTTTTTCGTACACAGAGCTGTGGGCCGTTCTGAACGGTAACAAAGCTGCCTCTTCTTTTTCTTTTTTTTTTTTTCTAGACGCATGAAGTAAGGAAGCGGCCTGAACCTCGTCTGTATTGACTGCTTTTTTCTCTTTTTTTTTCATTCATGTCAGTAGGTATTTGGAGACGTGCTTTGTAGTCTCATTTCCGGTTGCTGTACGTGTCGACAACCGAGCGAAGAAAGAAAAATATTTTAAGAAAAAAAAAATAAGGTTTATGTGTCGTTGGTGTTCTGGGCGTTAAATATAGCACGTCTCCGGTGTTATTCCAGTGGAGCCATTTTCGAAGTGCCATCGAACATGTCGCTGTGCCTACTCTGCCGAGTGCTGAACGTTAGGACACTGTGACGGCTGTGGGCGGAAACATCTGGCAATCGCTTTTACTCGTATATTGTGTGAAATGTGTCGACCAAGGTTGGCGTTGTACGACTTTATACCGATAACAAGAGTACACACTGAAAACAAAAGCCGGTACTTGTCACGGAATTCTGTAATTGGTCGAGAGAGGTTACGCGACCTTGTGAAGCCATCAACCTCTCTCGTCCTATCGTCGATCAGGCCGCTGATCACACAGCGCGGATTGGTCGGTGTGATTTGTGCCTTCACGATAACACATGACGACATAAACCTGTCGCCCAATTAGAGAAATTCGTGCCAGAGTTGGCAGGTGCTCTGACAGGTTGCAGGTGACATGACCGAACTTTGATTTGTCGGCGGAATGTGACGTCATGAGACCAAGTGGCATCAACGACTTAGCAGGCGCTCTGGGAAGTCGTGGAGTGCATGTGACGTCATCACACGTCCGAGAGCGGGCTAGTTGGCGTGGTCTATGGCGTCACAAGGCTACGCCATCATCCCCTCAACCAATTGAAATTTAATGGTCGATTTGACAGGTGTTTCAGCGTTTTGTACTTGAAATGGCCTTGCGGTGAATGGTAGGCGGATTTTGTGATGTCTCGAGACAACCCGACATCTGCTGTGGCATACAGCGGTTTGCACATTACATGGCTGAGCGCTGATTGGTCGGAGAGTTGTGTAATGTCACGAGACTAGGTGCATGACCAAGTGTGCAGACGTCGAGAGCGATTGCTGTAGGTTGGGTCCGCAACCTCTTGGAAGTGCAAAAAAGAAAATAAAAAGCGACTAGATCGTCGGGCTGGAATACGAGAAACCCGTAGCAGCAACATTGGTTCCAACATAGATTTAGATTTTCCTACAATCTTCGCGAGTGGTTTACGCTTTAGGTGACATCAAGAAAACCATTATTGTAGCAAAAGCTACCCTAGGCTAGTAAAAGCGCATTTCGCGGGGCCGTGCAGAGGCCACTACTGCGCATGCGCCATTGCCATGGAAATCAGCTGCGCCGTTCCACAGGTGCTCTGCCGCTGCGCTCGCTACAGAGAGAAGGAGGGGAGCGTCATCCCAGCAGAAGCGTGCGTCGGCGCGAAAAGGAGGAGGATAACGGTATTTTCTGCACTGCGCATGCGCGCCGCCGCGGAGAGCTGACCGAGTGGAACAGGAAAGCGTATTGCCGGCATTCCACGCGCAGGGCATGAAGGTTGATTCTGCCTAAAACGCTGGTGAATTTTGATGCGAATTGTATTCGATGCAGCGCTCGGTTACCCGCAGCCTAAGGAATTCGACATTCGGTTCAGCAGCGTTGAACCCCTTTAAATTTTTTTAACACCTGTTTACACTGATATTGCGGATACATTTTTATCGCCCTTCAAATAGACGTTAGGCGAAGTGTGCCTTAAATTGCGAAATCAGATAATTATTTAGCATAACAAGTGGCGTGCTGCGCCGCCTAGAATACCGCATGGAGCGCCGTTTGGAAAGCTTTAATTTTAGATGGCTGCCTCGCGTTTTTTGAGCGGATATTTGGGATCAGGTGCTGTATCGTTTATGGGTAGTTGTTTTTTGTAATCAAACGCGTGGTAGGCAAGCGATAACAATTTGCTTCTAGCATCTCCATGCATGACAGCCTAGCAATCAGCTGTCACATCCCGCCCCGCGGTACGGTGATTCGCCACCACTACGGCGGGTTCGAGCCGCGTGAATTTTCTGCACAGTGAGTTTAATACCCCAAGTCTCCTGAACGGTGAAGCGCTCCACAGGCGTACAGTGTCGAAAATCACTACATGGGGAGAGAGAACGCATGCATGGGAAGGCAAACGGCTAGTTCACCTTGTGTGGCTTTACTACCATTGCCTGGGAGCGGTAGGTAGTTCGCAATGGCAGGTCGGCCGATAAGTTCATGGCTGGGATCGCGTCTCCTGAAGCGCAATGACCTTCGGACGTGTTCAGCTCTATCGTCGCCAAAATTGTGAAGCAATTTCCGGAAAAGCCTTCCCGAACTATTGAGAGAGGCGTCTATCTTGAGCAGTGCTTCGTGCATCCTTATCGTCACGAGTTGCAGGGTTAGAGTGCCGCCGCGGTGCCAGTCGGTTTCAATAATTGTAATTCGCGAATACGTCCGGGCACCGGTAACGTAAACGAAACCGTACTAGAAATAATTGAAACGTTCAATAAAACAATTTTGACACACACGAGCGCGCACACCGCGCACACCGCTCCGCACCGCTCCGCACGCACCGCATGCACCGCACGCACCGCACGCACCGCACGCACCGCACCGCACCGCACCGCACCGCACCGCACCGCACCGCACCGCACCGCATCGCACCGCACGCACCGCAACGCACCGCACCGCACACATCACACCGCACCGCGCGCGCGCATGCGTGCACGCGCACGCACGCACGCAAACACGCACACACAAAAGTGTGAAACTAAAAACGGTCACAAAAACGCTCGAACGCAAACAAAAGCAGTCTCGTTAGTTGGGCGCGCCCACGCAAGCCCAGAAAAAATAGCTGTGCCCCGGCGCTGCCGTAATTGGCCGTTCAATTAATGTTCCTCATCGATCTCGCGCGCGCAAAACATGTTTTCATAATCTATCGAAATGCAGTCGAGTAAAGCGGTGCAAGGGTTTCTTTTGTTCGCAGCGACTGAGTTCTGCAGGGACGCTAGCGAGAATCTCTTTCTTTGATTGTGCTGCTGCTGTGGCAGCCCGGTTGAAAAAGATCCCAACCCGCAATAAATTCCTCCTGCGCTCCTCGCTCGATTTTCGGTATGTGGCTGCGAAGCAGGTTTACAGCGGGTATTTTAATTTCTTCAGCGGGCTGGCATCCTTCTCTTGGAACAAGCGATTGCGGACCCGTTTGTGTTTACGTTTTCTAGAGCCGACGTGAAAAGACGCCCATCTTATTGCCTCTCGAGATATCCGTATTACGAGGAGGAAATGCTTTGAGCGCCGACTCGAAATGACTTAATTTTACCGCTAGGGGTTTTATTGGAGTCTCATATCGGCGAAAATGTTCGCCGATTGTGGCCAGTTCGTTAAAGACAGCGCAGCGCAGAAATAAGGTCTTCTCGAAAACTGGGTCATTTAGTGTGTTCGTTAAAATAAAGAAAATAAAAGTTTGAGGAGTGGGATTTCTCCGATCGCAGCTCAGCATGCCCAAAGTGTCCGCCTCGCGCGCTCTACAACTGCCTACCGTGTCACCTGCTGTGGAGATACATTTTTTTTAGGCCGTGGTCTGAATTTTAAATTACGTTTGGAAGTTTCAAAGCTCCCTTCGCTTACCGAACGTGAGCCGCGAAAGTCTTAATTTTTATTTCTTTTCGGAACTCGTCTACGATGTTACGTTTGCATAATGCGGGTGTTACAGCTAAAGCGGTTGTTTTCCGGGCAGTTTGATTTTATTGATGAACAAAAAAAAAAAAAAAGCAGTCTTTTCGACATGGCGGCTTGACTACTTGTGGATGTCGAAAAAATTAAGTGCAGTCTGCTAACCTTTTATGCATCGCATTTTGATCAGAGATTTCCTTGCCAAGTCGGACGTAGATGTCAAGCAGCGACAGGAGAGGTTTGGCGCGTGAAACCGAAGCTTCGCTGCCGGATAGCGCCCGCGGCCACCGGCTCCTACGGATACTCGCTGCTTAACTTCGGGTACAGCTGGACATGCTCAACGGTGTTTTAGTGGAACGGTAGCAGAACTGTTTGTGTACACTGCTATTGCCGCTTGGAACCGACAGTCTTTGTCGTTGGGTTCAGGCTATATGGAGTCGGTTTTTCCAGGGTTGAAACGCTTCGACGAGGTCTCATCCAGTCTGTGACAAGACTGTCTACGGGCTTCGTGTGAATTTGTGAATTGCTGTTTCCTTCGGGCCTCGCTGGCTACAGGGAGCTGATTTATACTGTCCTTTTTCTGTCTCCGTGCAGTTATGTCATTAGAAAGGCTACAATCAGCGGTCGACAGATACGCCATCAGTACGTTGTAATTTGGCAGAAAAGAACTAACGAACAAAACAGGAAGAAGGGCAGGGATGTTTCAGTCGGAACGTCATGGTTGATTACTATTGAAATACGATAGTATTTAGAGAGCTGAGCCGAGGCGAGGGTTTTAAACGCGCCGCTGGCTTTGTTGAGAACGCGGGATATGGTTCTGACTGCGCGGGTTGTCTTCAAGCGTCGCATTAGAATGCATAGCCTGTGGTGGAATCAGTAATGTGACTACGTATAGTGGACCCTGGACAGTCACTAGACCGCATCTTTTGCGGGTCTGAGCAAAATGGTCTTTCATCTCTTCTTCTTTCCCACATTGCTTTCCCCTTTCTCTCTATGCCTTATGGCACACTTATCGAAAAAAAAAAAAAGTACAGATAACTGCTGTAGGAACTTCTCGCCGTCAGCCCGCTAGCGGCCTGTGTATTTCCGACCCCGGTATCTGCTTTAGACGTCCCCGCTCCAGCAGTAAGGGAATCGCGCAGGGAATCACCGCAACGGATTACATAGCTAGTGTTTGTTCGATCTCCTTAATTTGTGTTATATCCTTTATGTGCGTGTCTAACGTGCACGTCTCCTTTTATATGTTTTCCTTGCTGTGTGTATCGGCCTCTTTGTACGCTTCGTACGTGTTTATCTTGTTGCTCGGTAATTGCCTTCCTCCCTGACGTCGGTGGTCGATCGCCGCTTTAAGCGCGTCTGGCTTCCCCGCACAAAGCGTCATGCTGCGGAGAAGCGTGCTTCGCAGGCCGCGAGGGGGCGTGGTCGAGACAGCAGCAAAGCGGTGGGCGCGGACGGAGGCGCGGGGCCGTTGACCTTTGTCGCACCGAGCGCACTTGCACTCGCTCGAGCACATTGTCCCAACATTTACCGGACGTTATATTGAGCAGAATGGTCCGCTTGTTCTTTTTTTTTTTTATTTGGAAAGGAAATAACGACATCTGAGTGTCCGCTCCAATAAAGCGTTCATTCCGGCGGCTACATGCCGATAGTCACTATGCTCTAGCGTTATCACGTGCAAAGAAATCACGTAAAACCACAGACGCATCTCGAGCTCGGCAAAAAAAGTGTGCTAGCCGAAGGCTAGCTCCAAACAAGCCTGACGAAGTTTGTGATTTTGAGAGATGCCTCTCCCTTCGTCGGGAGTTGATCATTTAAATGAAGTGTAACCCGTTGATCTGTAGGTGATAATTCAGATTCACTTTTAGATTCACTTTCAGCGCACTTTCTCTGCTGGTCTCTTGTGTTAGCGATGCAGCCCTTCTCACGTATGACTTCAGTTGAGGTGCCATTTTATGTCTGGGTAGTTTTCAAGTTTTCGCACTTGTGTGCGTTTCGCGCGGGATATTTTGTTATAACTGTACCAGATATATCTTAACGACAGAGATGCTCCTCCATCGCAGATCATTCAAGATGCGGAGACTATGTCTCGGCGCATGGAGCACCGCGGTGCTTGTGCCTGTGACAACAACACGGGCGACGGAGCTGGCGTCATGATGGCCGTGCCAGACAAGTTCTACCGAAAGAGGCTCAGGTACGTCTTCCTTCCATACTTACCATAGCTTAAATCGACTTGCCACGCCTGTATGCTGAGGAAAACTGGTGGGTGATTAACCAGAGGCGACCGTTTGCTTGCCCATTTGAACGCAGTGAAACGTTTTTTCTAGCTTCTCTGCTTTTTCAAATGCGCTCATTTCGGCATCTTTCTCAGCAGTGCCGTGCGAAAACATGTAGAAGGGTTAGCAGAGTGCTATGAGCAATAGCTTTCTGAGGCATGCAAAACAGACTGGTAGGTCCGAAAGTTATTATGCAGAAAACTAAATGTTCAGTAGTCTTGGAAGGGAACAGCAATTTATGATGCGTAGCGAGGCACCGGAAGTGCTAAAGAAATATATATAAAACTGGATAGGGACGGAGACCTGGGCCACGAAAGTGAAATAACTAGAACAAGAGTCATATGGAGCGCAATTGACAGATATTCTCAAATCATGAATGGATGTATCCCAGTATCTACCCAGATGAAGCTATACTTTGCCAGTGCTCACTTATGTGGAAGCTATACTTTGCCAGTGCTCACTTATGTGCAGAAATATGGAGGCTCACGAAAAGTGTCTTACTCTGAGGATAGTGCTGTGAGGGCTATGGAAAGAAAAGTGATAGTTATAACATCTAAAGACAGGAAAAGAGCAGAGTGTGTCGGGGAACTAATTCAAAGCAGTACGAGAGGGATAAATGGACATGGGCAGAACGGCGAAAGCAAGATAATCGATGGCAGCAGAGAGTGATTGACTGATTGCAGGAGAAGGCAAACCTTGCAAGATGCGGCAGAAAGTTAGGTGGGTGAATACGATTCGGAAGTCTGTGGGGATCAAGTGGATGCAGCTGACACGAGAACAAGTTAAGTGGAGGGATATGAGTGGGGAGGCCTTTGCCCTGCCGCGGGTATAGTCAGGCTACCGATGACTATGGTCGTAGCAGATTTTTCGAAGCTCTTGCAGACTTGTACATTATCACAAATCTGGCTTAGCATCAGTGGATTCTGATCGGACGTTTCTTTCAATTAACAATTCATATGCATTAAAGTAGTTAGATTATTAGTGGCATTGTTTATTTCCTTTTAGCATGAATGACCTTTACACTTTCTGGTCCCTTGGCCGTTGTGCACAATGTGATATGGCTTGTCTGCATTGTTCTTGTCTAGCATGGTAGACTGTGCTATGGCACCTGTAGTGAAAATAAACACTCTACACGCTCTCTCTCGTTTCAGAGCTACTGGGCTTTATACCTAGTTTACTATGGACTGTATCTTTGCATCCTCCTCCTTTTTGGAGTTGTCACTGTACATCTTACATAAAGCAGGATTGCTCGGCTTTATGGGCCTGTTGGCCCATATGTTCTCAGATTAAAGTGCCAGCCTCCTGCCATAGTGTCTTATGTCAGATTCATTACTTTCAGGGGGTCTGTGTGATCTGTCATGCTGTTATAGCCAATACAGTGTGAGCTGCCATTTGCGACCACAGGCAGTTAGGTGTTGCGTTATCGTCTGTTCCTTGCTTTACGGCTGGCCAATTTGCGCTTACTCCCACTGCTATGGTATCTTTGCCTTACTATTCTGAAAGCAGAGCTGATTTAGTAGTCAACTTATTGTGTGACAAAGCCAGAATTTCAATATGCACGAACACATTTCCATTGTAATTGTTGCGATGCAACTGCTTTCTTGCTCTGGTCCCCCTCTCCCCTCTGCTTTTTTTTTTTTTTGTCAAGGCCACTTCAGTTGTGAGCTTTCTATGTTTTCTAGCTGTCTAGCTGTACTTTGCTCACTCATTATTAGTTACGACTAGTTTCAGATCTATTGCCACAATAGTAGCAATTGCTTATATTCATATACTTGGTTATTTCTTGCCGTCAGAATTTTAGCTGATGGGACTGTTTTCGTAGACTCTTGGAAAAGAGCTCCATTTAGAATTGTGGTGCATTGTGAAAGCCATTGATCTATTTTGCGCTTTATACGTGTTTTATTCCACGTATAAAGAGAAAAGAAGTGCCGACACGCCACCGTGAGCTTGATAAGTGGCCTTAAGCACGGAGCCTCGCTGGCCCCAATCGATCTCATCTGTATCCAAATGTGCAGGGAGGAGCTGAACATTGTGCTGCCCCCAGCGGGCCACTACGCGACTGGTGTCTGCTTCCTGGAGCAGATGACGGCTCCCGAAGCGGAGAGGAGGTTTGAAGAGGAGGCCCTCGCCAACAACCTCAAGGTGCGTTGCCTCTCATGGCTGGCACTCACTTGGCGATGGTACCTAGAGTTTGAAAAGCACGGAGGTGTAAACGGAAAAGGAGGAAAGCTTTCAATTTGTCTTGCATGGCCGAGTTGCTGCTAGCCTCGCCCATCAAAATGGGGCCACTATGTCCGAGATTAGTTTCTGGCCTTTCAGCACTGAAAGAGCAGCGCACGTCAGAAAATGCCCGGAGATGGGGAAGGTAAGGTCTTCTTGGTGTTGGGTTACCCAGGTTCTCTGCTGGAGGACCCTACCGACAGATGATGCTACCCTGGGCTCGGTGGCCCGTTCAACAGAACCCTACATGCGGCAAGTCTTTGTGGTGCCCACCGGTGGACAGGCAAGCGACGACTTCAAGCGAGACGTGAGCACTTTGCTTCATTTGTGTTAATTTGCCTGCACCTTGCCACCTGCATCATTTTTTTTTTCTGAGGTTTGCAAGGCCTGGGGGTTGAGTGCTAAAACCGATCCCATTGAAGTTCATTCCTTTTCGTTTTAGGGGTTCGGAGTACTTGAGAGCAGGGACATAAATCGAATACTGAGTTTTTAAATAGTAGTAATTATATTTGTGGTTCGAATGACTGGCGTTCTGTTTTACGAAGAGCTGAGCCTGTAAGGAGCGGGTCCGTGCGTTGTGATGGCAGCTACCTTTTGAGACTGTATAACGAACATGGACATAGCTAATTATCTGTTGAACGAAGTAAATGCGAAGTTTCTTTGGTCTATACTTTATTTCTGTGGGGGCCTATGTGCATAAAGAAATAAAAAGAAAACAAATCTGACTCGAGCGTTTATAAAAAAAAAAAAAGCATTTTTCTGTATTCACATGGCTAAGCATGTGTGAAATAGCTGAAAAGACTTGAAATGCAATATTTAGGTTGCTTGAGTGAGTGAGAAGACTTTATTTACACCGACATGGACCTCGGGAAAGGGGCTTAGCCAGGGGGAGGGTTTCCTTGCCGGCTTTCCTGCGCCTTGGCCGCAGAGAAGGTCTTGGAGTAAGCCTCCTCCGCCAGGCGTAGGACGAACTTTTGTTCATCCAAATTTGGGCTGCGGATGTAGGACTCCCAGGTAATTTGATCAAGGGGATCAGTTCCTTTAGCTCCCGGAGAATCGGGGCATTGCCAGATTAGGTGATTTTGACTCAGAGGTAGATAAGGTGATTTTGACTCAGAGAGAGATTGCAAGCATCTGGGTCCCCTGTCAACTCATTATGCAGAGTAACATGAGGAAAGAAACGATTGGCCTGAATTTTTCGCCAGGCCCTGCATTCTGAGGGTATTAGGGACTTATCTTGTGGTGGATAGATCCTTCTGTTTAGTCTGGGAGTCTCAGAGAGCTCCTTGTAGGTGATGAGGGGGTCTTTGTCTCCGGCTAGCAGGGTCTCTATGGTCGCTTGGGTGTATACATCTCGAGCGAGGCGATGAGCACCTCATTGCCTGGTAGACCCTCGTGAGCTGGAACCCAGATGACTGAAACCTCCAGGTTTAGCGGGTGCTTTCTCAGTAGACTGGTCGCCTGCTCGAATCGCCACCGCGGAAGTGTTTAAATTGCCCGCGCGTTTGATGCCGCGCCGTCTAGTGGTAGCAGCGGCAACTAGTATGAACAGCTGACGGACATGAGCGCGCGTGCGCCGTGCACGCCAGCACGCCATGAGTTGATTCTGTCCCGCGAAATGGCAATGCTGGAGGTCGAAACCACGGTGTAAGAAATATTTTCTTATACCGTGGTCGAAACAGTTTCTCTTGATACAAAAATCAATACATTTAGGATGTTCGGGAGCGGGCGGAGAAAAGGACTCTGCCGCGAGGCAAAAGACTGGAGGCACCATGAACGATCGTGAACTGAGGCTGTTGCGCTTTAGTACTTGCTTTTTATGACAGCTTGGTTATGGCGCCGTGGCGCCCGAACTGACAGACCAAGAAATTGTCGATCAGCGGATTCCTTCAGATGATGCAAGTAGTGATGATGGGAACGAACTCTAAACAGCGCTAGGGCGGCAAAATGGCTTAGATTGGGCTGGTTTTTGAATAACCCTGTTTGTGCGCGGGGGCAAAATGTCTACTTGCGTGTTCATTTTTACTTTCCAAAACGAAACGATAGGAACAATTTCATGCTTGTACGAAGCTTGTAATTAAAAAATGTAAATTTTAACACCTTTGTTTTGTCCATATTAGAGCGCATTTCGCTTGTGTTTATTAGCAGACTTGTCTGTCGGAATTTGTGCGCGTGCTTTCGAGGCTGACATTGGATATAACGAACTAATTTTTTGCGCCAAATTCGACTGCGTTATAACGAGGTTCGAGTTGGAATTAAGGCATGGCTGTTGTTGCAGGGGAAAGCAGCAGCATATAGGAGCTCTCTTTTGTCACTCGCAGGTGTTTGTCCTCCGGAAAACCACTTCCCACAAGATTCCTACTGAGAAGCTGCGTTACTATATCTGCAGCCTCTCACCGGACACCATTGTTTACAAGGTATGGGACGAGTTGTCTTCGCAGTTGTTTGCGAGTCCTGTGTATATAGTTATTATCTACCTTGTTTCGGATTACTAGCCCTTCCTAACTTATTCCCCTGTTTCGTGCCATTCATGATGGCGCTGTACGCATGGCAGCATGCCAGATTGCTACGCACCATGCGATGAAGGCACATCACGACATATTCGTTTTTATGAGAATGCTGGTGATGGTGGCTCACCTTAATTGCAAACTAGGGCCAGTGGCACCATGGTCTGTTTAACGAGTTGGCTTCAAGCAATTGTGTTATAAGCCTATAATTGTCTTGCAAAGTCTTGTGGGAGTTTCTTGCCATCACACATTTTAAGTGAGCCATGTTCCACTGTCATATGCCTGCTGCTTGTAAATGTCCAGGAGGTATGTTATGTTAGCACGTGAAATAAAAGTTGTCACAGTTGGAAGCTCGAGTAAAAAGGTTTCATAACACTTATAGTTGTTGCTGTTTGCTGCTAAAAATTAAATTGTTTGCTTAACTGAGAATTTTTTGTATCAATTTTTTTTCAAAAGAAGTTTTAATTCGTGGAATAGCAGGAGTTTTAACTCTGAACATTCCGGGGAGAACTACCACTTCATTAGCTAACTGTTGGGATTGCTGTCATAAATACTGATAAAAACATTCCCAGTGAACACACGCCAAAGGTCATGTCGCTGAATTTCAAATAACTTGCTTTGCATTTTTTTCTGGAGGGATGCTAGTAACCATGGAGCAGATAACTTGTTCGTAATGCTGGATCAGGGCCTGTTTGCACCTTTTTTTTTTTTTACTGAGGAGCTGACCATCTTGGCATTCATCAGATGTGCGCAAGGTTCAAAGGCCGATGATTCCTCTTCGTTAATCTCATCCTTCCAGGGTCAGCTGACAACCACCCAGCTTTGGCGCTACTTCCTGGACCTACAGGATCCCGAGTGTGAGACATACCTGGCTCTCGTCCATGCCCGTTTCTCCACCAACACTTTTCCCAGCTGGGAACGGGCCCACCCACTCCGGTCAGTTGATGCTGTTGTTATAACTACCTTATATATTGTATGCCATCATCTGATGTCATAAAAGATGCCTGCCCTGCATAAAAAATGTTTTTCATTTTTCAAAAAGCTCCAAAAGGTGCCCCAAGGGGGATCCCACATTCTCAGTTGACTGTTGAGAAAGTACTTTAAATGATGTGATTCTGTGTATTGTAAGGAATTGCTTAGATCAAATATCACTAGTTGTTCTGTTGGGATGGAGTATGCTAGGGTAACTATACTTTGCTTTGGTCGGCTCTCGGTATCAATTGGATGCTTAAAACAAGGTTTAAAACTTGTGCTAAATGTTAAAGTACTGTTTCTTGATGTGCATATTTAGTTCAGTGTTCGTTATTCTTTCTGTTCTTATTTATTACTATGTCTGTGTAACTCTGTGTACAGTTTGCTGCAGGTGGCATGCACAGACATTTCCAAATCATTTTTATGATTCTCATCGATCTTCTGCGCTCAAATACGCTAGTTTCAACTGGCTTCCATACTCAAATCTGCGTGTTGCATCAACAGATAGAAGCCTGGTATGGAAGTGGTTAGGCTTTGGCAGCCATCAAGGCTACAGAGCCTCCTTTTCTCAGTCATGATTGCCGACCATGAAGAGGAGGAAGCAAAACTCATATGTTTGAAATGCAGTTGTTCTCCAGCATTTTGTTTTCTTTCTTTTCGTAAAAGGAGGCAGGGTTCTTAAGAGTGAATATATAGTCCCTCTTCTTGGTGATTAGTGAATTGAACAGCTAGGCAAGCTGTTCTCTCACTCGGAAATCTTAGTAAGGTGTATGGCACGGGCAACTAGCATTATGCCATCCTTGTGAAGTTGTATGATCAAGAGTTTATTTGGAGGGAGTGGAAACCATGAAGATGAACAGCTGTTCCATATGTATGCTGTACGCTGCCATATTTCTGCCTCCATTGAGATTAGAGTTCATGTGTTCATGCATTCTATCCTGTGAAGTCAGTTTTCTTTGTTTCTGTTTTTATTTATTTTTGGTTACCTTCACAAAATTATATGTGCATCACGTGGTGCTTGTGCGTGTGCTGCGCAGGCTGTTGGCGCACAACGGAGAGATCAACACTCTCCAGGGCAACGTGAACCTGATGCGCGCCCGCGAGGGTGTCATGCATACATCCATCTTCGGAGACAGGCTTCGGGAGCTGTACCCCGTGGTTGAGCCGAACCTCTCTGACTCGGGGAGCGTCGACACTGTGCTTGAGTTTCTTGTCATGGCTGGTCAGCGCTCCCTGCCCGAGGTTAGTCAGTCAGTCAGTCAGTTTAGTATACTACTATATGCATATTGCTGGTGGCTGCTGTGGGACATGGAATGGAAAGGGGAAAAAACAAACATACAAGTTGCGAATAATTTCAGGAGCTATCAAGTCATCTGAAGTCACAGGGGCAGCTACACTTAATGATGAGATTTTTGCTTATTTTTTAGTTTTTAATGTGAAGACCTTTTACAGTTGTAGCAACGCATACTTCAGATGGACGATTGTGCCCTGAGAACAATCTCGCGATGAAATTGGCTAGGTATCGGTCCGTCGTAAGAGAATAGAACTGTCTGTTCACCAACATTGGGCACTGAAATTAACAAATGACCTTGCAGTAAAATGGCTGTGTCTGATATTGTACCAGATAAATGAAACTGATATTGGAGTGCCTTGCCAATAATCTGAAGGGAATGATTCGCTGTCTGGATGGTGGGAATAGACCCTTCTTTTTTTCCCCCAAGGCTTTGTTTATGCATTTAAACCAGAGATATTTTTTTCTTGTGTTGTGCACAGGCTGTGATGACCATGGTTCCCGAGGCGTGGCAGAACAACGAGCAGATGAGCCCCGAAAAACGGCAGTTCTACCAGTGGAGTGGCTGTGCCATGGAGCCCTGGGATGGCCCAGGTGAGTCTTGGTGAAAATCTCACTGCAGCTGTCTCACCGCAGAGTTCGCACACGAAGCAGGTCATGACTGACTTCTTCCAAGAGGAGTATAGCAAAGCTTGGATGCATCGCATTCCTTAGCCTTATTACTGCTTCGCATTTCTCAGTTTCACTTTTGGGTTTTTCGGCAAAATTTTCAGCCATGAAGTAGTTAAGTAACGGGGATATACTGCTGAGCCGTTCCTCTCCTGCTTGAACATCCTGATCAGAAATTTTGTTCAAGTAAAACGTTCTGTAGTTAGGCAGTGGAATTCCACAGAGGTAAAGCTTATATCAAATTAACGTCAAGAAATATACTTGCTGCATTTTTTGGTTTGACCTAAATTAAGCATAAGTCCTGCTTTGCGCCTAGTCTTAGACATAAGACAGGAATAAAAAGTACCGTTTTATGTTTCGTTAGTGCTTTTTCTGATGGTGTCTCTTCTTTTAGTTGCATGCTTAATGTCAGAGTTTGTTGGGATAGAATTGAGTACAAAATTTTTATCTGGACTAAGATATTTTTTTGAGCTGCGTCACCACTTTGTTGTGCTACCTCTTTAGTTCAGTCATACAAAAGTTTATCTGCCTCAAGCTAGCATTCTTTGTGGCCAAGGAACAAAGGAAAAATAATTCCTGCTATGTCACTGACGTGAGATTCACAGTAGCTGTGTGTTGAATCTTTGTTATAGTTTGGCCCCACATTAATCTCCGTTGCCTTGATCTGTAGCCAAATGCTCACTTACCCTCTCTCGTCGCAGCTCTGCTGACATTCTCTGACGGCCGCTACATTGGTGCCATCTTGGACCGGAACGGTCTGCGGCCATCACGCTACTACATCACCAAGGACAACTATATGGTGATGGCCAGCGAAGTCGGTGTGCTCGACATTCCATCAGAAATGGTCCTGCAAAAGGTACCGTTGGAGCATCTAATTCACACCATTTCAACACACACAGTTAAGTTTTGGCAGGCACGTCTGATATTCTTGTCTGTAAAGCCTAAAAAAATTCTTTAGACAGTAAGAATCTGACTCCTAGTGGTTTGTTTATACATTCTCTGCCACCCTGAGTGTTCTCTGCTTGTGGACTGGCAACAGGATCTTCGAAACCAGCTCGTGCGGTTTGCTGTTTGCTCGTGTGGCTTTCAACGGTATAGTGTGTAAGTGACGTGTGGTGCCCCCTCTGCTTTAGGGTCGACTGCGTCCCGGTCGCATGCTGCTGGTGGACACGCGGGAGAAGAATGTCACTAAGGACGAGGAGCTGAAACTGCAGATTGCCCGCCAGAGGCCGCTGGGGGAATGGCTCAAGGAGATGGTGGGTGTGCCTTTGCAGTTCAGATGCTGGTATGGGAACTACTGGGGCTCACAATATCAACTGATTGCTCTCATATTCACACTTACCCCATAACTTGGTGTCACGTCTTTAAAACTTGGCAAACTTTATAAGGACGTTAACAACTCTGTAGAGTTATTGTTTCGAGTGAAATTTAGTTTTCTGGCTTTTCCAGGCATGTTGACGTTTGTTCGTCTGGCTGCAAAAAAAGATGCGCTATAAGAGAGGACATTGCATTAGAAAATATTGTTATCCGGTCAATTGAAACATGTTACAACCTTATTCTAAGCGGCAGGTAGCTACTGCTTCAAAATGGTAGAAATGTACCATGGCTGTATGAATCTGCACCCAAAATTTGGTGTCGATGTCCTTATTTTACTTGCAAAATCACTTGGTGGTAGTTACACTGCTTCATCATTTTTGGTTCTTTTCCAGCTTCTAAAAGCTGTTTTTGGTGATTGCCGAATGTTTTATATCATTGCCTGCTTTAGCCTTTTCTATTTTTTCATCTTTGGAGTGTGGTAACCTATAAGTACAAGCAACGTCAGTTTTTCCTCATGTTGATGTTCTGTTTTGGAGGCCACGTTTGTCTAAAAATTCTTTGGGTGGTTTTTAATTAGTCGTAACTTCGTATGCTTGGTATGTGTTTAAATACAAGTCGAACCGTCCGGATAGCTTGACTGTAGCCTGACCGTAGTCAGACTGTAGCCTGACCGTAGTCAGACTGTAGCCTGACCGTAGTCTGACTGTAGCCTGTTCGTAGTCTGACTGTAGTCCGACTGCAGCCTGACCGTAGTGTGATTAGTCTTACATGATTCATTTTTATCTTCAATCTCATGCCCCTAGCATAATAAACTGTGCAAGTACTTCTTTGTTGGAAAACAATCTGTATGGTGCATGCAGTTTACGCTGGCCGATCTGCATGAGGCAGCGGGACCAGTGCACGTGCCCGGACTGCGCCGACAGGACACGAGCACCTTTGCCAAGAGCAGCAAGGTGTTCCAAGACCTGCGGCTACCCCTGTTTGGCTACTCAACGGAGACCATCAATCTGCTGCTGCTGCCCATGGTCCAGACTGAGTAAGTGACAGTGGGGGAGGGGGGGATTTAAACTTTCGACTAGGTTGAATACTGCCAAGTATAGGCCCACATCTTTTCTTTGTGTTATATTTGCGTTGTTTTAGTTTGTCATCGGAGTTCTGACATGCTCACAATGAGTTTCAAGATTTGTTTATGTTGTGACACATTGCTCGTTTTCCTAATCACAATAACTCCGTCTATACCTTGAATATAATACCCCAATAAGCATACCCCCAAAATCTATCAGTAAGCTATCCCAAAATCTAGCAGTAAGCTAGATTTTCATAGCTGCATAGATTTCCTGGTTCAGTGACTGTTCGCTCTACTTTTCATCTTTGTTCTAACATAAAATTTCTTTACTTTGGGGAGATATAAGTTGATTAAATAAGTTGTTCTTATGAAGTTTAATTTATAGTCATTTAGTATGGTATAGAGAATGTGGGAAGAGCTGAAGCAAAAGATGGTGGCTTGATCATTTCTTAGCTCATCACTGCTAAGCGTGGTTGTTATAAGCTTTTAAGCTCTCTTTAAAAAGTAGTTGTTTCAGTGTTTATGTAACTCTAAAACATAAAGTAGGCTTGATAGATTTTAGTGGCTTCATGGCAACAAGCAGTTTAGGTTTGAACTTTTAATTTTTTTTTTATATTTGCCTCTCAAAAGCATAGACGTGCATGCATGCTTAAGCAAAAGAAACTTACTCAAGCTCTTGCTCTGGGGTAGATGTCAGCACCATTGGGAAATGCCATACATACTTACACAATGAAATCGACTTTTTTTGCTTTCCAAAAATATCCGTGAATGTTTGGTGGTGCATATATTACATGGAATAAAATATCAAGGAAAGTTTTACCTTTTGATAGCAACTGCAGGGCATGCGTTTATTATGCTAGAACATAAATTTTGCAAGTCAGTATCTTGCTGCAAGGTTTATTTTTACGTTTTATAATCACGGTAACCTTAGCTAATTTGGTTGATGTTTGATACAGAGCAACAGTATGGGTATCTGTTGGGTGCATCATAGTAGAGGGCTTTGAAAAAATTCATGGGGGACACTTAAGCTCGCCTGTAAAAATATGACGTGATATTATAAGCTACCGGCCAACATATAAAGCCCCGCTTTAGCCGAGCCAGGTAAACGTGCCTACGTGGCCTAGGGATGCCTTAATGCTATCACGTTAATAATGTGATTGCGTTAAAGGCTTCTTTCTGCAGGAAATCCGGCATTAGCGACTTGAGCGAAAAAGGGAGGTGGTAGTTGGCAGGCGACTTGGCAGGGCACTGATTCACTGATGAGTTATGGACTGTAACTACACCACATTGCTGTCGCAAAGTTAGGAGGCGTTGCCAAATTAGCTTAGTCATTTAAGGTGGGAGGGTGAAATTGGAATCAACCTTCCAGGGTTCTTGGAGGCCGAGTCAGGCACTCTGTTTTCAGGTCACGCAAACACATTCCTATGGCTTAATTAAAGCGTGGCATTACGTTTATGTAGGTTGGTCACTTGTGACTGGTAGCTGGTTAATGTGGTAGTTTAGGACTTTATGCTAAGAATGTGTGAGATACAGTCTAACCCGGATATATGGAACTTGAAGGGGATCATGATATATTGATAATTTGATATGCAGATATCGCTTGAGACATTGCTTGCGATCGTGAAACGTCATACCGTATCTGTTGCGTAATCAACCCACTAGCATAATGAACCCACCCTCTACTTTTGCCTTCGTGAATTTGAAAAAAAAAAAAAAAAAAAGCGTTCAGGCTGGTTCACATGCAAGCGATTGAACGAACTCAGCGACGAGTGGCAGCAACAGAGCAAAAAATTTCCAACTTATTGGAACTGCGTCGCTTGAGCTGCTCGAGCTGCCACGTGAGCTCAAAACAATTTTTGCATCGCTGCAGCAGAAATCGTGATCATTTTCGCTTGCATGTGAAACAGCCTTTAGTTGGTGGTGCGTCCCTTGATTTCAGCAGTCGCATCTACAGCTCATTTATTGGCAGCGCGCCAAGGTGCTGCACAGTGATGTCACGGTATGTTTATCTTTTGACTATACTTTTGATAGCTCCTGTGGTGGTGGGGAGCAAACTTGGCAGAGTGCCCGTGATGGCTTCGTTGCACAAGCCTGGTTCAATTTACCACACCGCACTTGGAGCGGGCGCAGTCCACTGCCACAAAATCATTAAAATGCGTGATAGCTGCAAATGCCGTTTGAAGCGAACAGTGCTAAAAGCCGGTGTCATGATTGCACCTGACCACGTGCTTTTGTTGATTCAAAGGATGCAAGGATGAACGAATTCTCGCAATAATTAATTGGTTCACAGGAAGGGAAAGGCGCAGTATCTGTCACACTTGTTTTGTGGACACCTGAACCATGCCATAAGGGAAGGGAGGAAGGTGGGAGTGAAAGTGGAAAGAGAGAAAGGGGAGCCGTAGTGGAGAGCTGCGGAGTAATTTAGACCACCAGGGGATCTTTAACGTGCGCTGACATCGCACGGCATACGGACACCACTTCGTTTCGCCTCCATCGAAACGCAGCCGCCATGGTCGGGTTCGAACCCGGTTACTCCGGCACAGTAGTCGGAAGTCTTACCACTGCACCACTCTGGTGGCGCCGTTTTTTTTTTTTTTTTTTTCGAACTCTTGCAAAAAAAATAAAAATAATCTGCAGTGTCTTAATGAGTTGCCATAACTTATGCTACGCCACATGTTCAGCACGACAAGGATGGTTGACTTCCGCAAAAAAAGAAAGAACCTGCCGCTTCTTAACGTCCGCAGCCACCATAGCTTACGCACGTTCAGCAAGACGACATGATGCACGCATTGCACGTCAGCCACCGTATGTAGTGGGTTCACAGCACACCCTGGATAAAATGTCACATTCTGTCTGCCGCGGGCTGAGCTAGCTTGTCAGCGCATGCGTAATGAGTGCTGCTGCGCACGAAGATCGGAAAAGAGAAAGGAAAGAGATAAAGAAAGCTCGACAGAAGAATGGCCACATTCTTACGCTTCGTTCTGTCGCGTTCTTCCCCTCTCCCAAACACCACGGCTGCATTGGCTGCATCTGCTTCGTACCAGTCGTTGCCAAACCAGTTCCCTCTCCTTCCTTCACGCACATGGCTTGCAAGCGTCACATGCTGGTGCGTAGCAAACGATCACCGCAGATGCGCGCGCCTTTGGGGAAAGGATGCAGCGCCAACTGTTATCTCTCAGTCCTTCCGCGCGTGGCTTGAAAACGTCAACTGGCAAACGGCCGAGGGGGACGTGATCGTTTTTGGGGAAGGCGCCTTCCAGTGCGTAGTGCAGAGTTTGATATATGGAACGCCCGGTGAAACTGAGTGCAATATATGACGCAGCTTTGCTATACTTTTGCACGGGATTTTCAAGGCGATATTCTGTGAGTTTGATATAACCGAAATTCGAACTATGTGGGTTTTATATATCCGGGTTCGACTGTATTGGACGCAAGTTAAAGAAGTGGTAATTAAACAAGCAAAAACTTCATGTATGCGGACGAGGAACCACGAGGGGAGGCACACACATGAACTGTTAATTCTTGTGCGCCATACCATAAAAAGGAGAGATTAAATGTCCTCAATATTTTTTGATGCCTGGGATTCTTCAGCATGTGCCAAAAGTCCACGTGCGTGCAATATTGAGTCTGGCGTGATTGAATGTTATTGCAGTGGCGACAGTTTAGACTCTGCACGTTGGGCAAAAAATTGTGCCATATGGGAAAAAGGGCTGGTTGGCAGCACCTGAGGAGTACATGTGCTGAGGCTTACAGTAGGTGGACAGGGATATCTCCGAGTTATTTGTGAGGAAAAAGTAAAACAGGCAAGGTGACAGTTCTTGGGAACAACATTGAAGAAGGGATTCATCATTGCTATGACAGAGGCATACACTGGTACTATCCTGCAAGGGGCATTTTCTGCCAGCTTGAAAAAAAGGATTTGAGAGAAAGGGTGCCAAAATACAAGTTCGAACAGGAAAAAGAAAACTGGAATGCTGCAGTCGAGAGTGGTTTCTTTGATCTACGTTACTTATGCTTCAATACGTTGTCGAGAGGACTGTTTTTGGTATACTAATGCAGTTTTTAACACCATAACTTTTCCGTTTTTAAATGGAAGTCCAGTTACTCTTTCCTTGTTGCTTTTTTGTTTTGCATCAGCTTTGACTGCATTGATAACTTGTGCAGCCTAGCAGCCGCATGCACTGCTCAGGCATTATCATTGTTTCACACTAAAGGGACTCTGAGGACAAACTGAAGTTGACCCTTATTGATTGGTTGCCCTATTCCAACGACACACAAGATACTTTCACTGAAAATGAAGTTTATACAAGCTATAAAAGGACTGCAAAATGAAGTGCAAATATGGCAACCTCCAGCCATTCTCTCAAGCTGACTGTGGCTACCTAGAAATGGCCTTTCTTTTCCTGAAATGCCTGTGGTTAGGCTTCATTGTTATTTTCAGTACATTATTACCGAGTCCCTTTCTGTCTTGACATAATGAGTTTGTATCAGATGGCAGGAAAAAAAATTTTTAAATTAATTCTCTCAGCTTAAATGCATCTTCTGTTGTTGCACAAACATCAGTGGATCGACAGATTTCTGCTTTTAATGAAAATTGCGCAAAGGTGTCCTCAGTGTCCCTTTCGGCTCGTTGAACTAGTTCTAGGCTAAAATCTGTACAAACGCCCCTCGTGTCAGCATCGTCGATGGCGCATCGTTGGAAGCGGGCAGGCGGTGTCAGTTGTGTTTGTAAATGCAGTGGGGCCTCATAAAGGCGCAGTTTGCACCCCCGGTGGTGGCATTGCCGGGACTTCGCAGCAGCGGAGAGACGCATGTGCGATCTCTCTCTCTCTCTCCAGCCCCTGCAAATCCTTCGGCGGCAAAGCAGCGTCAGAAGTGCTGCAGCACGACTGAGTTGGATGAAGCCGTGGGAAACTGTGAGCACTTATTCCCGCGACGCTTCATCATCGGTGCTGTCTTGTGCTATTACTAACTGTCAGGCAGCTTGGCAAGTCACAAGGGCGGGAGATTTTCAGATTCTTGTGTGTGTGCACCATTTGGCCTTAGTGCCACAATGATTTTCTTGCAGTAATTTTTATGAGGTATATAGCACGTGTTTACATCATGCTGTTAAGCACTTTTTCCAAAACATATGACACCTTAAACTAGACATTGAGTTGCCATCACAGACTCAATTGCAGAAAAAAAGTGTAAGAAAACGTGTTATCTATAGCATAGAGATAAAAACAATGAGAACACTTTCTATGTGTTGGAACTGTTAAAACACTGGATCGGGTTTTTTGTAGCAGCATGGAGGAGAAGAAAATTGGAGAAAAATTATTTTAATGGTGAAGGAGAATAGACACATACTGTTTGAAACTTTGGTGCTTGCTCGTTATTGTTTTTTGGAAATAATTCTTAGAGAGGAAGCAATGTAGACCATCTAGAACAACAAAATCAGCTGATCTCGCAAGACCCAAACACTAATCCATATTGATTTATCAGTCGCTTGGACAATTATTTATTGATCTGTAGCATAAATAGATATGGATTTCTGTCATGAAGGCCTGCCTTTGCCGTCAGCCTAGGGAAAAGCAATGCTTTTAAATTTCACGATAGACTTCTGCTTGCTTGTTCAGATAGTGGCAGCCTCATGTGAGCCTTTTCGGCAGTGTAAAACAATAAAGCAGAAATAAAGAAGAGATATTTGAAACCATATTGTGTCAAAACAAAGCATAGATGGTGCCCTTTTGGTAAAATCTGAAGTCTGTGAAATTGGACGTGGCTTTTTGTCCAACAGGCTAATTACATAACTGTAGAAGTGTAATTTTTTACTCTGAACTCAGGCTGGACTCAGGCATGGCAGTTTTTATGGGGCTGCTCATGCAGAAAACAAGACAGAAACATTTTTTAATCACTGTCGCTCGAGTCGTAACTGGAAAGCTGCACCATTTCCCATTCTGTTCACTTATCAGTTTTGATCAGCCTTTTGCTACTTTAATTATGAATTTGTAGTCATTTGGAAAGATGAAAGCTGGCCTAGTGAGGTCACATTTTCTGGTGCTTTTAGGCCACAAAGCAATTTAACCATGCCTTGTGCTCTGTAAATTGATAGGCAGTAGATGGAATGTACGTATTTAATGTAATGAATCTATGAGGCCACTGTAAAACAGTTCTATTCAATTCTTACCATTCACTCGTGTGACTTTGATTCCATTGAGGGCCATGAGGGCGGGGTGTAAATGAAGTTACAAGAAAATTGGTATGAAATGGGAATTGGAACAAAATCATTTATCACCCTTTGCTCTCCACGTATCAAGAAGTGCCATATCGCCACGCATGCTTGGCGCAATAGCACATGCCGTTACAGACTCGTGCACGTGCAGTTTCTTTGCGCTTGAATTGTGTCCATTAGTCATGTGCTTAGTGCTATTTGTCACAAACTAGTGCCCCTTGTTCGCACAGGCACTTTTAATTCATGAAAATTATCTTTTATCGGCTTGGTGCCTGATGCTAGTTGCACGGTTATAGTCCTGCAAGCATTCCGGTACAGCTAGGAAAGTTGCTATTTTCATTTTCATGGCGTATAGCGTGCAAAAGAAAAATTGCACAGACACGTAGCAGCGCCTTTTCTTTGTCTCATTATAGTAGTAAAGTTCTCTGTGCCAGCCTACCTGACACATACATTTGCAGCACCAATAGGACCAGTACAGCCTTTCAGCAAACTTCCGTGTTAGTTTTTTTTTTTTTTTGAATGCTTGCATTTAAAAAGATGCAGTTGTAATTAAATAATATTTGAGAACTTAATTACACTCAGTATTCTGCTCGAACTCTCCTTTTTGAGACTGGAATACATATTGGAAAGGTTTTCAAAAAGTGATTCAAAATGAGTACAGCTTCATGGATCTGTGTGATGCGTAGCATGTAAGTCAATGCCTGACGGCGTTCTATTGCTAAAGGCTTCTTCTGTAGGTAAAAATACAGAGTTTAGTGGCGTGGCGAACCACTGTGACAGATGTGTACCTGTATCTCTTCACTGTGGCGGCAGGAAGGAAGCCCTGGGCTCCATGGGCAACGATGCAGCGCTGGCGTGCCTGTCACTCAGCCAGCCGCTCATCTACGACTACTTCAAGCAGCTCTTTGCCCAAGTCACCAATCCTCCCATTGACCCATTCCGTGAGAGGATCGTCATGTCTCTCGTAAGTGGGCGATGGAAAGTGAAGTCTACTCTCTGAAGACTCCTCTCGATGGCAGCGTGCAAGAAGGCAGACATTTATACTGGTTTTTGTCACGTGCATGTGAAGATGATCCAACAAACTGTGATTGCTGTTTGGGGTACAATTTGATTGATTAGTCATAAAGCTATGAGCCTCTGGTTAAGCTAACTTGCATGCTACTATGCATTATGAGCAGGTGAGCAGGGGCTTGTAAACATTATAAATTTTGAATTGAAATCAAATATGTTATTTAATTCTTATTTGTATTCAAAAAATTGATATTCGGAGTTTTCAGATATTCGAAAATTGCCGAACGCATTGAAAATTTCACTACACTGTGCTTTCCTGACAACATGTGCAAAGTGCACAGAGCATCATTTTATGAAACCAGAAAAAAAAATGTCATTCTGACTTTGATTTGATCTTAAATGTTGACAGCCATCGTGCAGGTGTCTGTCGAGAATTACTGTGGTGCAAATGCTTTTTGAGAATATAACAGCTTTACTCAGTTTCATGCAAGCCCTTCTTGTTCAAAAAACCAGTATACAGAATCACGTATAAAATTCAGTATTTTTCAGTAAGGTATACATTTTTGTGCAATTCTAGATTAATTTTGTATGTAAATACCATGTGAATTCTTAATAAGCAAGACGAAGAATGTTTGCCATTTTTATTTTCCACTCATCTGATATTTGATACAAAAAGACATTTTTTTCCATATTTGTATTAGAAAAAAATTCAGTATTCCCACCCTTCTAATTGTGAGTAGTAGCTAACGTCGCTGCTAGTATTAGATCCTTGTGAGTTTTCTCTCTTTTTGTACTTTTTAGCAGATTGGAGTTAAGTTGCATACATTTCATTTGGAAGGTCTTTTGTGCCCAGCACAGCTTCCTCAGCAAGGTGCATCAGAAGTTAAAAAATTTGTTTTTGTTTCTTAATGAGTTATCAGCGGGATATTGAGCGACTGTCAATGAAGTGAGTGCGTGTAAGCCTTACCTGATCAGTTGGCATGGGATGCTGCAGGCTTGCCCCATTGGGCCCGAGGCCAACATCCTGGAGCCAAGCCCAGCCCAGTGCCGGCGGCTGTGGCTGGAGCAGCCCATTCTCTCTATGCGTGACATGGAGGTCATCAAGGAGACCACCTACAAGGGCTGGAGGGTGAGAGGTGCATGCTTGCTTGAGACCACAGTTGGTCTTGTCTGCACTGTTGGCTGGCTTTTCTTGGGGCGAATGCATATGCCGCTCACATCAACAACCCTTGACATGCTTTGATGCCTCATCCTTGCAGATGTTTGACCCCTGAACTTCTTCTAAGTTACCTGGAATCGCACACTTTTCCTAATACAGTGCGAGTTCAGGAATAAGCAGAAGTTGAAAAAAAAAAACAAAAGTGGTCGCAACTGCACAGTAGCGGCAATCCTTGTTGGCACCGGACTAGAAGTTAACAATCTTCTACCTTTGCAATGTCATTTTTGTGGGTAGTAAGTTAAAAAGACTAGTCACAGTTGGTACTTCTTCACTTGACATTATTTTAAAGTAACACTTACTACAAAAACATACGAGAATTTTTGAAAATCCTTTGATAGTAACCATTCCGTCTCGAGATGTCCACTTGCCTTGGTGGACGGAACTGTGACAGACAATATAAGCTGAAAATGTAGCTGTTAAGTACATTCCTGCAATAAAATTATCATCATCTGTTAAAGATTGCACTACTGAAGGAACCATGAAATTGCAGTCTTGCCAGAGATGTACGCAACTATGTTAGCTAATGCCCTCATTGTGCTGTTTCACACTGCAGTATGATTTTTTTTGTGCAAATTCATGTTAATTCATGACCACAGTCAATAGCAAGCAAATATTTTACCCTATCTTAGCCCACATTTTTCTTCTTGATTTTAAGTATTCAGGCTTGGGGTACACACCATTTAGTTTCTTCTTTGGCTCAAGACATCATGCAGGTTTCCTTGACTGAACTTAAACTACTCTTAGTCACACAATTTGCTTTACTTACCATAGCAGTCCAGCGCAGCGTTACCAAGAATTTTCTTTGTTGTGCAGAATTTTTTTCACGACCCTTTCTCAGGGGCATCATCTTTTTTGCAGCAGGGTGCTTCAACAGAGTTGCCACTGATAACAACCACCCGAATACCAAAGAAGTACCAACATTATTTATGTTATTGCTTTGTGAACACATCTGACACTTCTTGAAAAGCTCTTCTTGCTTGCATAATTGTTGGAACAAATGCCGAGACCAATGTTGGATATGTGCACCAATTTGGCTCAGCCATTCTGCCTTTGAGAGATTGTGTTGGAGAAAGTACTTTTTTCCATAAAATCTCTTGTACTGCTTAGGAGAGTATGCTCGTTATTGTGTTATAGGTATTGTTGTGAATGACTTAGGCTTCCATATCTTTCATCCCGATCTTGTATTTTGTTGACCAGTGTAATTCGTGAAAGCATCCTGGCTATCTATTCCTGTTCCGCAATTTAAAACATTCCCTCGTCTGGCTCCCACTTTCCGTTTTGCAGAGTGCTTTAGAAAAAATCTTGCTTTGTTTTTCGCTTGGTCTGGCACTCTTTTCAGAATAAGGGAATTTTCAACCATGCAGTTATTATACTGCTGCTGACATTGTAGTCTTTCGCAGTCACTGGCTACATTGTGAAGACTGTCTTGAAGAAATGTGGCTGGGACTGCACTTTGCGAGCTTGTCCTTTTGGTTGCCTTCTGTTCAGACCAAGGTCATCGACATCGTGTTCTCTGCCTGCGAAGGAGGACCGGGCCTCTTGAATGCCATTAGACGCATCTGTGATGAGGCCTGCACGGCAGCCAAGTATGGCTACACGCTCATTGTCCTCTCGGACCGCAAGGCCGGCAAAGACTTCATTCCAGTCAGGTGAGGTGCAGTTGTCCTTCGTACTTGCCAAGAAAGGCTATCTTGTGTGGATGTTGGACACATTTGTGGGGGAATGCAAGCTGTCTATGATAATTTAAAGCAAGAGCTCTCAGTCCCCGTAAAAAGGTGCTGAGTAACTTGTGTGCCTTAGCTTCCATCTCTTTCTGTCTGACACGCATGCAAAATGGAGCGTGCAAATGCACAGCCCCGTAAAAACCCAGAAGAGGCAGAGTTTAAGTAATAATAACTACTTCGTAGTAGAACAATTTGTTATGAGCAGTTGGGTTGAGATTAGTCTCAAAAATGAGCATGTAAAGCAAAGATCACAATTAAGATCATTCAGAGGAACCCAAGGGCTTGCCTAGTTCATCACTCAATTCGAGAAGTCACGTTTTAATGTGTAATTGTTAGTGCATACTGTTCTAATGCACAGATGCATTATGGGGAGGGATTTTGGAGGTTAGTTTGTTTTTAGTTAAGAAAGCATTTAATAAGTATTTATGTTATGTCTGCCATAATGCCTCAAGAAAGCATTTCTTCAACATTGGCTTAATGGTTACCCTGATGCCTAAATTATCACAGGAGAACATCACTTTGAATGGCTTATGTTGCGGTCTTTGTCAGGCGTTTTCATTCTCTGGACAGTTTGAAAAATTGGTCAGCAAATGTGTTTTATTTTACGAATATAAAATTCAGTAATTTGGCTGATTACTGTGATTCAGATTCTGAGGAAGCTGCAGTAGTTTTTGTTAAGACACTTGTTCAGCAATAACAGATATGCATTCATCGTTGAGAAAATTGGGCTTACAGAACATTTTTTTCCGCAACTCAGTTCAACCTTGTCCCACCAAGATAATTGATAAGGGTTCCGTACTTACCATTTAGAAGGCATGCCTTAGATAATCCCATCTATGAGATCCACAAAGGGGATCAACTCTGGATATCACTGCAATTTTATCTTTGTGTGTGTGTGTGTGTGTGTGTGTGTGTGTGTGTGTGTGTGTGTG
>JAJIZL010020519.1:334041-360517 GCA_023969395.1 Amblyomma maculatum | reverse complement strand
ACATACATACATACATACATACATACATACATACATACATACATACACACACACACACTGTTCCAGTTCACTTAAGATTGATTATTCAGTTTATCACTTCGTGCAGTGACTCAAGGATGGATGCATTCCAATGTTTTCCACTAATATCGCCCTCTTCAGTGGTACGGAGTAACCCATCCGTTGGGTCGCAATCCATTGCTTAATATAATAATGCGGAAGCATTCTATATCCCGTTTGCAACGAAACTCTGCGTTGTCCAGCGTGTGATAGGACGGTGAGAGGCAATCGGGAACATACTGCAGACAAAACCTCAAATTTAAAGCTTATTGCTGTGTATTTAACTCCCACCCTCTAAAAAGGGTCAGTTGAGGTGCTAATTCACCTTTTTAAGAGTCACGGAAAGCAGCACTGCACACATCTAGAGGGTGCGCATCAGTACCTCAATGCCACCTTTCTGGAGGGTGTGAGTTATAGACACCTAAACGGACGCAATTTTCTTTACAGTTCCGGTTAATGCGAGATATTTGGACTAGCACCACATTTCTGATTTTCTCGGTTAAGAAAAATAAAGTGGTATACGAAACGGAAGTTCGATCAATTTCGGTAGAGTGGGAATCAAAATACCAGCTTTTGTGATCTCAGGACATGCAGGAATGCAGTCGACATGAAGCTTAATAAAGAGGGACTTATTAAATGCGCGATGCAGTCGGTATTTTAATGATGATATCGAAGTTAACCAGGCTTTACGACCATAGTTCTTTTTATTGGACACAACGGTGCGTTGAAACGACAGAAGCCTTTATTGAGTGATGCAGTGTGATGCAGAACGTGTCATAAAAGCTTTCACATTAACAGAACATAAATTAATAAAGAAGCTTACACGGAGCACTCGTCAGTTTATTTGTTTGAGTAAATAGAGAACTTTTGGGCAACGTCCTTACCAGAAGCAGAGAGGGAGTTGAAAGTGCGCGTTTTGTGTATACGGTTTAGATTTTCTATATCTTCAACTGCCTATCTTTTAACAGGTGACCAAGCCGTTAGTTTCTTTTCTTTTTCTTCCGTCAAGTGAGCTGTTTGTTGTCCGAGAGCGTGACGTTGTGTGCCTCGGCAACATGTGATTTTCCCTCAATAAATTGTCCCGAAATCGCCGCTTGCCGTGTCGCAAATTCCCTTTGCGCATCTTGCTTTTACGTTCTATGATACCTGGAGGCTAAGCCCGGCTATAAAGACAAGGCGTCCTAAACAAGGTGACCCCCCCCCCCCCCCTCCTCCCCCAAAATGCGTCCCGGCAATGAGCGGTCGCACACGCTTCAACTTTCCGCGCTCTCCCGCCCGTACCAGCTCTCTAATTTGAAATTGTTGCAGTCAAAATAATGTCTTTTTCTACCCTCACACGTCCCTGTAGAGTGTCGGCTACGGCTGGGCGCGCTGGTTGATTGTTCCTCTTTGTCTTTACCACACAGTGATTTTGGCTTCCTCTTGGTGCTTCATGGCGCCAGGCAGCCTTTCTAAGAAGTCTTTAGGCCGCAGGGTCTCCCCTGCAGCAGTGTAGTCTGGGGCCAAGGCGTTGAGAAATGTGGAGAAAAGTCTTCTCCGTCCCTTGTGAGGTTTTTGGTTCTACGGGTGCCTGAAATGCACCACTACGGAACCGAGGTCATACACAAACGTATGAAGAAGACGAGCTCGAGCAGTAACTATGAGGACAAGCTGGAGGTTTTCCTAACAGCGCGAGCATTGGCCCCCAAGTGGAGTCGAGCGGCACTTTTCACGGCAGCCGCGTTTGCTCTCAGAAGCGAGATCTCGAACGCGGCCCGTTCCTGTCCGGTTCTGTTTTCTTTGTATGGCTGCTACGCGGCCGACCCGCCACCATACGTTTGCCCCCTAACTGGCTTCGGTGTTTTTTGGCCGCGCCAAACCTTTATGCGGCCCCTTCGAGAATCGCCGGATCGTTGAAATAATGAGTCGGATAATTACGTCCACGACGTCTGTAACGGCCATGGCCAAACAAGCGTCTTCGCCTTAACAGGGCGTCGTCGAATTCACCCCCCCCCCCCCTTCCCTTCTATTCTCCCTCCTTCTTCTGTGAGCTGTTTGGTAGCTTCGGCCCCTCTGCACTTCTTCGCTCCGGCTCGGCTCGTGTTGGCCGCTGAGAACGAGCCGACGAGTCGAAGGCACTACTTAGGCGCTTCGAGCATGGGTGTCGTTTCTGCCCCCCCCCCCCCCCCCCTGCACGGTCTATGTTTCGCCACCGCCATTTATTTGGATACGCTGGCGCACTCTTTAATACCTGCAGGCATCGGTTTGCACAGGGTGAGGGGAGTGGGGGGTTCGGCATAATAAATAATTCGCACCCATTCACTGGGATTCAATGGAAAAACAAAACAAAAAACTGATCGTTGTATCCCTTCGGCGAACGCGAGTCTCACTGCAGAAGCGCGGCTTTCTTCTATTAGAGCTTTTGATGTTTGTAATGTACTACTTTTTTTTACTGTCGTTTCTTTCCTCTTCTTCACAGTCAAAAAGTGTCGCCTCCTGCCGCCGCTGGCGCTGCTTAGCGCATGCCAACAGCAGACGACAGCGAATCGCTGCGGGCGACCATCGCGAAAACGTCTGCAAGCACACGGGGCGACGTCGTCTGCTGCGCGGATTGCGCGGCGCCATGTTGTTTTCTTTTCCAGGCATCGCTTCCCCCGCGAACGCTGCTTCGGGTCGCGGCCGCCTCTATTTAATTGTCGCGTCCCCCTCTTGCTCTCTGAGAAACCGAATGCCGCGCGAGGCGGGGTGATGGCAGCCGGCCTCGTACACAGCTTGGTGGCGCGTGTGGGGCTATGCGAGGACCGCCCAGCGATTGGGCAGCAGTGCAATTCTCGACTGGCGGAGTGTATTTGGCTTGCGTTGTGCGGACTGGGTTGTTAACGTTCTCTTCGAGTTCGGAGGGGAGGAGGTATGCGGTGCTACGTACGTGTTTGGCTGTGATATGGGTGGTCCCAGGTTACGGATAATGTTTATGGCAGTTATTAGACCAGGGCTGCGGGGTAATTGTAAAAGAAAATGGCGGCCATATATTTCGCTCCTTTATCGCCGCTTCCTATGCGAGGTGTTCCTATACGTGCGCCCGTGGCACAGCATTTGTTTCTACGCAGTCTTGTCTTTTCTTTGTGCACCGCTTGTTAGACTCGTTTAGTTGGTAGCATTGAATGTCCTAGCGCTGGCAGGCTGTCGCCAGTTTGGGCCGGCGCGTCAACCGTTCCGGCTCTAATCAGTAATTGGTGGCGACGGTGGACTAGAGTGATTTAGCATCGCCTGGTTAGCTCCTGTAAACAGAACAGTTAGCGGACACGCATGGGCGGGAATAGGAGGCAAAACACTTAGTCTCCGTGCGTCCTGTTCTTGGAAGGAAGCCAGAACTGACTTACAGGTCTTCGTCAGCCGAACGCGGCAAAATGGAGACGCCGTCACGCATAATTTTTCGAGAGCTTTAAAGCCTCCTGGGCATATTTACTAATCTTTGCCGTTGCTTTTTGTCATGTTTCTAAGTACGGCCACGTATAAATAAGCGAATTGATGTTAACAAGAACAGAACATCCTGTCTTGTTACTGAAATATGGGGGCAGTGTATATGAGGAAAAAAAGACGGCATATTATCTGCGATATCTGCGTGATATATTTCGCTAAGCGGACTTTTGTTTGTGTTGTGTGACTTGGTTTTCACTTTTGTTAGTCATTCAAAGCCCAGTTTTCTCGGACATGACATCTACTTGTGGCGCTATAAAAGCGGGGGGGGGGGAGGTATTTTAAGATAACTGCTATGCACATACTGATGGGAGCAGTCTAATCTTGCGATGCATGAAAAAAAAATTTGCCCTCATTTTTTCTTAAGCTGTTACCGAGTAGTTCGATCTGTCATACAGACCCAATGGGCCGCTTTTTTTGAACCGAACGGACAAAAACTGCAAAATATTATAGGAGACGTTTGTGGAGTTACATCTGTACAACGCAGGGATCTGGGCAAGGTGGTAGGAATACATAGCTGATAAGAGTAATAGAGACAACGAAAATGGACACAAGAGGCCCTAGCTTTAACTTTCCTTTACTCTAGGAAGGTAAATACACGAAGCAAATCAATATATGTAGAAAGATTGATTGAATGTCCTTTATTGAATGGGAAGGCTCATGGCTATGGATAGGGGTAAAGGGGAGTATAGACAGAATCTCCATTGTTTAGGACGTCACTCAAATCATATAGCTCTAACCAGGCCACTAAGGGAGCCATACTTGGCAGATATCATCTGTGTTGTAGCGTCAGTAGAAAGAAGAGAGAAAAAAAAAAACACAAGTGCAAACACTGCAACAAAACAAAGTAAAAAATATGTTCGCCAAACCTAGATAGACACCCTAAATCGGAATAAAATGTTTGACATATTTTCTGCTGTTACAATGATCCCCATTAACATATAGCGAGAGGATAGTCTCCCGACAGCCTTAGTTTACTTTTTCGGATCTAACGATAAGGCCGCTTCTTATGCCCACTTCCGCAGTCATAAGCAACCTGAGCGGGTGCTGTTTACCACAAGCATGGCGTGCGAGCGTCTCTGTTTTTTTCTCGTTTCCTCGTCACCACTGCGGCGCTGATTTCATTTGGAGCTGTCATCATCATAATGGGCTGAGGGAGCGCACTTTCTGTGATTCCCAGAAGCATTCCCTTGTGTCAACATTATGCGTATCCTGAAGCGCGGACGGGCTTTCTGAAGACTGGCCAACACGCATTCATTTACGACCGAAGAGAGACGAGCAAGGTTGGTGCTTTGATGTCGTTGGGAACGCGATTAGGAACGCATGCCTGCACTCGAAGGCGATTGTACAGCAGATGGCACAAAGGCGCGTGTAGCAGACGAGCGAATCAAACGGCTCGCGGTCGTATGCGTGGTGCGCAGGCGCCTCCCTGCTCCGCAGCTACGCGCATGCGTGGCGCACGCGAGCGCCCTCTGTCGGTGCGCCAAGAACGTCGCGCGGAGAGACTCGCTTTAGATAATCAAGGGACGCATTTATACGAGTGAAGTTAAGCGTTCTTCGTGAAGAAATGGGTAGAAACCGTGTCGTGATTGGCAGCTCCGAGCGGCCGTCCTCGGCAGCCGGCGAGTCACCACAGAATGGCCAGATCCCTGATGCTTCTGGTCACGTAAGCACCAGGCGCACGCGCTCTTCGGGAAAGGCGGTCAGAAAGAAACAGAGAACACAGTAGCTCACATTCTTCATTCGTAGCTGCGCTCTGTTTAGGCCTTGTAGGAAACAGCTAGATGCTGCGCTAGGCTTACCCTAATTCGACCATGAAAACCTCTTATGTGCGGTAAATTAATTAGGCGCCATATTTACCTCGAGAATTTTCAGCTGCCTCGAGTCTGCCAGCCAAAACATTATCGCTTTCAGCTATGCCTATTATTTTACATGTCACATTCAAGAACCGGATCGTAACTCAGCGCTGAGCTTGAGATGTGTCCAAAGACTCATGCGCGCTTGCTGTACGCATAATATATGCAATTAGAACAGGTGGAATGTCTGACGACTAAATGCAATTTTATTTGCGAGTTCCAGTATGATTGCTCGCGCTCTTATATAGGAGGAAGCCAATAAAACAATTATCGGGCTTTTTGCTCTCTAGAGTCTGTAGGTTATATTCTAATGTTGTGAAATGCGTGGACAAATATCCTCTGGTATTAGACATAATTACCATACCTTGAAAAATCTATCAAGAGTATATTCTTGCAGGGTTTTATTTGTATAATTACAGATTGATCATGTACTACATAATCTCTTCGAGAATCATTATTAATAGCATAATATCTCTCTCAAAATAACGTTAACGTCCTTCCGGCAAATACAACATAGAGACAAATGGTACTTCCCTATATCGCTGTCGCACCACTTATACAGGCTTTATGCTACAGTTTGCCTGCTCTGTTAAATAGATTTACAATGGAGTGTTTTGAGCCGGGTTGTCAATCTAACACGCCTATCAAGTGTTTCTGTCGTGAAATTTTTTTTCTGTCACTAATGTTGCATTTTAGAGCTATGTAATACAAATCATGGCGCTCTTCTGCTCACGCTCAATTGGTCGCATTTGCTCATTGCATTGAGTAGCGCATCTTTTTCTAAGTAATTATTGTGAAGGCTGCTGTGGCCTTCAATCTTACTATATTTCCATACTTTTCCAAGTGCCAGAATCCACGTAACGCTGTTCAGTACAGTTTTGAGCCCTGATTCCTTCTTTGCAGAAAAAACAAAAACTCAAACAATGTTCTGTTCAGCTCTATAACGAGGACGTATATGACCGTTTAATGCCACTGACGCTCGATCTTGGTTGCTTTGTGCAGCTGCTTGAGAGATGCATTTCCTTGAGCCAAAATAGACGTCCTTCCAATTTCATTCCGCTTCGTCGTGCAGGCAGTTCCCAAAACAAACTATATACACAAACGAGAAACACGAGCAGGCACACACAGGGGGCGCGAACGTCGTTATCAGTGCCGGCTGCTGGCGTGAGTGGCGGCTCGTCACGCCAAGCGGCTATATCCGCTCGAAGCTCGAGCAGCCTACTGATGGCTTCATGACTACCGCTCAGCCATGCCTGTTTGCGCTGTGAAACGACCGCGCACCGCCCGGCCTCTTATTCAGCTCGTCTCCCTCGCCCCCTCTCTCTCTCACCGGTGTTTTTATTATTATTGGTCGCCTTTGCCGCGTTATTCATTGCCGTGCTCTCCTTGGTTTCGTTGGGCACTGTCCACCACGTGTCCGTGAACATCTCTATACGGACGCGTGACAAGCGGCCATATAGAGGAGGACCAGCCACAGGTAGTGCTTCGCTGTGGAACGTGGGTGCACACGCAATTCTGTGCTTTCTGCGTTGATAAATGCCACACTATAGGAGAGCTCGTCGGTCATCGAGCGCGGACAGGTCTCGTTGCTGATTGGAAACATATAAACCTACACCCGTTACGAGTAACGTTAAGACGCGGAAGAGGTTAACATGTGTATACGGGAAGCGATACGAGTTAATGGGGTGTTATAGCCGGTGTCAAGAAGGGAGCGTCCATGTACAGTTGTGAGCAGAAGTGGTATACAACACTCAGCTGGTGGCGGAGCTCCGGAAAACTGCATTCCAAATTCATTTAGCAACAGCTATCTGAGATTTAGGCAATAGTGACGGTACACCATTTTATCCACATACACGTGTGACTGCCGCTGTTCCTGTCGCGGTCGCTAGGTGGTATTTCGAAGTAGTTTTCCCGAGCGCTGTCAACGGCTGAGTGTTGTATACAACTTTCGCTCATGACTGTACAACTGGGCGATATCTGTAATATGTGGTCAGCAAGAAATCGAAGGGCATTTAGGCTCAGTTACGGCAGAGATTATGAAATTTGTGGGGACGACGTATACGCTATAGTACAGCTAACCCTAAGTATATATGTAGGGTTGGTGGACACACGGTACAAAGGGTCTTTGCGATGACATGGACGTACTGAGGCTGACAATGATATCGATACTGACGAGGAGCTTGTGGGGCTCATATGTTTTAATGCACAAACCATGACATGGAATAAACTACACCACCTGTGCAGATGCAGCTGGTTGTTTGCCGGGATTGGTAGAATTAATCACTGCATCGTTGCTTCCATGGCCGAATGGCTCAGAATGTCCTTTCCGTCTTCGTTTTTTATTTCGCTAGCATTTTGAAATGAAAGCCAAAAGAAAAGTTCTTATTTGTTTGCGTGAGAAAGTATAAAAACGTAAATGCCATACAGCTTCGCTAAAGCCATAACAGTTATTTATGCTTTCCTGTATGCGTCTCAGTGTCGTTTAACACCTGAATTGCTCTGGAATGTTAAACTGTATAAAATGAAACCGAGTCCCTTCGCTGAGTTAATTCAGACAGAAAAAAGAAGAAACACAAACTGTTAACAGACAGCAGCTTTCCATGCACGCTGATAGTCACTGTTTCAAGTCTGGAATTTTTAGATGAGGACGGGAAAAGAGGCCGTCGCCGAGGTATTCAAGAGTAAAAAAAATTCAATCGAAAAAGCAAGTAATCCTTAAAGGGGCTAAAGCAGAATAAGCAATGAGATAGGGGCAGTGCATAGACAAAGCAGGTCCATTTGTCCTCATATTACGATAACAGCCCCACTAGCGCCCTGCAAAAGTATTTTCAAAGGGAGAATTGCCAACCAAGGTGACTAATCTTGAAGTACAATGCTCTCCACAGATGCAGTTCGGATATTACTGGGGCGGGGGCTTTATTCGATAACGGGGAAGAGGCTGGTTACATACCTATAAAGCTACTTCATATTAAAAACAAAAAAACTACAACTGCTCCCAAAGTGCTTTCCAGGGAGGAAGAGGTTGCTTTATGCAAAGTCGAAACTGATACGTATGGATCACTTGGCCTTCGATACGTGAAATATAATTGGGGGGGGGGGGGGGGGGGGTCGCAGTTCGCAAGTCGAACCAACACTTCAACTAGTGGACTTGTCTTCGTCAGACGAAGACAAGTCCACTTGTCGAAACGTTGGTTCGACTTGAGAACTGAGGGTCCTCTCAACCCTTGTTCAGTGCTCTTTCATATCGCGTAGCCATCTTTCGCTCGTTCTGCCCATGATTACACGTTATAGTTAGTTAAGTGTACATTTCGTCAGGAATATATTACGAATATGTACCATAGTGGGGTCATGCTAAGATATACCTGGGACTATAGGATTATAAAAAAGCGTCACTACTGAGCACTCGCACGGTGTGCTCAGCAGAAGCTCAGGCTTGGAAGACAAGAGAGCACATGGTTCAACCAAACCAAATTTTTTCATCACTCCTAATGAATTAAAGTATCTTTGATCATGTCTTTACTACAGTATATTTGTATACTTTATTGCTGCGCTTAGTCCCCTCTCCAACCACTCACACACTCAATGGTGGGTCATAACTGTTGTGAACAGGATAGTTTGCTTGTCTAAAGCTCAGCAGTGAATTATCAAGCAGCCGTATCAGTTGGCAAGTAAATAGGCGTTCTGGCGTCAGTTATTGAGGAAAAGTCTGTAGGCATATTAGTATATCAACGTACCTTACAAACAGTCAGGAATGTCTTGTTTCAGGTAAGTAAAGTTTTTTTTTTCAGCTTGCTATTTTCATAAAGCAGTACTATTAATAACAATACTATATATTTCCAATGACGAAATACAGATGTGGTCTTTCCGAAACATCAGAAGGCTTGAGTAGCTGTGCCCGACAGAAGCAGCTGAGAAAACTGGCATATACTGTATCAAAAAATGGCAGTGAAACACGTACCAATGAAAAACAAATTTGTACTTCATAAAGAAAGGAAGAAAACAGATGCCAGCAAACTTCTTGCACGATTTACAACGGGATTTAATACGCAATGACTTCATTTTATTCCTCGACTGCAGAGTGAAGATTTCATTGTTTGTTTTGTTCAGAACTTCTAGCATAGAGTATACATGCGTAGGCGCTTGCTATATGCCCCCGGGTAATACAAAGCGTTCACGAGCGCGAAGGTCACAAACGGGAACGATGGTGCAAGGAAATGTTTTGCCCAGATGTATTTAGAAACAACTATTTCGTTCAACAGATGGAAAAAGCAAGGCATGAATAAAAATTGTAGAACACTGCATGTTTGATCGCATGACCTTACAGAAATTTTCGATTGGAGGTAGGAATTTTTTCAGTTGACCTTCTTTCTCCGAAAGGCTGAGCAAAAATGAAAGAAACGTATACCATATTGCAATGCAGTCTAGGATAAAAAGGTACATACACTGCTTGCGATATAAAGGCTAATAATAAAAGTGTTTGAATGCTTCAAGAAACGTAGTTCTTGCGTAAACTCCCGAAGAGAACATTTCTGGTGATGGCAGTACGTGCATAGTAACCCCTGGAGCAGTATCTAATGGCCTTACTGAAAGAGCGATTTGCGAATGCACACAGGCATCTCTTTTAAGTATGATTCTTGAATACTGATTACAAAGTTTATCAGGACTTCGTGATGAAGGCTTAAGCGCTATGAAAATTTCTGCGGTGTTCATTTCAGCGCTTGAAGCAAGCCTCCTCCTCGAAAGTTGTGCTGGTGCTTGCTTTGCACGCCACCTTGAAAGAGCATTCCATCCGTAACTTATTGTAAACACATTCTTCCGTGAAGCCACCGGCAGGAATAATCACTTTCCACGACAGAAACGTACCAGCGGCGGAGAAGCCTTGAACGGGCCAATTTGCTGCGATTGTAGCGCCCTCTAGCGCCTCATGCTCGCAGCATAAACGGTGGCGTCGTCTGCTCGTTGTGCGCGCAGACGAGTGGTGATCGCTCGTCTGCAACGGCGCCACTGCGTCGCCAAGGGAAAACGTTTCGTCTACGGCGGCGGCGGCGGCGGCGGCGGCAACTCTTAAAGATGGCCGCCGTCGCTCCTTGGCGCTCGAGGCGCGCAGGGGTCACCTCGGAACGTGTAATTGAAAACCGGTCCCGGCTGTCAACGATCCTCAACTTGACAAGATCGATGGGCGTCGATACGAAAGCTCGCGCGCGCGCGCCGTGAGTGTTGTTTCGCGGCGGGAGTGGAGAAGACGAGAGGGCGTCGTCGTCGTCTCGGACCAGTCGGAAACGCGAGCCGATGACGTGGACACATTACACGCTACCTGCACTCTGTCCCTCTCCATCTCACCCGCACCTCTCACACACCTTGCTCTCCTTATCTCTCTGTCTCGCTCTTTCTCTGCCTTCCTCACTCAAAACCGTGCAGTGCCTTAGGAGCTACGAAGTGCACTAGGAGCTCCAACAGTATTACTTGCTTTCGGCATAGAACCCTAAGCTCTGCTGCGGGTTCTGCCGAGTACTGTTCTTGGCGCCTTCAGCAGGACCGCTGGAAATAATGCCATGCTATGGCAACTTAGCAACAGCAGATACGTAAAGGTTGCGGTTACTTAAGGGTTCTCAAACTTTTTTTCCCTCAACGAACTCAAACAGTCATCAATATGGGCCTCCTCGCAATCAAGCGATGTTGCTTGTGCACGACCCGGTCCTGTTTTTGTTTTTAATCGGATTTAGTCCAATCGCAAGCCCTTGTTTGCTACGCTAACGACGTGAAGTGGAGGAACGGGTTAGCATCCGAAAGTATAACCCTCCAAAATAGGTTTGAACGCACCAGGTACTCAAGAAAGCAGCCCGCGGAACCCTGTTTGAGAACCCCTGCTTGACTCTGGCTGACTCTAGAAGAAGTCTAGGGGGGATTGGCTCATGATGACGCAACAACATGTAATAGCGCAGCAGTATTTTGCGACTTCTCTGTTAGCGTTGTTGCATTCTTATTATAACAGACTTCTTATAAGGAACTATCATTTGCGTCAAACGATACGTGATCACGTTTGAAACGTACCACATTGTGATTCGCTTCGAACTAAATGAACAAAGATACATAATTATAGCAGGAAAATTTCGGTGCGTCTGTGCATCCGTCATCATATGACTGGGCGTAGTCGCTTCCCTGTAAACTGTACTCAAGACAATAAAACAGAACGTTCTTTCCGTGTCATTGTATTTAGTGTCCAAGAGCCAACTTGGTAAGACTGATCCAAATGACTCGGATCAGCAGCCGTAGTTTTCTTTGTCCCGGCGCTTTTGGTTAGTGGCCAACTTCTCCAGTGCTGCATGCTTCTGAAGCATTCTCCAGCGTGTTGGTCAAGCCAATGAGCGACCACCTCTGTCCCTTCTCGGAAGGAGACGCACAAATAGAAAACATAAGGGCAAAATTAGAGAAGAAAAGAGAGTGAGAGAGAAGCTCCTGCGGCTCCAGAAACTGCGATTACTTCTCCTGCCCAACAACGGCAGCAGCACCATCTGAACTAGGCGGCAGACAAGTGATTGTAATTGTAGGTTTGCAATCCCGGGGACTGCTGGCATTCAACAGATGGCGTCCTACACATCGTTCTTTCTTTCCTCCTTTCTCATTCATTCTATCACCTTCTACCTTTCCCATCTCCCTCCCTCTCTCTCTCTCTCTCTCTCTCTCTCTCTATGAGAGGATATCCCTCCAGGCTACCTCTGCTAACCTCTTTCTCAGCGTATTTTCTGCATTCGCGTTTCATCTATTTCTCATTTTTTTAGGCCGCTTCCGGCGGTTTCTCCGAGCAGTGCGGCAGACACGCGATCCGTTCGGTGCAATTAGGCTGATAGTTAGCGCGTGCTCTTATTTCGCTTCTCGCCGCCATTCTAGGAAGCGTTCGGCTGCACTTGTGTCGGAGAAACGCCGAATCCTGATTTGTACTCGCCGAAGCGCCTGTGCCAACTTCCAATGGTCATCCTTTTGCATGGCCCTGCGGTCCGCAGTTAACGGCCCCTATCCGTTAATGGGCTCCGGGTTTTGAGGAGAGAGCTGAGAACCATGAATTCGTGGTTACACGTGTTGCTGTTTTTAGCAAAGCACTGTGCCATTTGCACATCACTATTGCGCAGAGCTCGGAGCAGTCTTGTGCCGTCGGCACTACTCGGTCGCAAATTTCCGATCACCAGATGATGCGAGGGCACTGCTGAGCCGCCGAAGAAAAACTGGCATCGCCGTCTGCTTTCCAAAAGAGAACGGAGAACAACTGCTGATGTTTTTATTTCGACTTTCCAAGCGTCTGTCATTAGTTGAAACCTGCGAGACGCCGCACAGTCCTTTAGGATTGCGCATACGTATACTTCATTCTGAATCTTTTTCTGTTGCTCTTTTTTTTTCTTTCGGGGCAGAGTGAACGCCTTTCTCTCTGTTGATTAATAGTGGACAGCCGCGACAGTTCGCGCCGCCGTAATTTCTGATTGTCGTGCAGAGACCACGCGCACGGCCCATCACCAAGGTTTCGGAGAGCAGCACGTAAGAGGAAAAGCGTGGGCTGAATCTTCGCTATGAGCGCGAAAAGTGACGCCTGATGATTTAGGCGGAGAGGTACCTTCTTTAGAGCGTGCGGGGAAGCGCGTCGTTGCCATGCCCGTAGCGCTGCTGTGCGGGGAGAGTTAGGCCTAATGTGGGATTTATGCAAATAGTGCGTTGTTATATGCGCGCCCCACGTTGGGCGCCAGTTTCCTGGCGTTCTGCCGTTGTCGGGCGGACTTCTCAACCGAGCCCGTGTTTGTTTTTATATGCGGCTTGCGTCGGCCGTCATTACTTTCTTTCGCAGCCCCTACCTAAGATGTGTCCTCCCCCTTAAGCCCTCCCCCACTTCTCTTCGCCTATACAGGCGGTTATTTTGATACTTCACGCGAGCCGGCCATGTCGGTCGGCGAGGTTTCTCACGTGCGACCAATTTTGCTCGGCCCGCGCCTGAAGCGCAGGGTTGGAGGAGTGCGCATATCTCGTCATTACGGCGACTCGGTGAAATCGTAGTAAGCCGCATATTCGGGAAGAATTGTATTCTCTGAATCGCACTAGGGCTGCTGTTAGAGCGGAATTTATTCTCCGCCTTTCTGCCCACGAGGTCACAAATCGTTCGAGCGAGAAGGGTGCTTTAATGATCCGTATTTATGACCCACCGAAAGAGCGGTGGGGTCACCCGAGCTAAATTTTAATTCTGTATACCATTTTGGCAGCACTCATGCGTTTTGAAAAGCTCAAAATGTGGCCTATAATGGAGAACATTTTTTCCCGAGAGAACGAACTTATGCAGCCACTGCTTAAATTGCACACATCCAGATTTCTTGAATTATAAAGGTCGGGTTTAATTCGCCCATCATTTATTGAATGTGAGAGATTTTGCAATGAATGGTTCCTAAAATTTCCATTAATTCCCCAATTCCGCCATGGAAGCTTTCATAAAGCGTAAACAAATTCATTACAGTGAAATGCTTGCGCTGCTCTATATTTATTGCGAATAAATTACGTAGACGCATATCATAAGGCATCTCTCTTTGCTCATTATAATTTCACTTTATAGCTTCTCCTACTCTAGCCTTTATTTTAGGGCGTTTACTGCACTATAGACTTAGAAAACACTAAAGCTAGTCTTGTGGAGGCTGGCGGGTAATCTGAACCGCCCAGAAGCTGCCCGAGGTGGAAGCAACAGGTGTTGATAGAGAAGCGGAGGTGGGGGAACAAGCTCTTGCAACCACCAAAAGGGCGCAATTTCAAGCACATGACACGAGTCTGTATTGTCAAAAATATGCATCGTCAGCGTGAAAACAAAATTATGAGAGTGCTTTGCAGCTTGCAGAACCGCATATTTAGTTTTCCTTTTCGGGCGTAGCTTCAATAATTCCGTATACCATTCAAACATGTATACAGGTCTTAGCGGTATGCAAATGTGGAATAGGAAGGGAATTGCCTAGTCACCGCTGTCAATGTGGATGAAAGAAACGACAGCCTGGCAGTTCACTGGTTTGAGTCATTCAATCGCGAATACATTCCTGTATCGAATTCTCATCGACACTTGTTCATGTGAGCGAATCGAACTACGGGGACTGTTATACATTCATAATTTCATATAAACGATCTCTCTTGCAATGATTTGACTTTATACTTTCATTAATTGTGACGAGGAAGGTTTAAGAATTATCTCAGCCTTTTACTGTCATTCCAAGACATCGGCTCGAATAAACAGGTGCTAATAAAAAAAATGGATTTTATTTCATTTAATTATACTACTTACGGCATATTCGAAATATAAATGATTTAATTGTACAGCGAATCTGTTCACTCGTGAGAAGACATATTGGCATCAGAGTCCTGGCTTCTGTTTCAAAAGGTGACAGCAACATGCTAATTATTTATGACGTTTCATAGAGCAGTCCAAATAAACAAATTCTGATATATGAAGGTATTTTGTCTGGCTGCTGGCAGTTATGATTGGAAGTAGTAGGTAATGTAGTATGATTATGCTATAAAATAATCCTCCCAGTACACAAATTGCACAACATGCAGCTGTATAATATATACATTTAATATACGGTCTGCAATGCATCATTGATATATATTAAATATGGCGACGCCAAGCGCATAGATGAAGAGGAAATGGTCCGCACTTTCCCACAACTGAGTTTTCACAGCGTTGGCATAAGCGCCGACCGTCTACTTCCTGGAGTCCGTGCTTACTATTTTTTTCACGAACGGCGTTCCCACAGGCCATACATTAGTACATATTACTGCACCCCGAAGCATTAGATGAGACATTCCCAGACTGCCGTGTCGCACGCTAAGCGGCATTCTGGAAGGAAACCAACGGGAATTTTCTGTGTTTTGCACTTTGTTCTCTGTTCGCTTGGTTCTCAGAGGGGGCGCCATATTGCTTCATCTTCGGAGATTGTAAACCAAGCGTGTCGTGCAGCTTACTAACGTATGCCGATAAGGCCATTAAAGTAATCACCGATTTCCGATTATGTAACGACAACTCCTGTCTCTTCCGAACAAGCAACGTCATTATTTTTTTCGGCTCCGCGACCCCAGTGTCGACGTCAGGAACCGGCTGCCACGGCTATCCTGCCCGAAATAATTACTGCCACGCCTCCAAGCGGTAACCGACGTTGAACGTAGGCTACCCGTAACGCCAGGAAAGTCGCATCATTTGGCGCCTATACAAAGGAACAATTATGGAGCGATGTATTTCATCGGACACCAAGAGAGGCCTGTTGCCGCTGAGCGTGGAAACAGGATACAGTCCTAATGGCAAACCTACGGGGGATAGAAGGCGGTTGTTGGGGACAAAGGGGTCATCCGCGTAAGTGAAAAGTGAAAAGAAAAGCAAAATAGGAGCCGGCGCCATGTCGTCGACTGTCTAATAAAACCCGCACCGGATGCATCGAGTCGGATCGACCCGGCTTGGCTAAAAGCCCCGCGGCAAACGTGCAGCAGAAGGTCGAAAGATGGACGCGCGCTGCAAGCAGACGACCACCGCCGTCAGACACGCTACCTCCAGCAGGCGGCGGGCGCTGCAGAGCGCGTCATCCATGGCTGCCTCGCGACGTTTTGTACACACCTGCTCGGCGAATGGTTTCATCTTCCCGCCGGCCTGCACTGCCCGCCATGCTCGGAGTATAATGTGCGGAAAGAGGGACGCCTGGAATTAACACCTAATGGCACGCCACGGAGGAGCCTTCGTGTCGTCTGCAGCCTACATGTGCATCCATTTTGCTCGCGGCCCTCTGGCGTTTTTGCTCCTCGTGCACTCGGACGTCGACTAAAGGGAAGCACGTAGAAATGCATACGGCATGCAAATGGCCGCCCACTAGAGCCCAGACAGAGCGGCTTCTAGCGTGGATCAAGGTTACAAATTGTTTCTTCGTCCGGTAACTATGCGCAGGGAGGAAACGGGGGGAACGCGAATGATAATTGGTCTCACTACTGCCGCCGGCTTTGTAGTCTGCTGCCATTAGCTGCATCCAGACACACATATTCACGTCTATCTTCGTGAGCGGCCATCGGACTGACCGTAAACTCGCTTCCAAATGGCTTCTTTATTCAGGTTGCAGCGGGAAGTGTCACTTCTGACGCTTACGTGCGACGCTTAACGACTGACCCTTGAGCGTGACTACCAGTGGCCAAACTACGTGTTTGCTGTGGGTACAGGAAAACCGGCTGCATGTATACGTGAGAACGGTTGCAAGAGGCGCGGCTGTTCGTGTCGCGTTTTCAGTGTATGCTGTCCATATCGGTGCACAAAATGGAAAAATAATTGTCGCAAAGATCCTCGTGAAGGCCCTACTGACTTAGTCGACGGCAGCTTCGTTATCTTAGTGCAGGAACACTATAAGCTCCAGCTTTGACTTGGCTGGGACGTTACCTTTTCTACGCTGTCGTGGTGACAAGCTTGGATGCGGCACGCCATTCCTAAGATATATGTGCCCTGAGTAGTAACAGTAAAAGAAAGAATAAAAATGCTGTCATTGAAGGGCATTGTCGTTGGAGACACTGCGGAGCCAAATGATGGTCATGGAAGTGGAACTGCAATCTTTTGTCTTCACAGAAGCCTACCAGTATTCCGCTACGGTTCGTAAAAATGATGCTAGAAAATAAAAGAGCCACCTCGCCTCGAACAGGCTTAAACTGTGGTTTTAGAAGAGAAAGGCAAGGCAGTCACCGAGGCACCCGATGGCACCCCCCCCCCCTCAGCCTTTTGTGACGGCAAGTGGGCGCAAGCATCACCGCCAAGTAGCCGGGACATAGAGCGGGAGACAAAAACGCCATTCTTCCACCTACACGCGGCTGCCGTTTGGCACCTGCGGCGGGCGCCATCTGCCGGTGAACAAAAGCGCGACGCGTGCACCCTCTCCTGTTCGCGAAAACGGCGCGCGTTCTGTCAGCTTGGAGGAGAAACCGAGTCGATGGTCTTTGTGGCACCATTAGCAGTGCTTAGAAGTGAGCCAAGAAGACAAAGTACACACGGGACACCGCGGGGGTACCGACGCTTCGCAAACGACCCCACTCGCCGAACGAGCACCCAGTCTCCTCCCACATCCTCAAAGAGGCCTCATTGTGCATTTTCGCTTGCAATGTCTTTTCAACAACTCTTGGCGTAGAGTCTTAAACTTCTCTCCCCAGCGATCGCACACTGGCAACGAAGAAGTTCAGTCGCCTTTAGCCAGCGCAACGTGCGTTTCTCCTTTTTTTTTTTGTTCCTTAAATGCTCGGTAACTATTGACCGCACTGTTTTCAAAGCAGGCTTCCTTCCTAGTGCTCCATAAAAGCAGGTTACCAGTTATGAAGGTAAGTGAGGTAACAGTATGTTGTATATGGCGGCCTGGTAACCTGCTGTCCTTTTAGCGCATTTCTTTTGACCGGTAGCCTTCTGTTTATTTTGGTTTGTTTCAATGAGCTCGTCAACCTGGAACTTAAATTCGGGGTTTTTTCTTTTATATTTTTTGGGGCGGGGATTAGAGGAGGGTATCTTTGAACACAGGCAAAATATGATGTCGGGTTGAAAAGGCCTTCTCGCGTAGCTCTGGCAGAGTTTTTAGTTATATCATGGTATGGTTTGTATCGACCTATCTCTTGCCATATATCGTGCTTATCTCACAAAAGCACAACGCGTGTCCACGATGAAAAAAAAAAAATTGGCAACATTTCCTTGCCCCAAGAATAAAAGGCATCCATATAGACCTATAAGACACACTGTAAAACAGGAGACACAATCAAGACACATCTCTGGGGATGTGTAGTTTGAGAAAAACAGGGCCGCGTGCTTTTAGTTGAAGGAGGAGAGTATAGCGTCGGAAATGGGAGCGACAAACTAAAAAAAAAATTAGAGCTCTGCAGAATCTACATTGGAGTAATGCGAAAGCACGGATGCTGCTGTTGGTTGCTTCTAGTAGCTTAATTTACTTCTTGTTTGCCCATTTAAATGGGCCTTGTACGCCTTATACGCATCATCCGACATACCGTAAGGCTGCGCCCCGACTACTGCTAGGAGCCGAGCCACAGCCCCATTTATCCTCCTAGCGTGACGTCACAAACAGCGAGCGCCCTCTCTAGGCTGCGACACAGCGCCGTGTATAGACTCGCCACTACCATCCGATGCCGGGAGCTGGGGCCCCGTCTCTCGGTCTGGGGTGACGTCACAAGGTCACGTGAAAGGCCATGTATGGAGGCGCCACGACACGCCAAAGGCTCGAAGTGCTGGCAGTATTTCTTTCGCAATAAAAAAAAAAATCGAAAACAGGTATTTTGACGCGTTGTATCAAGAGCCCTTGCTATACCAAGTTTTTAAGGTTGGTTTTTGTTGCACTGCTCATGGTAGTAAGGTGCCTCGTCGCAACCTCACACACACTTCGTTACCGAGAAAAACTATATATCCAAGTAATATCAGTATGTTCCTAACATTATTGTAGATAGAACATGGGAGAGGGGCAGTCGGAAATAGTGCGCTTTTTTTTTCTAATTCTTATCTTTGTGAAATGCTGTTTTAGACACGCGGTTCGTTGTTACGCTGTTGTACTGCGAAGCATCGCCGCGGTATGTATACGTTCGCAGTTGTAAACGTCTGGCGCGTGAACACACCTCTCGTCCCAACTTGTGCGATGTTCTCGAGGCTCATTGCCATTATTACCTCCACCAGCCTTACCACACTGCACTGTTCTAGAAGATTAGAAGCTATATCCTCACAATAAACCCGGTCCGCTCATTCCTGTATTAGCTGGATCCATTTGCCCCAGCAAAATTTCCTGATCTCATCTGTCCACCTAACTTTCTGCCACTCCTTGCTACTTTTGCTCAAGGTTTCGGACTGTCGTAAATATTCCGTTATAGGGCCAGACATAAAACCCTGTGGACTGGCTGTAAACAAGCGCCCGAGAAGATGGCTACTAAGTCGTAAGCGCTTCTTTTAAGAGTTCGACACAGCTTCATGCTCATATGGCTGACGCTTAATAAAGCTGTTCAAGGATAAACGGACCTCAAGCAATTCTTGTTCTAATTGTTATCGGGTCTGTTGCAGACACTTACGGTCACTATCACCACAATTAGGCCGCTGAATACAAGATGCAGACCTCTGCCTGTTCGATATCGGGTTTTCCTATAGAGCTCGCCATCATCATCTACGTCATTACCCTGACTACACCCATACCGTGGGTAAAGTCCTCTCCCATATATATCCAGCATATCATGTCCTGATGCAGCTGCTATCTAATTTCTTTAGGTATTCATGTCGCTTCATACTGTACATTTGCCTTCGCTTGGAACCTACTCGTTATATATCTTTCGCATTACCTGCCCAGGCCACCCAATAATGTCCCATTTCCTTCGACTTGGCTGTTAACTGACGTTTGTTCCTTGGCCTACTCTGCTCCTTATATTTTTTCTTGATGCTATATAAATAACTTTATATTCTGTAGTCTACTTCGATCTCCCCATTTAAAACTGAATTTGTTTTTATTTACTCTTTCCGCACTGAAAAAGAATGTTCATGAATTCCCTGGTAACTCGCAATCGTAAAGTGTCGTGCGCTTCCGAGACTGAAATATTACTCTAAATTTTACCACAATGACATAAAAGTCCCCTACTCCGCAATATTATTCTATGCCCTGCTCGTGTACTGCTGTTTGACCACTCAATTACTTATCAAGGCAATCACATGTTGCTGACGTAGTCTTCATCACCTCATTTGAAACAGAAGCAGTTGTCGATTAAGCATAACGTAGGCCGTTATGGTGGCCATGCAGCTACCTAAGCTTAGCGTTTTAAGCGACTGTGAATTCGATCGCGCAAGCCCGGTGGCTGCCGCAATCATTAGCCTGATACCCCAGCATCTTTGAAAGGCTCCAATGGCTTAGAAGGTACAATTATGTTTCATGAACTCCCGCTGACACGTATCACGGCGCTTCACTGGGGCTATTGCATGCCGCGTCGCGGGTGGTCATGCCAGTGTCGCTGAATGCATGTAATGAAACCGTAAGTGCACAGAGTTAGCCGTTGATGCCATGCCAGTGATACCAGCACATATGTTCGCTTGCAGCAGGCGAGCAATGAAATGGCATTCTATTATTAGCATCAGGAGGTGACTTAACAGTAATGACATGCGCTTATATAGGTAACAAGAGGTAGCGTGACCACGACTGCGAGCCCAATCTTTTCTTATCAACCGCATCACAAGATACAGAGGGAGTGGAATCTCTCTCAGTAAACGCAACGCGTGCACCAGATCCCACATAACAGATGTCTGACTGGGCCCGTCGCGTGCGCTCAGTCTTTGAAAACTGCGTCGGATTCATTTGTCTTGACAAATAGGGCAGCAGTGACGTTTCGCGGTGGCGGCTCTCGCACTGCAAGCCGCCACCGCCGAGAAGGAAGCGTTGTTATGCCTCCCGCCGCCTGGCGGCGCCTCTGTCGGCGGCACTAGCATCGCCGCCTCGCTCCGTGTCAACAGATTCCGTTCGCACACGCACACAATAAAACAGAGGGGGGGGGGGGGGGGGGGAGAATTCCACCCATTTGCCGGCCACGGTCAAGAAGTCACGCTATCTCGTTTCGAACGCGGCCCTCTCTTATTTTCGTTACGTACTATATCTCGCAGCCTTCAGATCTCTATCTGACCGCAGAGGCACGAAAATAAATGATCCTTTCTCTCTTTCTCGCTCGCTGTTGTACGGCGCCTTTTTTTCGGATTGATTGAGGAAACAAAAGCACACCAGGGTGCGCCGCTTTCGGACATCATCAAGTAGACGAATTGCCCCAGCGGGGAGAAGGCGCACTCAAATTTAGGCGGTTGGGAGGCTGCTTCAGAAAGAAAAGAAAGAGAAGATTTCGCGTAGCGATGCGAGGAAAAGGTGCCAGATAAAGATCGCGAACCACACGACCGTTGTTGGCGCGCAAACAAGCTAGCAGTTGTAACTTGCGCGCGCCAAGCAGTAGCGCCCTCCCTCGTCCGAGCCGAGAAATAGCCAAGCCACCGCTAGCTTCAATCAAATGGACACTTCCCCGCTCTGCACTTTTAACGTCCGCGATCGACTACTGGGGTGTCTCAGTGTGTACCATGGTTTACGAAAGAAAACGCGTACTGCGCTGACAAATGGTGGTGCCCCATGTTTCTTGCGCTTCGGCCTGTGGTCCTTCAACGCGTAGTCGCTGGTGTTTTAACTTGAAACTGCCGCATTCAGAAAGAACATCCTTCAATTTGAGATTTCTTTTCGCTTTTGCTTAACAAACTGAAAAAAAAAAAAAAAGCGTCTAGAAGTATTTGTTTCTGTTCACGCTGCGTCGCACCTCGGCTGTCTGCCAAAGCCGGCGGCAGGGAAAATGGATTCCGGCCATCGATCCGACTTGACTTGGCTTGAGCCTATTGCTGGTGTTTGCCAGTTCAGTTTGTTCAACGACACTCTTCCGAATAAGTGAAATAAAGCACTCGGTCGAGATTGGCAGCCGGAGAAAATATGGCTGCCGTAGAAACACACGATGGAAGTGCGGTATGAGTCGGGAAGATAACCCGGAAGACAAATTTGCGGTCCTGAAATTGAACGAGCTTCTCTCCGGCTTTTTTTTTTTTTTCATCCGTCTTCTAAGCACAACTGCGTTTTCCCAGCAGGATGTTTTCTCTTGAAATTGAAACGCGCGTCTCGGTGAAGGTGTCAGCGTAGCGGCAATGTTTCACTTAGTGTTGGCCCCTTGGTTTGCCCCCTCAGCTGGTGGTCGTTCTGGTTCCTCTTGATGCCGCTTCCAGCGTAGCGTCAGTTTTCGTTTTTAACTGTGGCGAGAATTGTAGCGGGTGGTAAACACGACTTCCTCACGCTTTGAACACAAGCTCGAGACGTATACGAAAAGGAGGGTAAACATACAGATGGAAGAAGCAACAGCAAAGCCGCCGAAGACGCCGATGTCAGGCGACGGCTACACGACTCGCAAGATGGACGGACAGCAATGAATTATTTAAAGAAGTGCCTAGCTCCACGTTTCCTTTAAATTCTTCTTCTTTCTTTGCTGTCTCTCTGAATCACCACTCAGCTCTGCTGTAGTGGAAGAAAAATGAGGAAAGGAGAGAAAGAGAAGTTTGGGAGGTGAATAGAGAAATGCTTTCATAGAAACGTAGACATTTTCCGTAGAAACGGGAATTCTCTATATATTTTTATTTATTTCTCGGAATGCACTGAAAGTAAATCTCTGTTTCATGCATATTTGTTTTCGTCAAGAGCTAGGCTTAGGTTGCGCTTATTGACAACAAAGCGGGTCTCAGCTGACGCGGCACAGTAAGAAGAAAACAGTTAACTGCTTTTCTTGAAGTGTTGTATTCATGTCTTGGAGCGGCCTGCTTGATTTTAGCGTTATATCTGTCTCCAGTAGAGAAGCATTGTTTCACTGATGGTTCTATAAATTAAAGGGAATGCAAAAAGTGCGAAGGGCGCATTTTAATTCACAATTAGCGCAGCGTGCTTTTATTGCGGACAATACATTTTAATGTTTGTCGTGCCTGCTGAAGTCGAGTCTTTCCTTCTCAAAACTGCTTGCATCATGTACCTTCTTCATAGAATGCAGTAACCTAATTACAATCGCGGAGCGTTTTATAAATACTGAACCATGTTTGATGAAAATAACTGAGAGGACACAAAACTGTAATTTTGGTGCGTCACGATTTTTTCAGGCCGGACGTGAGGGCTTATGCTTTTCAGGTGGTTAGTCACCCTTGTGCTGCATTTGGCGGGCGTGAGCATGCAGCCCTTTACTGTATAACACCGCGAAGAGCTTCACGGACAGGTGTGAAGTTCAGATTCTCACATGAGGTGCTCGCGTTGCTGACTTATATACGTAACGTTGACAACATGCGCGCCCTCTTCAGTGCGATAACAGCTTCGTCGCTAATCCCTCGACGCTTTATCGTCTTCCGAAGTGTTGCATTCGACTATAATTTGCCCAATCTTACCCTCACGTAAAGGTTCAACTGACAAATAACTTTTGTTTTCATGATAGAAGGCAGATTTTGCAGCTGTTAAGCCCGACTAACTAGTGTTTGTTGTTGTTATAGCAACGGTTTGAGAAAGCACCCCGAAACCAGTGCAACACGGCGACGCAGTTCGACTGGCTTGCCGTGGACTCGTCTTGTATTAGAGCGGCTGCAACATATTCTGCATTTTAATAGGCGGCGCTATGAACAACGCGCGGCTTGCGTTGCGGAAGTGTAAAGGGTTTCAAACGACATGTGCGTCGGCAACGTGTGCTTCTAACGTTCGCGTACGTGAATTGTGCACGTACGTGAAAGTCAAACTGCCCATTGGCACAAGTGCGCGATCTCGCGTTGCGCCACGGCGCCGCCAGATGTCGCCAACGCACGCTGTAGGCCGTGAAAACTTTGCGCCATCCGTGAAAAGCAATGATTGCATAAAAATAGGAACTCTAAACTTCACCCAGCCACCTATGTCAAAAACATAGTCTATGCGGATGGTTTAGGCGACGTGTGAGACAGACCGTGAACATTTTGGGCCCTATAGTAGACCTTGCGAAAGCACATGACTTCCGCCACATTTTTGATGATGCAGGTCGGACAGCGAGTTCATATATCCTGAGCTTTTCTTTCTTCCATGGCCTGAATGCATACGGCACACCATTCGTGTCTTAATAGGGTGTAAACAATAAGCTTTTCATGGCAACCTTCTTCCTCAAACTGGTAAATTGGAAGTTACTATAAATGAATCCTTGCATGGTATTTGCCTACGTGCGCTAAATTGGTTATTTTCGATTTCTTTTTATACCATTTTCTTTCGGATGGCTGCGTCGTTAAGTTGGCGCTCAGTTCACATGATACATGAGATAAATAGAATAAACACGTGCTTGTTGTCATTGCAACTATTGAAGCGGTGTTGCCTAAGTGTTTTAATGAACTAAAATTGCGTATACTAGCGATTTTGTTTAAGTTTTGTCATACCTCATGTGACTTAAACGTCAGCTACTTGCCGGAGCCACTGTACAGGTTTGGAAACCGAAACCGAAGCATCTCCAGTAGAAAAAATACACTAAATCACTTAGCGGTCGTAGGTAAGTATCTCGCGGTCATCCACGCATTATAATGCCTCACGCTTCTTTTGAAGCAAGAAAATGTCACCTCATATTTGGTGTCGTAATCCTTTCACCTGACGATATCATTTAACGCCACCGCTCAGATCGGCGCCTGTGCGGCCGCTGTGCCGTGTGTTCAATTTTGGCACTGCATATGAATTATTCGACTTTGGTGCTATTCTGCTACTTCACATTATGCTTCATGGAACGCAATGTTCTAGGAAGCCTTAAAGAGACTGTGAAGTGGAATTTTGATTCAAACTGCACTTATAGATCTGCGTCGTATAACAGATGCCGTCGAACGCCTCAACGACGCACTCCGCTTCAATGAAATTTTAGATTCCCCAAAATATTTCCTATTCCAGTCAGCTCACCAGAAACAAATAGAACATATTTCTGGCCGCAACGATCCATTTTGGGGCTTGTTTTTGTTTAAACGAAATTCTTTCTAAACAAGGCTGGATTCAAAAATATATTTAACAATAAAATAACTATCTCGCCACCAATATGCATGCGCACTTCTGTAAGTCCCCACTGCTTTGCTTCACTGAAAACTTTCACTTGAATTGATATGTGCTCTTAGTGACCCACCCAGTTCACAGGCACATGACCGTCACTGATTGGTGGCGATGATGATTGGGTTGACTGCCTTGGGTAAAGGTAAGCTCCCGTTTTCTTCTGAGCCATGAGCCGCGCACAATCCGTGTCTTGTGGCACAACCATCTTCGAGGGACACAGTTTGCGTGATCCGCAGTTTTATAGGTAACCATGATGACACATTGCGATGCTTACCGTATGGAAATCGCACCACGGGGTTCATGGTAGAAAAGCTGAAGTATAGCTAATCGACACTTTTGTGAATAAACGGCGTTTTTAAATGGTTTACTCAAATCTCACCGTTTTTTTTAAATCTGATTTCACCACAACGAAATTTTCACTTTAACGAAACGTTTTACGCAACCCGTCAGTTTCGTTGTAGCGAGGTTGAACTGGTATGATATTTTTACCAAAAAACGTAGCTCTCTAGATTAGGAAACTGCTTAAAAGCGAAGTACATGTGGTGACACCACTTGCCCATTCCCGCAACAGTGATTTCTCGAATGGCTGTGATTCCTTCGTCACTGTCCCGCGCAACGCTATCTTTCTACGGCAGTAAGATATAGGACCGTTTCTTGTTGGCAGCTGGATGGATGACGTTGTGTCACATGGCCGACATCATATCGCGCGAGGCTGGCTTCGCATTCTTATTGTGGTTCGTCGGAGGATTCGCGCAAACACATGCCATAAAAATCGCTTAATGTCAAGTTTTCACATAAGATATATATATAGGCAGATAAATGAAGGGGAAATGAGGGTGCTCGTTATAATACATGAAGGAAAGAAGCCAACAGTCGGCGAGGCCAAGGAAAGCATTGGGGATTGTACTTTACCTCATTTTTTTTAAATTTTTACTTCGATAATCACATAGATTAGTAATGTAATCTGTTCAGGGGAAAGATAAAAAACAGAAAGTAGAAGAAAAAACAACCTGCCGATGGTGGGAACCGAACCCACGACCTCCGAATATCGCGTCCGGTGCTCTTCCAACTGAGCTACATCGGTCGCTGTCCCCCCTGCTACTTGCTTGGGTATTTATGTTCATCTGTATACGAACCTTGAGAGTGTTCACCAGCGCCACCCTCAACCTCAGCGGCGGACGTGGAACGTCCTTTTTGTTACCGCCAGCGTCACGTAGAACGTGATCTAGAGCTAGGCCGAAAGCTGTGCTAGAACCCTCTTACGCTACCTATGGCTTCAAGACTGCCAGAACCGAGACCCCCGTAAACTACACGGATCCCACCATCGGCACGTTTTTTTTTCTTCTACTTTGTGTTTAATTATATTTCCCCTGAATAGATTACATTGCTAATTTATGTGATTATCGAAGTAAAAATTAAAAAAAAAAATAAGATAAAGTACAATCCCCAATGCTTTCCTTGGCCTCGCCGACTGTT
>JAJIZL010020519.1:317026-329328 GCA_023969395.1 Amblyomma maculatum | reverse complement strand
GGAGGACTCCGGAGATTTCGACCGCCTGGGGTTCTTTAACGTGCACGGACATCGCACAGCACACCTTAGGGGATTGAGGACTCCGGAGATTTCGACCGTCTGAGGTTCTTTAACGTGCACTGACATCGCACAGCACATCTTGGGGGATTGAAGACTCCGGAGGTTTCGACCGCCTGGGGTTCTTTAACGTGCACTGACATTGCACAACACACCTTAGGGGAGAAGGATTCCGGAGAGTTTGACCGCCTGGGGTTTTTTAACGTGCACTGACATCGCAAAGCACATGGGCGCCCTGCTTTTTGTCTCCATTCAAAAACGACCGCAGTGGTTCGATCCCGTGTCCTTCAGTTCAGCAATCGAACGCCGTGTGGACCGGGCGTTGTGTGTGTGCGCAGTCGGTACACGTGGTAGGTGCGCTGTCCAAGTCCGCCCATATTTGGAGCCTGTTCAAAACAGCATGACTTCAAGGGAGAAATACACAGCTGATTTCTGAAAACGAATGCAAAAACAGACGCGGCGCTGCTGCTATATACCTCTCCTGAAACTGAAGAGCGGGTAAGCGCCAGGCCTCAAAGTCTGAATCGGCCGAACTATACATGCTTACGACAGAGCCAATAGAGCCCCTTTAGTTAATAAGTTATACTCTATATCAATGTTTATTGGAAGTACATACCTCCGAAAACGATATGCTTAAAAATGCTGAAGAAGGCTTACATGTTTTCTGAGTGTGGGTTGCGGAGGCCTGTGAAGCTCTTGAAGTTTTGACTAATCGAGAGAGCCATTACATGGATGAATTTATACCTTAACGGTAGAGCCATATGATTGGAAGATTGCAGATAAACAGGCGTAATCAAGCCCGTAATCAAGCCCGTAATCAAGCCCGTCAAGCCGGCGTAGTCAAGCCCGTTTCAAACCCTATGGGGCTGAAACGTGGAGGCTAACCAAGAGAGTTCTACTTAAGTTGAGGACAACTGAGAGAGCTACGGAACGAAAAATGGAAGGGGTAACATTAAGAGATAGGAAGCGTGCAGAGTGGGTCAGAGAAATAACTCAAGTTACCGACATTCTAGCGGAAATCAAGAAGAAGAAATGGGCATGGGCAGGACATGTAGTGCGAAGAGAGGAGAACCGATGGTCGCTTAGGGTAACAAACTGGATTCCAAGGGAAGGAAAGCGTAGCAGGGGGCGGCAGAAAATTAGGTGGGCGGATGAGGTTAAGAAGTACGCAGGGGTCAAGTGGATGCAGCTAGCACAGAACCGGGTTAATTGGAGAAATATGGGAGAGACATTCGCCCTGCAGTGAGTATAGTCAGGCTGCTGCTGCTGCTGATGATGATGATGAGTCAAGTCGGATCATGCTGTTTTGGTTAATCAAGTGGCAGCGGTAACCTTTCAGATGCGAATTCAAAACAGCAGAAAACTAGAAGAGCTGAACAAGAGGAACAGCATCCGACATTTTTGCATGCTCCCAGTCGAAATGCCTACTATACGTAGCGCTAGTCGATAAGAAACGTAACTATTAAAGCCTTCCCGTTAATTAATAGCACGTACGTATCGTTACGTCGCTGTAAATTAGGCCTATTTAGTACCGCCAGGTCTCCTCTTACACATCATTTCTCGTTTAGCTGAAACTCCCAAAGAGGATACATACATCGATGATTAACTCAGCTGCGTTTAATTACTCGAGAGTGCATACGCGAGGACTTCCTCATATAGCGATCTCCTGACACAACAAAACGAAAAGAAGTGAAATGTTCTCCATACAGCCAGGTTGGCAAGAGCGACTCGGAACATGCAAATCTCCTCACTTCACTTCCGCTGGCTCGTGCAGCAGGCCTTGGTGGCTTGAACTGCAGGCGCGCTAGAGTGTCCTGCAATAAAAAGGAATTGCTAAACGTTGCTCGAGTCTACTGCATAAATTCGTATCAATCGATTGATCAAGCCTTCCATTTTCTTGATCAAATTTTCGATTGGTTGCAACGCGTCGTTTATTAAAAGCCGTGACTGTGCTTTTCGCTCTGGCCATCTCTGCGGGAATCTGGCCGCACCGCACTCACCTGTCTCCTATATTTCAGTATTATTCTAAGTCCGCCGAGACAACATGCACAGCCTATTCCCTTACATATGCCTTTCGGAGGCAGTGTTAAGTCATGGACAAATGTTTGCGCGATGCAAATTCACGTCAAAAATATTTTTTTTCTCCCTTGCCTCGCTAGTCGCATAAAAAAATTTAATGACATTTGCAGCACTTCTCTTATTGTTCGTCATTGTTTTTCAGTGACGTAACTGGCTCCACCGCATATAAGTGTTTTTCTTTTTTTTTTTGTTTAGGATACCCTTGACCCGCAAACTTTCCTTGTGGTTCGTAATTATTGAGAAATTCTTCATAATTCCCCAAACTTTGCCCCTTGACGGAGCACATCAGTTTAAATCCGTAATACTCAAGGTGTGGGGAGTCGTCAGTGTTGGCGTAAAAGTGTCCGCCGTCAAGTCCGCACTGAAGCAGAGACCCTGCCTATCTTTCTGTACGACAAAGAAAAATAATACACCCTTGAAGCTATATTTCGCCGTACTTGGACCCCTTATACAATGCCTAGGAGAGCCGAGTGTTTCTCCGATTTGCAGGTGGCTGCTCACTCTTCGTGGCGAGATCCTCTTCCACGCCTTCGCGACCGGCGCTGCGCTCGAGTCTGCCGACGTCGCCGGGACATCGGAGGCCGCGGAAACACCTCGGTTAACGGATCGCGTTCGTCTAATTACGGCCGTGCCAATTAGTCTTTCACGCGCCCTAGGCCAAATGCAAATGGACGCCCCATTAGGAGGATGGATTGCCCATACATTTAGCCTATACGCCTCTCCACTCTTCTTCCGGCCCACTCTTTCTTCTTCTTTTTCCGCTTACCTCCCTCTCTACTCTTCTCATCCACATCCTGTCACCGTTACAGTTTTTACTTTGATTTATTTCGGTTTTAATCACGGCGCTGTATTTGTCCCGTTTTGGGCTGCTTCAGGCACCGCATCGTGTTTTACTAGCTCTGTTTTGTTGTGCAGCTGCCACTTCATTTATGAAATAGATTGGAGAGCATTGTTCCTTTTTTTTTTTTCCTTTGGTAACTGTCTATTTTCACCCCGCAAAAGAACCACATTTGCTCGCAGATATTGGCGAATGTATCCCAACTGTCAAATGTGGAGTAAGACCACGCGTCTAATTCAAAAGAAACAGTGTTCCTGAAATTTAGCACATGACGTAAGCGCAACCATGTTTCTCAAATACATTTTTAGTGCATGAGCGTCATGATTTAAATTTTTTTTTTGTTTATTTCCCCAAACCTGAAAATCCAAAGCGCTGGTAGTGATAACTTATTTGCTTACAGGTTTACATGAACTATACGAAGGAAACAGCTATTCTAAAAATAGCACTGCCACACGTAAAGACGTGTGCTAAATGCGGCGAAGGTTTATCTTTTGGCACGGAGTTTAGTTGTAAGCTATAGAACGAATTTCAGTGAACAGTAAGGGCATGGGGTGGCGCTTCTTCCTGAAAAAAGCGGTCTCTGTCTTCACTCCACATTCTGCATGTTAGCCTCCGTCTGCCATCTCTATTGATTGCCCTCGAGTTACAAATGAAGTCTATTTTTTTCTGAGTCAAAAACTAGAAAATTCAGGAATTATTTTCTTTCTTTTTTTTTCCGACTGGGGAAGACCACGCTGGATAATCAAGTGACTTTTTTTTTATTTGCTTTTCTTGCACATGTTTTGCTTTTTGGCATGCGCAAGGCCGCAATTAATGTTGAGACACTTCATTAGCGGCATCGGGGCCCGTACGTATTTCGAGCCTGCATCGTTATCGAAAGTGTCGCTAACTCGCTGACTTCGACTCATCTGATTGGTGGACACAATAGAACCGGATGTCACTACCACTTCCGGTTCCGACGTTTGCACCAATCAGATGACTCGAGGTCAGAGAGTTGGCGACATTCTCATTTAGGAGTACGGACCCAGGACAGATTGTTCGCATCAAAAAAGTATGGCCATTCCTGCTATCATGCAACGCATTGCTCCTTTCGCAGACAAACTTTAGCCTGAAATATATCCAGCTTATTTTCTTAATGCCTTGTTTACGTAGATGAAACCGTATAAAAAGCAATAGAGACGATTGAACAATTGCTGATCATTTTCGTTTTTTATCAAAGCCACATTAAAAAGAATCCAAATGACCTAAATAACATTCAGCGTGATTAATGTGATTGCTTTTCGTGCATACTTAATGTAGGCTATCCTTAGTGTAATTTGGTTTAAACCGCGATTAGCCTTCTACACTTAGTGCTGCGTTCTGTATGGTAATTAAAATAGTAACGAGTGAACGGCCTAATAAATTCGAGCAGAAAGTTCAATCGCACAAGAGGCAAATATACCAGATCAATCGCTTTCGGACATCCAATTCGACAATGATTTCATGTTTGCGAAATATATGGACTGACCCTTACAACCGCTCCGTTCAGGTCAAAAGTGGACGGTGCATTATTCACGAGCATAGCCGACGCGACGATCTGTTGATCGACAAACTTCGTGGCGTTAAAGGCAAACAGCGAAAATCTATCTCACGATGGCTGTGAACTACAAACACACACACACACACAAATAATAGCCGCTGGATTTCATCATATCTTTTCTGTTGTGCAAGGCCGGTGGACGGCACAACACAGCCGCTCAATCAATCGTCAGTTAGGCCTAGAAAGCACAACTTCATATACGGTCCTTGCCCATAATCGTTTTGCTCTGTGACGCACGCTCGAAAAAACAAAAACAAAAAAACATACGATTAAAGACGATTCGGTTGCTAAGCCAGAAAGAAACAATACGATGTTGTTCTGCTTATGAAACACATTATCGTAAGCATTAATAAAATTCATACACACACATGTACCCGCATTAACAGACGATTCTATAAAGGTAGCCATCATTAAAAAGAGAGTAGCAGACGACAGAGTTGCTGCTCTGTCGTCTGCTACACACCAGAGCGCATATCGCTCGCTTGCATCGCAAAAGTGGATGGCCCTCGAAAAGAGTGTCGTCTGCTCTTCGTTGACGCTCGTGTTTCAATCTATCAACGAACTGCACGAGCATAATCAATCAAGCGCAGACCGATAGATATATATGTGTGTACGCGTCGTAGCTTCGCCGACTATATATAAATATACATTCCCGCCCGGCGCACTTGGTTACCGTCACGGCTTACCGGTAATGGACGCCAGACGGAGCCGCGCTCCTCCCGTCAGGGCTATTAGAAGGGCCCGGCAGACGAAAGACAACAGACGGCATTTGAAAGGCAAATGAGTTTTCGGAGAGCTTTTGCCACTGAACTGCACGCGTGCCAGGTCCTGCCTATTTGTCTCCCCCCCTTTTTTTTTATTTTTACCTTTCCACTGTCTCGAAAATAAGGCAGTGATGAATGATTAATTAGCGACCCGGGGCCGAAGTGAGCAGCAAGAGTGCATTTAAAAGAAAAATCGTTAACCCTCGTTAGGTCTGGCTTCCACTGCTGTCGCCTGCGATAAACGGCACGAACGACACTCCATGCGGTAGACTTCGGCTCTTCCAATGCGTATATATATGCTGGTTGCCTTTAGTATTTGATTTGCGTTAACTATTTTATTTTTAATTTGGCCGCTTCTCAAGTTCCTCCAGGTTCACTTACATTTCGCTCTTTTTGGCGTCCCTGGTTCTTCGGGTCGTATTTTCAGTGGACTCGTAATGGAATCGAAACGGCTTAATCACCTATTCAATTAAAAGGTCATTAAGGGCCGCTGCTTTTCAGGCGGCCCCACGGCGCGTTGCTGCGGGCTCTCTGGTTTTTCTTTCTCTCCAGCTTCTTTTGCATAGGCACTCGCAGTCATTAGCATTTTAAAGAGATTCCCTTCTTCGTTCTGGTGCGCAAGGGGGGGGGGGGGGGGGGCTCTCCCCTTTTCTGCGTATAAGTTTACCTTTGTTGATTTTAAATCAGCCCGACCCTGCAACACCAACAGATGATCCCATTATTTCCCAGCCGGGGTAATCGAAAAGACCTGCAACGGTGATTTGCTATGCACGCCGGACGTGACTCGTTGTAATCACGCGTCATTCCCTGTGCACATTACGCGGGTGTGAATAATGCTACTGTTTCGAGTTTGGTTCTTTTTTACTTTCTTTGCGGCTTTGACAATCTTAGAAACATATCTCTTCGCGGCAGCCGCATTGCGTGTTTTTCTGTTTTGCTAGGTTCACAGCCTGTTCCATTTCATGCACGTTATTGTCCACCAGACTACAGGGTGCACGGTATGCTTTTCAGGCATGTTTTGAGGTGCTTAAATGGTACTCGCTAACCTCTAGTTACCGATGGACTTACGTTATCTTTGGCTGTGTCTGACTGCTGCAGTGTGCGTCTCAAAAAAGCAGTGTCACGCGTTTCATTCTGTCTTTGCAACGCACGTGAAAAATCCATGCATGGTGAAGCCCTCTGGCTTCCCTAGAAGTTCTAAGCGTCAAAGTGTTGAGGAGATCGAATAAAAAACGAACAACCAATAGTGTTTGATCAAGCCGTCTGAGCGGCAGATTTTGTTGCGAAAGCTACACTATACGACAGCAAAAGCGAGACCTCGGGTGGCCGCAGCTACGCCGTGAAGAGGCGTGAAGAGGCGTTGCTGTACGGTCTCCTAAAAAATCAGCCTGCCATGACATTTGAATTCACGTTACCCCTATGCCACGGAGAGGAACTGCCAACTTCGGTCGCTCCTTTCATATGGGAGGGTGATATCAGAATCAGCCTGCCAGAACCGTTTGCATTCTCGTTACCCCTACTACTCGCAGGCACGCCCATACGATTTGGCTGAAGCGTCACTTTGTATTTGGGCTGGTAGCTTACGCTCTCGCATCATACTCTTAAAGGATGAGCTTAAAGTGTCCCCAACAATGTTTACACTGACAGGGCGTGATAGGGGAATAATATGGCAGGCAAAAGAAGCTTTCGCCGTTGCTTTCGCAATTCGACTAGGGTTAGCCAAAGCTAAACCACAACTAATTTTATTTTACAAATATGCCGTATGCCTCTAAAACTGACATTCATGTATGGCCATCTTGAACAAAACGCAAATGTATTCCACCCTGTCAGTGCATGCGTTCAGGGCAACTGCAGTGTGAAGCGATTTTTATAACAAATCTGAATTACGAAGACGTGCTATTATAGAAGTGGAGTAACCGATAACCGATTAGACGTGCAATGCATGCGTATTTAGAAGTCAGTTGAACAGGCCTTCGTTGCGGATCGCTTCTTGACCAGGCTTCTACAGATGATGAAAGTCAAGCGATCCCCTCTCGCCAGACAGTAAATGAGGAGTTCACATTCACGTCCAAATATTTGTCTTCACCCTGTAACTCAGCTGCTGATTGCATATCGCGTTTCACGACCCGTCACACTTACCTTCACTGCCCACTCTTTCAAATTCACAGTTCACGGTGCCATCCACTCTTTCATCAACTCATGATTGCACCTACATCCAGACACTCGCACTGGCTCACTTGGATGAGGGGACCTTGACCTTACTTGAAGTGGAACCCATGCAGTTACCTCTGTGAATCGGAACAACTTCCTTCGAACCTGATTCACAACGACACATTAATGCATTCCTTCTGACCATTTCGCCACACATTGCAGGCGAAGGCGACTGGAGACATCGCTGTCTTCGGTGAATCACCACAAACTGGAGAACCTGCAAGAATTTCAAGGCACATTGCAACTATGTATATTCGTTTATTTAGAAATATATATTTGTATATAACCTGAGCTTCGGGTTTTGGGCAGGAGAAAGCGTTTAAAGTATATACATAAACTCAGCATTTAATTTATTCGATCAAAACACCTCATCATAGAAACAAACCAGCATTACATCATCAGGTAGGAAAGTACATTTCAGAACCGGATAAACCTGCTACATAATAAAAACCAACACCGGGGCGTAACTCCCCTGAGACAATATATCGGCGAGAATTAATACTATTGCATTGAACGTGCTCCGAGGTTTAGAAAAGTGCACGAGAGGTTGGTGTCACCCAGAACTACGGCACAACGAAGAAAAACACGAAGAGAGGAACACAGCACATGCGCACACTACGAACTGTTATACAAAAAAACATTCAGGCATAGACGACATGTTATAGGAATGCCAGGACACACCCCAGGTAGATCCAATTCCTAACCCCTCTATAGAGCAATGGGAGGCCATTCTGTACAGCGGTGACCCATAAGAGCAGCGAAGACTGGTGAACAGGTCTGGAGCTCCGCTGAGGGCCAATGGACTGCCGGACTAAGAGGTCCACCCATCTAGCCTCTGAAATAGCATTTTGGAACTTAATAAAGAGTTTTATCCATCCAAACAAAACCCGAACTTTCTCTTTCACACCCAAGCACTACCTTCACACTAGTACATTCCGCAACATTAGCGATTAAGGCATTCAACTGATAAACCGCTTTAAAAAAAGATGGAGAGTTTAGTTTCTTAGGAATACCAGGATGAGTGAATGGGTTACAGTCCTTGTCAAAAGTGTAGAGACCAGGCGGTCTGCTACTGAGCCCCTTCGTTCCACTTGCAATGCATTTCCACAGTTCCGAATCTCTTGATGGTAAAAAGATGTTTTTGTCCTGCATTCTCCAACGCTCTCCAACGGGAAGGACCTTAACTAATGATAAATCAGCGCTGCTACGCGGCTCAGCTGCAGACTTCCCCGGGCTCTGCACTTTTGACAAAGGGTGTAGATTGCTCGCCTTAACCGTGCTTACGGAGTACCCTGCGTTAATGCATCCCTTGCGGCCATAATAATTGGTTCACAGGAAGGGAAAGGCGCAGTACCTGTCGCACTTGTTTCTGTGGACACCTGAACCGTGCGGCCACATATTTGCGGCGAAGGCGACAGGTGATATCGCTGTGTTCGGTGAATCCCCACAAGCATGGAGAATTTGAAAGAAATGCCAGGCACTTTGCAACTCTGTATATTCGTTTATTAAGAAATCTATCTTTGTATATAGCATGAACTTCAGGTTTTGGGCAGGAGGAGATGTTTAAGGGATGCATAGAATCAGCAAAAATTTATAGATTCGATCAATGCGCCTCATCATAGAAGCAAACCAGCAGTATACGTTACCAGGTAGGAAAGTACATTCTAGAACACGCGAATCAATCAAAACGCCTCATCATAGAAATAAACCAGCATTACATCACCAGGTAGGGAAGTACATTTAAGAACACGAAAAACCTCTAGAGCGTAATTCCCACTAAATTCGATGCGACAGTCTGAAGCGTGTATGACGGCGTGTATTGATATTATTGCAGTAAACGGGTTCCGAGATTCAGAAGAGTCCGCTATAGATTGGTGACACACTTGCACATTCCACAATATTACCGACTGAGGCATTCAATTGAAAAATCGCTTTAAAAGGGATGGCAAGATTAGTTTTTTTTAGGAATACCAAGATTAGTAAATGAGGTACATTGCTGGCTTAAACAGTGCTTACGGAACACCCTGCACATGTTGGGTGTAAGCGCATGCAAGGGAAATATGAAAAAAATAATCTAGAAGTTTATGCTCAACTTGTTCTGCTATGTTCTCTCTATTCGGCCTAATGAAGGCCCAGTCATGCATGCTACTCGGCTGAGCCTTCACAAACAAATGCTGTAGCAATACGGAAAAGGAGGAGTCAGAGAAATTGAGACATTAGGGAACGGTTCGGGATATAAGTTTTCATCGTCTAGTCTAACACATTCTTCCCTCGACCCCGAATCATTTCACTGCACACGCTGGCAGCTAGATTTGCATCGCAGCTGTTGTGAACACTTACCTCTGTGGAAACGCATTACCCCCCCCCCCCCCCCCCACCCTTGGTTTCATCTCCACGTGTTTCAACGCCCCCATGACGTGAGGGCGATACATTTCCCACAACACCTGACGACGGTTACATGGCCATCAACTTATCCTCGACGTACCGCGAGCTTATTATATGCATAAAAACAGAAGGAAATCATATTTTCAAGAAGCGACCAGTGTTCGGACCCAGCCTCCAACCAGCGCCCACGGTTTTGTGGGCGCTCCTTCGAGCTTACATAGTGATTTGCATGAAATTTCGCGCAACGGAGATGGTTTGTAAACGATCTCTCTCAGCGAAAAACTTCCCTCGTCACGAGTTGCGGTGGCAGGGAAACGCCCCGAAAACGCATTTACTCGCAGGTGCTGCAGCTGTAAGGGAAGGAACTATTTGCAATGCAGGGAGGAAGGGGCAAAACGCTCCCAGTAGTGGCCAGAGAACGCTTCGTCTCCAACTGCCCACCGGCAAAATGCACGCGGGAAAACGTTCATACAACAAGATGAACAATCTCGAATAGCGTACGCGCTCAAGTGGGGAACAGGCGGGAGTTTGAATGAAGCGCTCGCTTCGGCGTCGCCTGCCTTGTACCATCCCGCGAGCAAGCGCGCGGCTGCGCGCTGAGCGCCGGTTCGAGGTTATGTTGCGTTCCCTAACGTTCGCCCCCGCAATGTGCGAAGGGAGAGGCGGTTGATGGACGATGCAGGCGCCGCCTACCGACGGAATGATTGGGGGCGCAGCGCGCGCGCGCGCGCTAAAGGATACGTTATAGAGGGAGGCGAAAGGCGGAACCCTCGCGTGATTCGGGACGACACGAGATTTTCCGCAACCCGTACTGCCGCTTCTGCTTCTGCTTGGCGCCGGCCTGTTTTCATGCCTCATCACGGGAGTATATATAGTCGTTGTCGTCACGGCTATCTTTCCTCGAGCTTCTCGAGGAAAGATGATGTAAACGGGAAAACTGGGGAATAAGGGAAAAGCAGGAAAGGAGAATGGGGAGAAGGCGTCGTCTCCTGCCAGCCAAACATATTTTGACGCTGCCTGCTGTACATGGGCAAAGAATGCGTATCTCGCTTTGTGGAATCGCTGAGATGGAAAGAAGAAATAAAATATGGGAAAACGGGCAACCCTGGCTATGCACGGGGAAAATGGTGTGGGCGGAGCCAACATCTGGTAGCGTTCTCGCAACATCGACGATGCATTCTCGGTCTTTCGGGAAGCGGTTTCGGTTTCAGAATGCCCATCCTCCTCGCACGTCTGCGTCTGCAACGCTGCGTCTCAATCACGAGCAGCGGGGGAAGTATATTATACGTTCTTTTCGTTCTTAAAAGAGGCGTAAACCACTTTGAGGCCTCTCAAATTGCTGTTTTCAAAGCCCTGGCAAACCTCATTCTATTCCCTGCCTGCCTTCGCCCCAACCCTGCCCTGCTTCGGGAGAAGAACTGTGTGTGCGTATCTTTCGTGCACTGCCACGTCATTGCTTTATTACCAACTAAATGAGCTGATACGCGTGTATTTTTTGACAATGTCTTGAAACACGATAGGATTTAAGGTTTTGGCAAAATCAGCCAGGCCGTGCACTTAGACAGGGAATAAAGCTGTTCTTAAGCATTCCACGCATTCTTGATATGTTTGTCTTTAGTTCGGCTTGTGGGGTTAAACGTCCAAGGGCGACTTGGCAGTGAAGGCTCCGGATAATTTTAGGCAAACTGGGGTTCTTTAATGTGCACTGTCATCGCATGGTGCAGGGCAGTCTTGCATTTCACTCCATCTGAACTTGCCTCCGAAACGCGGGATTGAACAATAGGTTAACCGGATCAGTAATCGAGTACCGTAACCACTGAGTCACCACAGCGGGTGAATTTTAGAACGCAGCTCTTTGGTGCCCGTTCTTGAGTTTCACGTCGTCGTCGGCATCGTGCCTCGTAGCCAGCCCCGCCCCCCTCTCAGCCCTCTCTTCCTCCGCGGCGGCGACCGCGCGTGTTCTCCGATTCTTGCGCGCGCTCCTGCCGCCACAGTTCGCCGCTGCGGGGCGGTGACGGTGTTCTCCGGTTGCCGAAGCGCCGGCTCGCTATCAGTACATCATGGTACGTGCATCCCAAACCGAAAAACAGAGCCGACTTGACTCGCTAGAGGCGTCAGCGGCATTAGTCAGTTGCTGCTATCTCTTCGCCGCGCAACGTTCCTATCGGCCACGCGCAGTCTCCCGCAACCTCCCGATCACTTAATTTCTCCCTTCGTTTTTCCGACCACAAAGCTTCCTTCATGACAGTCAAGAATTGTTAGCGGAGTATTTCTTGAAGGAATATGTGTGAAAAACAAAACAAGTTCTCTGTAAGTGTACATACATATCTTGCTCGAAATCTTTGCCTCAATCTATCGAAAAAGTGAAACAGCTGATGAGCTGTGCTCA
>JAJIZL010020519.1:278057-297026 GCA_023969395.1 Amblyomma maculatum | reverse complement strand
TTTTTTTTTTTTTTTGCCGTAAGCCAATACAAAGGCGAACGTAACCGTCAGACAAACAGATATTCGACAGTCGTTGGATTTACAAGCGCGAAAATGGTCTCGTAAAACGTAGCAAAATGCGCCGAAATCGCGGAGCATGAGCCGGAGCCGACAAATGGCTTCCAGTTTGGCGCGAGGGAACCCTAAATAATGAACGCGCAGTCCGGAATGCCGCCAGAAGACCGCCTTGAAATGGCGGCAGGCCAGTAAAATAAGTGGACGTACCCGCTGGGGTGACAAAAGGTATTTCTTTTTCTCACTTTTCCCGCTTCACCATTTTACGTCCAACGTCGCTTTCGCAGTCTCTCCTTTCAACACGTTAAGGGTCGAATAGGAGAGGTGAAAGAAATCAGTGAACGCCGAAGCGAGGGATCGTAAACGCCATGACGCTGCTGCCTGCGCCAGTGGGCGCTACAAGGGAGAGCGCCCCGAGAGCAGACGACGCTTTCTCCATGCCCTGGAGAACGGGACGACTCTACTTTGCGCTCAAAGCTAACGGAAAACGGCGCATTTAGATTGGCTCTCCGAGCGTGCTTTTTGTCTCCTCATAAGGCCGAATGGGCTCCCCGTTTTACCTTCTTTATAGCCTCTACGATCCCAGCCTAAATAAATAAACGGAGCTGCAGGTTGCAGCAAATGCGGCCCTACAAACGACAACGGCAAGTGCAGACGACGACCGAAGGTGAAGATACCCTCGACGACACGGTCGGTTATAAAGAGGGTCGTCTGCTCTATTTTCCCCCTATTTATACGTTCAAGAGCAAGCGTTACGTTCTTTGCTTTATTTTGTTTGTTTTCCCTTTCTGTTCCTTTGTTCAACTTCAAAATCTCACGCCCCGTCTGGAAAGCCCCGTTTACGGCCGCCCCCTTATTCTTTTATTGAGAGCAGGCGGTGTCAATTGGCAAGCCATAATCGTTAGGCCTAATGGCGCCTAGGCGTTGCAAAATAAATGCTCGAAGCGCAGCTCTGAATACTATTAGCCCGAGCGAAGAAAAGCCGCTTGCAAGACGCCCTCTTTCTCGCACCCACCGCGCCATTTTGTCGCCCACTGCTTCGCCTTTTGTCTTGCTCGTAGGCGCGGCACTTTTTGTTGTGTATAGGGGGAAACGCGACAGCGTGACGAGGTGATTCGGGTAAAGAAGGACGAAGCGTGCGATCGCTTTTCTATTGCCGTTCGATGGGGCCCGTATCACGTGACCCTTTTGCCGATGCGAAGCCGCTGTTGTCGCGTCGATTTGGAAGAAACGTCGCTACTCATTCTTGGAGAGTTTTACTTGTCTCAGCCGTTTTCTCGACGGCCTAAACGGTGTGTCGTCGACCCGTCGATTCTCGCTGTCGCCTTCTGCCTCGTGTGTATGGGCTTTTGGGCTATTCGTGACTGCGATCGGCGAACGTTTCTCGGAGCGTCACATTCCCTTTCGTTTCACGTCTGTGCATTTCTGTTTAACGCGTCGCCTTGAATTTTTGAACTCTGCTTTGTTGGGCCTATTTGTTCTACAGTCGTCGGCACTGACGTCTTGCTTCTGCTAGGGTTCCGAAAAGAAAACAGAAAAATAAAGCAGAAAGGAAACTAATGTTGACATGGGAGGCATCTCTATTCTTTTAACGTGACGCCGCGAGAGCATGGAGAACGACATCATGTGAGGAGGCAGTTTTCAGCTTAAACGCCCCAGGGGGATAGACTTGTGAACTGGAGAGGCGCTCCAGAAGTGCGCGAAGGAGAAGGAATTTGCGCTCGAAATAAAATCAGCGGAATGCAAGACAATGACACCACATTGGCGACGAATAGTGAAACCGCTTTGGTCATAATACAAGCAGGAACAACAGAGAAATAAAAAAAAAGTAGAGTCGAGCGAAATAAAATGAAAATAAAGGGAACCAAGAGGCGTTGTGAACATCGGAAAGAAAGCCTTCTACGTTCAAGCGTTACCCGGCTGCTTTTGCTGTGGACGGCGATGAGCAGACGAGCAGACGACACGCCGAGCAGACGACGCCGGCTCGTCGGCTGCCCCCATTGCTCGCGAAATGGAGATCTATGACTGCGTTTGAAAGGACGCTTGTAAGCGGGAACATTCAACACGCATCCCGCGAGATTTTGCCCCCGCACTTTTCCTCCTCGCTACTTTATTTATATCTATTGTTTTTTTTTTCTTTACCGCTCGTTCGCGTTTTCTTTTTCCCCTTCAGTGACGTGAAAGAAGTAGAGGTGGCTAGGGATTCCTCTGTCTCTCTCTCTCTCTCTCTCTTTGTTGCAAAGTCTCTATTGTTCATTTATGCCAGTTTTTTTTTTTTTTATCGTAGTACCCGCCTCTAATGCTCCAGAAAAGTGGTGTCATCCGCTTCTAAAGCTTCCCACGTTCTATTTTCTTTTTTCTTTACTCTTCACTTGATGAGTGCAAAATGCGACAGAGGAGATGAAATAAAGAAAAGCGAAAAAAAAAAAGTTACGAAAACGCGAGCAAAAAGATGCGCGATAAGCAAGAAAAGATGGGCAGCGCACTGGCCAGCGCCATCATCCCAATGTTCCGGACGTGACATGGGGGCCTTATGTGAATCAGCGAGGCAGGGATGAGTCTGTCGTCTGTTTGGGACCGACGAGTGGAGAACAGTATAGACGCGTCTGAGTCTTTTTTTTTTTTTTTCCTTTTGCCTTTCGTGACGGGAAATCTGAGTGGCGCAGGTTGATCTTGTGATCAGTACTGGTCAACGCCTTCCTTTTGTGTTCGGCTTCCTTATCGGGCGGTCTCTCGCAAGACAAGACTGATGCAACCGCATAAGCACTCAGAGTTACATACGAACATTGACTACGAAAATTCACTAAATATCAATTTTTTTTTTACGCGCAGTTGCTTTATAAGGAGTGCTAGATGCACAAGATATATTCACTAAAATGAAAAATAAAAGAAAGTTGACGCTGAAGCTCTGCGATGCGTTAGCGCATTTAACACTGTCGTTTCACTCGGCGACATTTTCTTATTTTGTTTCAGCACTTTTTTTGTTGATAGGAAGGCAAATTATCCGTCTCGCTTTTCGGTGGACACCTAAACTTAGTTTGTAAATTGTTTTACAGGAAAATAAAATCGTGATACCTGTCACACTACGCGGTTGACACCTGACTTTTACCATGAGTGAAATGACTCCGCCACAACTCCTCCATTATTTCAACCACGTTCCGAGCGCTTCCGACAACTCCCGATAAAGCCCAATTTTGTGAAAGAAACATGTATTGAGTACTGTGGGCTCCATAAAAGATAATGGTAATAGACTATTCCTATTTTGAGGTATGCCGAATATTTTCTTGATAAGAAAATATTCGAACGTCCGTGGCATCTTTCACTCCGCTAGTATAAACTGTAGATGACAGTTGTGACTAGTTTTGTGAGCGTGACAAAATCACTGGCTCTCCTATATTATCAAAAGCCTTCTCCCGCGGGAACTGGCTGAGAAATGATCCTTGGAGCAGCATAATAATAACGACTGCGAAACCACACATAATTGCCTGATCAGATGTCGCCACTCCATAAAGAATGCTCTAGTCAAATAGCAATCGGTGCTCTCAGTGTTCGTATACTTCTGTCACTGCTCTTCAGCGTCACGTGCTTTTCAGCGTTTCCAAGAACTTTGTACTGAACCCATATAGACAAACTAAAAAACAAATAATGTTTTGAGAAACCAGAGCTATTTTATACATCCTCGGTGCGTGTTCAGTTCGATTCGCTCCAACTTCGTCCTATAGCTAACGAATCGGAACCGCCTCTTAAAGAAATCTAATTCGTTTTGCGTCACTGGAGCCATCTTTTTTTCTTTTCTCTCATTAGGGCGTTACGGCAATAAGTGACGCAACAATCTCTTCCCTGGAACGGCCAGTACATGCTGAAGGGACGTACGATGCGACAATCTCGCGGACTTTATGGCCGCGCAGCTGTTTGCGCAAATAACGCTCAGGAAACAAAGCAAAGCTGAGGCATTTTATATGTTACTGCTTCCTGCCTGTATTATAGACGTTGAAATCGATTTGTGTGAAGAGTCGATAAACGACTCCCGCTGACAGCTGGCAGAGAGGGGAAAAAAAAAAAAAGTCCGCACCGCTGTTCGCGCCGTACACGAGCGAAGTCGGGAGATACAAAAGAAAGACAGGCGCGTCGCTAACTGGCCAGGCGCGTCCGGTCGCTTTGATGGTTTCCTAATGTGTTGTCTTTGCGGCGCGGCCACGCCCACAAGACCAACGCCGCGACATGTCCCTCTATATTGACACGGACTTGTTCAGTGGGCCGCTTTTGATAAACATCGCGAGCAGTCGTTCGCCGGGCTGTGCAACGCGTGTGTACGATTGCGCGCGTACAGAAAGATATAAAATGCACCTATAGTGAAAAGGTTTAGGGGTGAGCCCTGGCACTGTCATGCTTCGGACGTTTACGACCGTTGTTGATGGCTGGCGGGCACGCGGTTGACGGCGCTCTGGCTTGGTCGTGTGTTTGGTGCGTGGAGGTTGCGTACAACTAAGCAACTCATTAAGAATTTCCGAGTGAGATGAAATCATTCGCCACTGCGGCGAACAATGTATCACCCAATGAAGCATACAGTTGCCGGAAACAATAGAAACGCGACAATATTTCTCGCTTTCCTTTAAGTGACATCTTTCGTAACTGAACAGGATGAAGGTCGGCAGAACATGAAGGTGTGATATTCCGAAGAAAGCGAAAAAAAAAAAATTCAGGCCTTAGGGCTCACCTGGCTTTATTCAGGAGCACTGAACAAGGGTAGAGGGGGAGACTGAGTGATCCAATGTTTCCAGGCTCCTCCTCTACCCTTGCCTGGTGCTCTTTCACACTGTGTAGCTGTCTTATTAATGCGAAAGCATGACATCGCTATGTTCACAGAGTTCTGTCCGCAGAACGTGTCCGCAAAAATGTGTCCGCAGCAGCTGTGAGTAATAGAGAAGCGATAGAGTTTAATGAGCATTATCTATCGATAGAGAATGACGTAATGTTTTGTCCGAAAAAATTAAAACGCTGATAACTTAATCAGGTATTTAATTATAATAACTGGTTCACAGGAAAGGAAGGCGCAGTATCTGTCACACGTGTTCTGTGAACACCTGAACCGTGCCGTAAGGGAAGGGAGGAAGGTGGGATTGAAAGCGGAAAGAGAGAAAGGAATGGCTTAGTGGATGTGACGTCTAGGATGTGACGTCACGCAATCAGAAGTACAGCAAGGAAGGGCATAGGAAGGGATTGGCGTGAAATTTGGAAGTACCAAATACTTAAGTAGTTAATTTAGGCAGTCAATTAGGGTGACGTCATGCAACCGAAAGTAGAGCCGAAAAAGGGCATAGGAAGGGATTGGCGCGCAATGTGAAAGTACCAAAGACTAAAATGGACAAATAAGCTAGAAGTGAATGAAGCAACTAGAAGCAACCAGAAGCAAATAACCAGCAGCAGCATCGGTGCTTTCGCATTACTCCAGTAAAGATTCTGATTGATTGATTGATTGATTGGTTCATAGGAAGGGAAAGGCGCAGTATCTGTCACACTTGCTCTGTGGACACCTGAACCGCGCCGAAGGGAAGGGAGGAAGGTGGGAGTGAAAGTGGAAAGAGAGAAAGGGGAGCCGTAGTGGAGGGCAACGGAGTAATTTCGACCACCTGGGGATCTTTAACGTGCGCTGACATCGCACAGCACACGGACGCCACTTCGTTTCGCCTCCATCAGTAAAGATTCTGCAGTGCTCTTTAATTATTTTCCTCACATTCTACCCTGGCTTTATTCAGGGACATGTATAAGCGTCTGGTTTATTGTAATCTGTTGCGTTTATTTTGTTTAGAGCGTGCTTCTCTGCGTTATTAAGCACATATGCCTCTGGTATGTGTACCATCACTTAACATCCACGCCGTACACGACTTCTGAACACAATTGGGGCTGTGATAACGGTTCTTTTTCCCTGCATTAGCGCAGTCTAACTGGTTTAACAAATGAGTGTAAGGTATGGTCGTCGTTTAGCAACAGGTGAATCATTATCTCCCTGACACACGGTTTTCCGGCGTCGACCTATGATGCCGTTATTTGAACTTACCATGTTATTTCATTAGTATATGCCCCCGCTGCTGTTGATCAGGGGTTAGGGCGGTCGACTGCTGCAACCACGGAGGCGGGATTGAATCCCAGCCGTGGGATGCCGCTTTTCGATACAGGATAAAATCAAGGCACCCGTGTGCTGTGCGTTGTCAGTGCACGTTAAAGAACCTTAGATGATCGAACAACTTTCCGGAGCCCTGCTCTATATACGGCATCTCTCATTGCTTGAGTCGCGTTGGGACGTTAAACCCCACAAAACGAATCAAACTAACATTATTAAATGACTAACTTTCGCAGTATGCCGAATATTTTGCTGTTGTTTCCTAGCTCTGTCGAAACCTAAAGTATTTCGAGAGCTCGTTGTCCAGAGTCGCCCGTGAACGGAGAGCTATTAAGGCAGGTGAACCGATAGATGACTACTACGATAAGCACAAAAAAAAAAAAAAAAAAAACTTCAATGAGATGAAACACGAGAAGCAAGCAGTGGTTAACGCCACTGATGAATGTCCTTCATGCGCAATTCAGAATAAATAGCGAAAAAGAACGTAGAAACAAAGCAAGACACCTACAGGTGCATTGTTTATAGGTCGCCCTAAGTGACCGCCCCTTCCCCCATTCGCCCAAACCCTATCACGTTCTTTCCTTCGTTGGCCATGCGTCGCAAAGGACGCCGCCCGAGTTTCTTTGCAAAAATGTACGCTCGATTCTTTCCAACATAGAAATTTAGCAGAGTACCTGTTAAGACAGCTCCTTGGCCAAAAGCAGTAGCTTCAGATACCGTTGAGTGCAGAGAAGCCACACAGTACCCCATCCGGTGAGTTGCATCCGCTATGCGCTAATAGCGGGATCGCAGTTTTCAAAGGGGACCTGAGGATAACAGCTTGCTGGGACTACCGAGACTCAAACCCAACGCCACTTCAACGCTTTCGGGAACGAGCGTGGCGCAAAGCGCGAAGATGGACATTAAAAACAAACAAAAAAAAAAAAGCAGCTACCTCTGCCCCCTAGTGGCACATCTTGGCAGCTCGATGCTACCACGTCACCTATAAGCCTGAGTCAGTGGTACCTTCCTATGACACCGCACGCTGTTGAATGCTCTGAGAATGAAGGTTCAGTAATTGAAGGCATTATAGAACTGTTCTCGTGGCCAGTGCCGCAAGCAACAAAAGTTCTTCATTGGAGGAGAAAGTGATGACCTTATGGGTGTCAGGTGACTACCAAGGGCCAATAACTGAGCACCACCCACAGGAAGGCGAATTCAAAAAATGCATATAAGTCACTGATTGGTCGAGATGTCCCATGACTATAAAGGGCCAATCACCGAGCACTAAGCAGTGGTGTCGGATTTAAAAGTGCACACTTAAAAAAAACTTCGTATTCTATTTCAGCCACTGTTGTGCGGTGGTTGATGTGTTGAAGAATGACGCAAGAAAAGTATGCTCAGGAAATGCGGCTGCAAACTCGAATCCTGCCGCATTGCTTGATAGGAGTCATAAGTGTTTCGATCGTTTTAATTTTTACCGAGGTCTGCAATACATAGAATCCTCAAATATTCCACCGAGGTACGCAGGATATATACACTGAACGGCAAAAAAAGGCAGGACTATAAAAGCGCCCGTTTTTTTCGGTGCCACATATACCCTTGTAATTTGGTGAAAGGGGCGACGTCATTTCTGTGAAGTATCGGAAAGTGAAGCCTTCCAATATACAGAAGTTCTGCCTATAGCGTATACCAACCCGTATACACACCGGGAGAACAACTCGCATATATACTTCGGCCCTCTACATCTGCTCCTACTCGAAGCATATATGTGCTGCCGAGAAACGCAAAAGTGATGCAGAAATAGAATTCAAAGACAAATTTGGAAGTATATGACTTAGCCGGATTACCTTCCGGGAAATAAATTGCATTATAAATCACAAGACCAAAAAATTAATGACATCGTGTATTAAAGATACTTAGGGCGGTACTTACAATTTATATTATTCCCTTTTTCAATTGCCCTCAGTAGTTGGGGCGTGCTGGAAAACTACAGAAAATAGTATGCCTGCACATCCTTTTAAAGACGGGTGCCTGCAGCAAGGCAGCTACAAAGTTAGGGCTGACACTCTGAGGGCTGACAAGCAAATCAGAGATGTAATCTAGGCGCTTACAGGGGCGGCAGACATCAAACAAACCGGCGCGAGGGAATTGAAACATTCTTTAGGTATTACGTGCTAGCTGCTGAACGCCTTCTTTTTTCTCGTTGTGGCGCAAAAATAATGACGCTGTTGTAATTGCAGATGGAAAAACAAACAACTAACAAGATCGCACCCGTTCCGATTCACGGCTGTGCCTCACTGCAGGACATACGTCATCGTTCGCTCAGAAGCCGGCAGGGGGCGCTGCCCGACTTTGCAGACGACGCGGAAGCGCTTGCTAGCTGTCTGTTAGATTGAATGATGTCAAGTGCGTTTATGTAAGCGGAAGGCAAAAAGATAGCTGCAAAATAAAAAACAAAGAGCGCAAAAAAGGAAGCTTTTTTTTTCTTGGAATCGGTGGGCGGAAAGATGAAATATTCGAATACACGATGCTTCAGGAGAGCAAGATGCCTCTCTGCGGGACATCCAGAACGGAGGAGGAACGACACACTTTCTTGACCACGCCTCAAGAGGGCGTTGTTAATCATTTTGGCGGCGTCGTATTCATGATAGTTGTTGACTGGCCGTCTCCTTGCCCCAAGCAGTTGGTTGCGCAGAAAAAGGAAGTAATGGAATCGCCTCGGGATGCTGAGTGCGCATGTTACATCTTCCAGGCCTATATAGCACCATACGCATTACGCGTAGACGACTTTCAGCACTCGCAGAAGAACGACCGAGAGCTCCAAAAAGCAGCGAATAAATTAAGTGCTGACTCCCAAACTTCTCCCGCGTCTTTTGCATTTATGTCAAGAAATAGAGAAAGTATCGTAAAACTTCGCATGCTTTCCACAAGTTGAGCATGGCGACGTAGATCGCGAAACACGGCTTCGCGACGCTGGCGAATATTTTTTTTTTTTTGCCTTCTGAGTCATCGAATTTTCGATTGCCTTTTCAGCATAGATGCATCAGTGCGAGAGGGAATATGATTGGCGCCACAACATTCAGTTTCCCACCGTCTCGCCTAAGTGTGAATTCTGATGGTATTTCCTTCAATTTAAAAGCACTTAAAAAAAAAAGTGGAAAGTGTAATATTCCGTGGCTTGGCGAAAAAGGAAAAGAAAGGAAGAAATAAAAGGGCGAGAAGGATTTTCATGACGTTGCTACTAGGTTCGTTCAGCGCACTCAATATTCGCAGTTTCCGAATTTGCATATAAATTTACCTCGCGCCAGCCAAGGGTTCATAGGCGCGTGCTGGCTGCAGCATGAGCTTCCATTCGGCACTGCTCTCTATTGGTTTAAGTTTGGTTATATGTTTATTATTTTACTACGTGCACCGATAGCAAAAGCGAGAGGGGTGCTCGGTCGTTTCATTTTCGCTCAAATAAAACGTGGTGGAAATAACGAGGTGTATAACAGCGAAAAGGGCGAATGTATAGCGCGCATTCGGTGCATCAACGCCCCATAATGCGACCGAAGCGCCGCCTAGCGGCAGTGTGGCGAATCACGATGTACCAGGCACCAAAAAACGGAACGATATGCGCGCTCTATTCGTTCAGGGTAGTCGACGCTTTGATCCATCGTGCGCGAGACGAAAGCGTTCCCTCATTTCGAACGACGACTGTTCCCCTGCTGCCTGTAGTGAATTATTAACTCGGTCGGAAAACGCGCGCAGCTGCTCTATTCGCGCGAAAAACTCGGAATACGCTTGTAGAGGGCTGTTGTGTTGTTGATGTCGCTAACGTCGTGATATGCAGCTCTGCGTTTTTTGGATCGAGTAAACAAGATGCACGCGCGCTTTCGAGGGTGTGTGAGGAAATTGCGAAGTTTGTATGCACTGACGAAAGTATCGAGGCGTATAGGCACGGTAGGAAATGCGCTTTCAGAAATGAACGCAATGTGTAGCGTTGCTATTTGGGCTTTTCTGTTTTCGTCGCTTGTGTTAGCTCGCATATTCGGGTGCGCGAAGCGTGAACGTGTGTTCGTTGGCGTGATGAGTTAACTGTTCTTCTTGGATGTTTTGGATATCTCTGCCGTTCTTTCTTGCTCTTCTCCTCAGTCCCGTGTACAGTCGAATTTGACGACGTGGCGAACTGTTGCTGCCTGCAACAGCGTTTTCCAAGCGGTGCTGTGATCATGCAGTTGGAGTAGGGATGCAGTTTTAGTTTATGCTTTTTCGATGATTAACTTCAGCTTCTTGCCAAGTCTTTATGGTACTGGAGGATGAAAGAGAATGTATAGTGCTGCTTTCTCAAGACGTGCAGGTATGGAGTTGAAACGAAATGGAATTTTACTGTTCTGCAGTTTATTGCGAAAAAGGCACCGTATCGGCTTTCTACAGCAATCTTACCAATTTCGCTCGAGCGTAGCAGAAAAAGCTTAATGCAAGATTTTGCAACGCATTACAAGATAAGACCTTAGTTTTCGATACGCTCGCAATAATGTCCTGCAATATTCTACAGTTCACTTACAATTATTGCCAAAAACGAATTCAAAGGATCTTCCGTGAGAGCCTTGGCTCCTCGGCTTGAGCGCAGAAAAAACCTTAAGTGCAAGGTTTCGATCCTAAGATATATAACCATCTTCGTGATTTGGTTCTTAACACTACCTTACAATATTCCGCAGTTGCCTTAAAGGTACTGCCATAGCTATAGAGTCGCTTTTGGACGTTTAACCCTACAAACCAAAACAAACCAAACCAAAGCATTTACAGACACTGCAGGGTCGGTAGTGGTAAGCACAGTCTTTGCCAAACGTGTAGAGCCGATGGGGCGGGGCTCCATGTGACTCGTGATGCATTCCCAGCCTTCAAATATCGTGAAAGCACTCTCCAACGGGAATAGCTTCCATGAATGCTAAAAGCGTGCTGGCGCACTACTTAAAAGCTCACCATTTGAGCTCTGAACTCTTGACGAAGGCTGTACAACTGCACCGTGGAAAGTCCACCAACTGCCAAGGCCACTGGTTCCTTGACCGATGACTGCGGTTGCCACCTCAGTGAATACTTCTTTATCGGTCAACAAACCTCCTTCTCCACCTCCTGCTCGAGACGTGTGAGTGTGGCGCGCGAGCGCATCATTAGAGCTTCCTCATGAAAACTCATATCTCAGGGCTGCAGGGAGGCAAGAATAAAGAATACCGGAATTCTACGCGGTAAGCCGGACATCGTTTTAAATTACGCTACCAGGAGTTTTCGCTCAAAACGAATTGTAAAGTTCGTGGAGGCGGTATCCGGGCTTTAGGCATGATGCCTTTCGATTAGTCGAACTCAACTAACTATAGAGAAATGTACTAAAAACGTGCCGGTCAGCTTCTCTCCCAGTACTGTCTCATTTGCAGTTCAGAACTGTTTTTTTTTTTTTTTTTTTTTTTTTAGTTACGTAGGCTCACTGACATCGAATGAAAACCGAGATGGTTCTGTGGCACGCGATGGTGTCGAAAAAAATCGTTAAACCATTTGCTTTGGCTGACTTGCTTAACGCACCGAATGGTCAGTGAGTGTTACTACCTCCAGAAACTCATCATAGCCCCTTACGCTTAGTGGAACGCATTAAATTCAGGCGAAAACCCCTACAACACTGTACATGTATGTCACGAAACGCTTTCGTCATAATGTCTACTTTTAGTGATTCATATAAATACCCGCTGGATATATTTCCCATCTTTGACATGCATGGGGGGTTTAACATTCAAAATCTGCAGGTAATTTGGTTCAGGTGTCGCAGAGGAGTACTATAGATTAAGCTTTTTAATCTATTCTGTCGCACCGGAAATCACAGACTGCTCCATTTTGGATTTCGCCACAATTGACCATGGTCGCATCGACAGCGCAGGTTCCCATAAATACGCAATCGGGTACTGATCCAAAGAGAGATGCACAATACCGCATTACTCTTTCCTTCGCTAAAACCATAACCTTAACCTGTCCAAGGTAGTGCGCGTGTGCTTGAAAGAACTTAATTGCACCAAAAGAAAATATTCGTAACCATTTCAGGCCAGTGCCTTTAGTAATGAAATTGAATCTAAGGTAGCACGCGTTAAACGCGCGCTTTCCCAAGTCGTATGCCGTACAGCGTGAACGGTACCTGTGATGGCTGACGCAGGCAAAGTGTTAACCGTTCGGCTTTCATCTAGGCCGCACTACATGCGCGTAACTATGAGTCAAAAGGCGCTTTATTATTCAGCCTTGGGTGCTGGGTTTGGCGAAGTGTGCCACTATAGCGTTTTGTATGCCCTTTCGAACACGATCGCGTCTTTGCCAGGGCATGCTTTTTTATTCTTCTCGTCCCCCCTCTTCCTTTCTTCCTCTCCGCTATCTGAGGCTTTAGTGAAATGAAGCCGTGAGACAAAACGATGTTTCACACCTTGGACGGTTTCATTAACGTCCGGGCGCACCTTCTTGGCACCATCTCCTCCCTGTTTCATTCTTTCTTCCTTTTCCCTCAACACACCTTTGCACGTTTTTGTTAAGCTGTCCAATCATGGGACTCTCTTTCTTTTTCTATCTCTCTCTCTCTCTTTTCCTGGTCGGCGGCGTCTTAATATAGAGGCGCAATCGCAAAACTAGTCGAAAGACGTTTGCAAAGTGGACTCCAGCAGTGAGTATATGAAGGCGCGTCGGAATATATATGTACACTCTACAGAACAGCAGGCGAGCACACGGAGAGGTGAAGTGGGAGGAACCGGATTTTCACGCCTATCCCTCGCTACCTACCTCCGGCTACCCCTGCAGGTCGCTCTCACGCCGGGCGCTACGACCACGAATCAAGGAGGCACTGGGCCGAGGTGTCGGTCTGTCCGCCGTAATGAATTTTTTATCTCCGTCCCCTGCAGGCCCGGCAGCGTGAAGTGTGTTATTTCTTGGCGGTCCAGGCAGCCACAGACAGGCGGCGCTGATTGTTTCTTTGCGCTCGAACGGGCAGCAGCTAGGCAGCCTCCCTCTTCTCTTCACACGGCACGTCTTGGAGCGGTCGGGCAGCGGTCTTGAACGCGTGTCCACTTTTTCATTTTACCCTTACGAGCGAGGCGACGAAGACGTATCATCCAACACTCGCGGCCCCCGCACACACTTCCTTGGCAAGCCGCCACGTCTTCTTAAGCTCAGTCTACACTTGTATGCGTGTGTGTGTTCTGCGGTTGCGTTGAGGTTTCTCTTTGCATTATTATAAGTATTTCCCCCGCGCACGCACGCTCGGACAGCGGCGTGAAGCAATCGGCTGCTGGGGCCTGGCCGTGCGGACACTATATAGGTGCTTAGCAGTTGTGTGCAGTGGCAAGCGATACTGCGGAGAGGGTCTCGCAAGAGTTTCTCGGAAATCTCAACCTGACTTCACTGCCAGGTTGAGATATTGTATCCTTGTTATAGTACATCTCCTTCATCAGCATCTCAGAAGGTCAAGTTTGAGCCTAGAATCCCCTGGGCCAGAAAAGCGTTTTAAAAACATCATGCCAGTCAATGCTCACGCTTCACGTATTGTCGGGTGTTCTTAGGGAGCACGATAACGAGGAACCCGACAAACCGCTAGCGTCTAACACGCACGTACTCGCGTATGGCTTTCGCAAACCCACGTTACGTGATCACAGTGGAAGCTTGATTATAGTTGTCCCTTACACTGTTCCTGAAAGGAACTGGAAAGACATATGTAGCTTTAATTCGGAGCAATCCTTTTTGGAAGGTCCCGTATACATATAGCATCCTACGTAGAAAAATTAGAAGGCATAAGGGGAAGCCCTTAGCGTGTAAATATGGACAAAAAGTACTTTAAGAAAATATGTATGCAAGTTAAACATGCTTTACGCATAGATAAAATAGTTCTGAAGTCGTCTTGGCGTCGGCCATTTCAGTTAGTCAGTAAGGTGACGAGTTGCGAGCAATTCTGCTTAACTCTACGCGTCAAGACAGGTACCAAGGTATTTACCATTTGGGTTGGAGATGAATTTCATCTCATAGTAAAATATTACAGAATAGAAAGTAGAATTTGACAAAGAATGCTCATAGGTGCAGTTGCATTTATGCGTTCGGCAAAATATATGTCCACGGTATACAGGCTTATCGCAAAGACGCCCAGGGCACTCCGCTATTCTGAAAATTTGATGGTAGGCTAGGGGTCACACCCAACCACCACTTTTGGGCTGTGTTAGTTGGTTGACGGGCCGAACGCGTCGCTTTATTTAGTACGTTGTGGCTCGGTGACACCGTGGTCTTAGAGAAAAAAAAAAAAAAAAAAAAAAGGTTCTATAAATTGACCTCAGAACTAACCACAGAATGCTGAGAGTGCACAAGTAGCCATCAGAATCATACTGTGCCAATAACCAACATCATGGGAAGCCACCATAATCGATGCAATCAAACTTTAGTCTAAGCGATGGGTGAAAACACTGACCGAATAACTTTGAACCTTACTTTCCTTCCGCGCACCAACAGCAAGACAGTAAGCTACGTGCAAGCAGCAAGCGTAATAATATGCCCATGCATCACTGTAAAAAATGTGTGCGAAATTACAGGTATTTTTGAAGAAAATTTTTGTCCCCGTACAGAGAATATCTGTTCTACTTCATTTACCGAAATACGTTCATGAAAAAAACAGCAATTTTCTGTTTTCCAGCCGAAACCTCAATCGGAAGTCAAACAATTCGATGTATTTTTGTCGTCTTTTCTATTTTCTATCCCCAAACTCATTTTTACTTGAATAGTAGGTTAATGCTGAATGGAAAGCGAAATATTATGACAACCCCGAAGGCGCTGTCCGATGAACGGGCGCGTAACAACTTCGATTCTAAAGAATATAAAAAGTGGTGCCACATTTAGGTCCGCTGTTGGTTGGTTCCCTGCTACAGTGGTATCTGTTGGCATTTTTCAGTTGCCTCTTCTCGGTGGCTAGGCAACGACTGTTGAGCGGCCAACTTTGAGTGCCATCGGGTATTGCCAGCGATGAGATATTTGTGAGATGGAGTTGGCAATGGTTTCGCCTTAGCAATGGTGTTCATTAAAGAAATTGGCGGTTAACGCAATTTTGTTCATATTACAGACGGAAAACGTGAAATGATACACAAATAAAAAAAGAGATAAATTTGGATCATACTTTTCACTGCGACAGGAAAATGAATTTACAAGAATTTTCTATCAGTTGTAAACAGAAAAAACTGTAAAATGACAGAAAAAATTTAAAACAGAAAACATGGCAGAATAGAAAATTTCTGGCAGGACAGCTGCCAAAAATGTTCTGTATTTTTCAACAATTTTTTTTTACAGTTTATAGGTATGTGCTGACGTGTCATACAGACTAGGATAGCTAAGTATAGAGTTGTGTCTGGCGTCTCGTATTCGAAGAGATTGTGGTGCAACGCTTAAAATCGAGCCATTTGAGGTTGCAGCGCTCTTAGGACCGCAAGGATTAAACTTATAGGATGAACTTCTATCATACCGTATACATAGAGGGCGTAGGTTGGACACGCATCCACGGTGAGAATATTATCGTAGCTTTTTCTCTGCTATTCGCAATTTTATCCTGCTAAACGAATTGTGTGTATGTATTGGTTGTTATTTTGCAAGATAGTTTCTCGGCGGTGGCCACTGCAGAGTGCCGGATTGCTCGTGAGAGCGAAATATTTACACGTTGGATTAAAATAAAATACAATTCGCTTTCCCAAGTTGCCAGCGAAGTACGTCAAGCGTATATGGAATTATAGAGCACTCTAATTGGTAATTAAAAGTTTTCTAAAACAGTTTTAACCTTCGTCCTCCACGCAATTGACGTTGTTTGCTGAGTGTCCTTGTCGATTACTGTGAAAGTTAAACCAAGGTTCTCAATGACAGCACCCGTGAAAGAGAACGGGAGAGAGATTTAGAGAAAGGTAATATTTGTAAAACAAAAAAATCTCGCAGTGCGGTCTGCAGTGGGAAATGGTAGGCAACGTAACAGTAAACATTAAACAAAATTGCAATCAGTGGTGGTGGACACGGTGACGCATGCATGATACAAGAACCAATACAACAAACAATGTCACGGCCGCTTGTATCCGGTCAAAGCTTTACCCAACTAAGCGTTAGCGATGAAATTCTGTTTCTTGAATCCTGGAAAGGTTGCTGCATATTGAATTTGTGTAATATACGCGCAGTCCAAATTAGACTTCGTAACTTTGTTAGACCGTATAGGCTGCACAGGGTTGCGATTGGTTGAGGTAGCTTCTTTCTTTTTTCTTTTTTTTTTTAAGTGCGGCGTTCCATCAACCCTTGACCTCGGGGAACGCAAACTCGCTTGTAGCATTGTAGATCATTTTTTTTTTTGGATCTGCCTCCAACCTTGCCGCTTGGTGCTGAAAGATCAGGTTGCACCAAGAAGATTGTATCACACTTTTATCCTCTCTATTGATTGCTTTTTTTGGGGGGGCCCTAATTGTTTGGTTGTTGAGCCAATATTTTTGTTATTTTTTTCTGCACCCTTGTTATATAAAAATGCCTTGATCTGCATGCACGAGATTTCTTGAGGCTAACAAATTCGCGCCCAGCTGGATACCTTTGTCCACTAATGTATACGTATGTATCTGAAAAAAAAAATCAGAGGGGTTCAACGCTGCTGAACCGAATATAGAGCGATAGCATTAGCGACGGGTGACCAAGCGTTCTTCTTCTTCTCCGTCTTCGCGGCTGTTCAAGGTCATTCGTGACTGCGGCCACGGACGACGCGACGGGTCGAAATCTGGCATAGTATTGCTTTCGCAACAAAATACGAAAACTTACCTAGGCGCGGACACACACATTCAATACGCACTAAGAAGGGCAGACAGACAGCGCAGGGGGATACGGTCAGGGAAACACAGATAACAGAAGCGCAAAGAAAAAACGCGCACAAACGCATGCAGATAAGCCCACTAAGGTAACTGACGTCTAAAAAGCAAAGACACCGCTGTTATATAAGGTTCCCGCATTAACCGTCAAAACTATTTACGACGGCTGCGCTCTCTGGTTGCCGCCGTCTGACTTCATCTCCCCAACCAGGCGCATATAGCCGCTGCACATAATCTCGGAGACGTATTCTGCGCGGCCGCGCGCGAGCCGACCTGCGAGCAGAGAGATAGACCACTCGCTGGGTGCCTCCATCGCAGCCAGCTGTCGAGCGCGCCGAAAATATTAATTGAACCTGCCATGCGCGCGAGCCGCCGCTGTTCTCGCTTCCATCTTCCTTGCACCTCGCGCCGCTTGTTGTCTTAATACGCTCGCACGCACTCTCTCGGGCGGCGCGAGTTCTTTCAACATTCCGTCGTGCAATCTCTAGGCTGACTCCTGAAAGGCGTGAGCCAATAAGGCGGAGGCGGCACCTTTTTACTGCGGTCGCCGCGGCAGAGAACGAGTCCATTGTAGGAGTGGATAGAGAGGGGTATAGCCGCGTCATGATAAGGCGTGGCTAAGAGTCGGTGATTAAAACGTCGCGGTGATTAGATTTGTGGTGTGATTAAAAGTTTGAGCATGCTCTTCTGCGCATGCGCTCCCCTGCGTCCGCACGGCGTTAGAATGTGGGTTTTCATTCGAAGGCACGAAGGTTTTCTTATTAGAGCTACTGCCTGCGTTTCTGTAGCCCCTTCATACTACGTGACATGGGACCAATCCCGAGGGATACGTAAAATATCATAGCACTGGGGTAGCCTGGCTCTTGCAGAGTATGTGCTTTTAATTGGAGGAAATAACCCTTATATTCAAGAAAACTTACTCCCTTCTCACCGTCAGATGCATTAGCGTTCACATCAGTGTACTTACCTGAAATTGGCTCTTAATTAAACTATTGAGTTCGTTGTTTCTTGGCACATATATAGCTTGGTGTTTCAAACCTGGTCTTGTAGGCTACAAAAAGCAACTGGTTTTATTAGTCAAATCAAATCAATTCAATTTTATTTCGCTGGATATGGTCAAATGAATATACATGTAAATCGCGCCGAAGGCTTTGTTTTGTGTTCTGACCTTGAGATTTTAGATTCCTTCCGCGTTTAGCTTTGCAATGAAGTAATTAGACCAGCAGCCAGCAACTGCATCACCGCCTCCAATGCAACTATGTTACCGATTGCTAGCGGAAACAAACTGTGACTGCACGTATATATTTAAACGACTTTGCCCGTAGTTGAGGCGGTTGAAGTGTTTCCAAGGATTTAGTTATTTAGTTGGTAGGGACCCAAGATTTTAGTGTTTATCTTTTCGGTCGTCAATGACAATACTATCCAGACATGCTAAAGGGAAAAGAAGTGGACAGACGGATCATGCCTCTTGAGTGAGCAGTGGACAGACGGATCGTACCACATGGGTGAGCAGTACCTCCATGGGTATTCTGTGGGATGCCGAAATTCAGGATTCATGGGCACCCTATTTATGAATTCCAAGACTTTGCAGCGCCATATGCATTAGCCTGGTTTTCCTGCTTTTTACGGGATCATCGGTGTGGGCATTATAGGCTTGCGTCCCTCATCCCCCATCACCGCCGAGTAAAATGACAGCATCTGGTCTCAACAATACCTTTATCTACACCCTCCGGCGATGACCAACTAGAATAACTCAATTCCAACCGGAAGCCGCACACTTCCGCCCACCTACGGATCCACCGTGGGCAGCTACGTGCCAATGGCAGTGGTCATTGTTCGTTTCGTCGTCAATCTGTTAATAATTTTTCTAACCAACTAATTTTGCCATCATTTGTCAATCCTCTCAGGGTATAGGAAAGATGTGTGTGTGTGTGTGTGTGTGTGTGTGTG
>JAJIZL010020519.1:235667-263057 GCA_023969395.1 Amblyomma maculatum | reverse complement strand
ACACACACACACACACACACACACACACACACACACGCGCACGCACTCGCGCGCGCCCGCTCGAGCACACACAACGTGGACTGTCTGGCAGCCAGGGAATAGACCACTGACACAGCACATGTTTTACGGGTTTTTCTAATGCGATTAATTTAATACCTGTTCGGAGGAAAATGCGAAGACCGCCTTGTCTGTCATCAAATTCGCTATTTAGTCGGCGAGCCGTACGATCTCACTAGACCACGCGACGTAGCCGAGCGCTGTATTGGTCGGTGCAATGGGGTGGAATGTCATATGGGTATACGTGAACACAAGTTCAAGTACACGTGCACATGTTCCCATATACGCCGCCACTACGTGAACAACCCGTAGTGGCGGGAACAACCACTTGTCAGGTGCGCTTGGTTGTGTGGAGCACTATTCAGACTCTGCCCACGCTCGAACTGCAGAAATGTCAGCTGTACCTGAAAAAAAAAAAGGCAACATAAATCTGGGCGAGTTGGTCTCAGTTATCCGTATTCAAACAGCGCGAAAAAGGCGAAGCCAAGGCAGGAACGACAACAGGAGCGCTGCGTTGCCGCACTTTGTTTTCGTCATTTTCGCACTGTTTGAATATGGGTAGCCGTATTCGACGTGCTGTACCGCATAGAGCGGCCACATCCGTTTCGTTAGTTAATATTATATTGGGATTATGTGACCGCGCTGGGAAATTGCTTTAGGCAGTTAATGATATGAAATGCACCGTCTCATCGTCAAAACACTCTCTGCTGCGTTTAAGCTATCTGAATGAACAAGCCTCGAAATAAAAATTAAAGCTAAAAGCTTGCAATCAGCGGGACACAGTGGCCGTTAGTCACGTCTGTAGAACGTAGCCCTAGATGTTTCTAACCACAAACGCACTGAAGAAGACCCTCCCACGCACACACACACACACATACGCACGCAAAGAAATACACCAGGATACTGCATAGAGACGACTAGCATCCACGCAAGCCACAAGTTTACGAATCGCACGGTCGGTCCATATACCGGCGGCGGCCACAGCGTCTGCTTTTGCCGCTGACTGATGAGGGCTGTCGGGCCGCGGAAGCCCGTCCCGTTCACGCACGTCCGAGCATGCCTCAAAACAAAGCACGCATGCGCAAACCTTCTTCCCTACCGCCACCTTCCGCAAGCATCTCCGCCCACGCTGAGCCATCCCTGGCGCTGCGTTTGGTTGCTTGTGACATGGGCGCTTTTTTTTCTTTGCGTTCTCTTTTGTTTTTGCTCGCTGATCGGTGGTTCAACACTTCCGCTTCCGCGCTTGTATTTTATTTGCCTTCTTTTTTTTTTTTATTTCCAGCTGAGGCGCAATACAGCATACTGTTGCTTTTTTGTGTTGTTTTGAGAATATTCGTGCATTTTCATCTCCAGCAGGTGGCGCTAATATCTGTTCTGTTTTTGCATAGAAATGTTTCATCCTAGTTTTTTTTTGTACATATATTTTTGTCCAATTTTCACCGTTTCTGTGAACACTTTTATTCTTGCGGTATTATTTTCTTTGTCTCTTAATATCAGTTAACTTAAGAACACTGTCGAATCACCTTCCGCGTACTAAACAAAGTGTGTTACGACGCGTATGAAATACACAAGCCTGGTAGACTGTTCGATGCAACTGGTTCGCTGGCCGTGCTGGCTTCCATTAGTTTTTACGGTACAATTAGCGTGCTCTGTTTTTTTTTTTTTTTTTTTTTTTTTTTTTTTTTTTTGCACAGAATCGATCAAACTTCTCTTTATCAGCCTATATATAGTCGCGGGCTTACCTCAGCTCCCTTGCTGAACTAACCCCTAAACCGGAAAACATAACGATAGGCTCCGATAAATGGACTCTTTCACGCAGCGCAAGCAAACATTGCAGTTCTTAATACCACACATATTGATAAATATCAGAAAAGTGAAAATAACAATTATTCGTTATCTCGCAATGATATGAAGTTCATCCCTTTTTTTTTAAGACATGAGTAGCTGTGCTTTTCTACTGTCCAGTATTTTTTGTTGACTTTTATATAACCTCGACATTTCGATTGTGTGATATCTTGTGGAGAAATTGTAAAGGTATATTTTGTTGATGTATTGTCGATGCATACAATTGTGTCTGTGTGATCAAGTTGTCTCGGTACTCTTTTTGTTTAGATTTTTCTTCTCCCACTGCTATCTTTTGTTTGTAGGGCCCAAGACTCTTCCAAGCTGATTAACTGCAGCATTGGCTATGTTGACGAGGTCGTAGCTTGTTATAGCCGGAAATTATGGTCGTGCTTAACTGTGGTTTGCGAACTTACGCATATTCATTTTCTCAGCCCTGACCGCTATTCCTCTTGCGTGTCCGCAGGTGTGGTTCCAGAACCGTCGCGCCAAGTGGCGAAAGAAAGAGAACACCAAGAAGGGTCCCGGTCGGCCAGCGCATAACGCCCATCCGCAGACCTGCTCCGGGGAGCCCATCCCACCCGAGGAGATTGAGCGCCGAGAAAGGGACCGAAGGGAGAAGAAGCTACGCAAGCAGCTTGAGCGTCAGGCGAAGAGGCTGCAACAGGTCCGTACATAACGAAGAGAACGCACTATTTCCTTATCATTTGGGACGTGGAACTCTTTTCGGTGGTGGAAAACACTTAATACAGCTGTCGTTTCATCCGCATGAGTGAATGGCTCTAGCAATGCAGAATTAAAAAAAAAAAAAGAACATTATTTGAGATATAAACCTAGCGACTCAGAGTATCAACCAACTTGACCGTATTGGAGTTTGGTCGCGGAAATGTGTGGACTCGTACGTACAGGGCTCCGGATCTAGGCCGGAAGCGCAGAGGGCAAGCATTTCTCTCTATACCTGCTGTTTTCCACAACAGCGACATAGAACAGCAACTATAGTTATAAATAAAGTGATAAAGTTCCAAATACGTTTTAGGCAAGGAGACACGATCTCCCTAGTGCTATTTACAGCCTGATTAGAGGGTGTATTCAAAAACACGAAATTGGAGCAGTCAAGGGTAAGGGTTGATGGAGTATCAGTTCAGTAATATTCGATTGGCTGATGACATTGTCTTGCTAAGTAGCTCAGGGGACGAACTGCAAATAATTGTTGATGACCGGGACAGGCAAAGAATGAAGGCAGGCCTAAAATTAATGTGCGCGGAGACTAAGGTTATGTCCAACAGCCTTTGAAAGGAATTGCAGTTTAAAATAGGTAGGGAAGTGCTCGAAGTGGTAGGCGGGTATGTGTCACTTAGGACAGGCAGTAACCGTAGATCCGGACCATGAAAGGAAAATAGCTATAGGAGGATAAGATTGAGATGGAGCACATATTCGGAAGGTACTCACAAGTTATGACTAGCAGTTTACCGGTATCGTTCAAGTTGCATCCCTATGCAGCCGAAGCATGGAGGTTAACGAAAAGGGTTGTACGTAAGTTGAGGACAACGCCGACGGCTAAGGAACGGAAAATAGTAGGTGCAACATTAAAAGATAGAAAGTGTGCAGAGTGGATCAGAGAGATAACTTAAGTCACTGACATTCTAGCTAAAATTAAGAAGAATAAATGGGCATGGTGCACGGGCAGGACACGTAGGGCAAAGAGAGGACAACCCATGGTCTCTAACAGTACCCAAATGGACTCCAAAGGAAGGAAAACGCAGCAGGGAGCGGCAGAAAATTAGGTGGGCGGATATAGGATTAAGAAGTTCGGAGAGGTCAAGTGGATGCAGCTAGCACAGAACCGGGTTAAGTAGAGAAATATGGGAGAGGCCTTCGCCCTGCAGTGGGTATAGTCAGGATGATGATGATGATGATGATGATGATGATGATTACGACACAGAACAGTCCGAGAAGTCATCAGCGCCGGCTGACGCGGCAAGCATGCCCCGGAGGTGGATGAGGCCATGTGTTCAAACTTTGACTTGCTCACCCAAGTGCTCACGTGGTGTTCGCTTGGGGCTGGCCTGAGCACGAGTGGAGGTGCGCGAAGACGGCGATGTACAGCGTGAGAGATGGCAAGCTGAGGCGATGGCTTAAGTTGCCTAATGCAACGGCCAGATAGGCTGAGGCTGCGAGCTTTGCCGTGGGTTGGAATCACTTTCTCGGCTATAAACTATTCATCGGTTGTGTGTTTTGTTAATTACCCGCTAATCACGTGATATGGGACGTTAGGCTGTGACGAAGACAGAGTAGATGCCTCAGAGGTTCATATCACATATGCGAGTAAAATACTAGAAAATTGGCGCGAACGAATAAGAGCACCATGGAATTAACCCTTCTCGCTACCTCATTTTTGTTTCCATTCCGGTGACTGTTTCGGGCCAAGACCGCTGACAAGGCTGGAGGGTAGAACTGGAAGTTGATACATGCGCTTATGCCGTTGAGCGCGCGCAGATCACAAGATCATACGCCGCTGAATGTTATGGGCGCTTATTGCCTCTGTACCTCATCGGGTTTTTCCAGGAGAGGTCATATAGATATAATGATACGCAGGTCACAATTAAAAAAAAAAAGAAAACGAAAAAGCCCTTATCATGTCATCAATGCCGCGATTGCACGATAGCACAACCTTGCTGAGCAACTATTATCATTGTAGTTTATTTATATAACAAACTTTTTATTAGTTGATCCCCATTAAGGAACATTTAAGATGTTTTGTATTGGACAGAGTTTTCTTAGATGAATCCATGCATAACTTCAAGGGCATTTGGTTTGTTTCAAGACAGAGTCTGCTTCGTGCTTTTTGAAACCACACGTATTTTAATGCACAAATGTTAAAGGTAAAAATAAAGACATAACATTGATTTGAGCAAATCGAAAATAATGATACAGAAGTTCAAACGGGATGCTCGAAGGTGCTACTTTTGTTTTTTATTCGAAACCTTTGCCACAAGACATAAGTTGAGAAAGGGGGGATGGAATGCAGGAGATAGAAAGTTAAGAGAAATAATGAAGTCCAGGTTCACTAATGTAGTCGCAGAGGTTGACGGTATAGTGGTTGTCCATTGTCCACTTCTCGTAATCACAATCACGGTTCCCCCGCAGGCCCATCTTCACGAGCAGCCGGTTTCTAACTCTAGCCGTTGCTTAGCACGTCCACAAAAAGTAACGCACATCACAGATCTCAGGTGCAGTGTCACAGTGAGGACACCTGTCAGTAAATGGAAGATCGTTTTCACTCCACCGATGACGCACAGATGGGGTCAAAGCTGCCCCTGCCTGAATCCGGCGCACTGATACCTCCTCCTGCTGAGTAAGACTATGGGGACAGGGTGCGAACACGGAGGAATGGGAGCGCATGTGCGCTGGCGCAGAACTTGTGAATCAGAAACGTGGGACAGGAACGGATCTGGGGTAAGAGGGGAAGGTGGTGGGTCGCCTGGTGTGTTAATGTGCGTCATAGCCTCCGCTTTGACCGCGAATCCAGTGTATGCGCACAGGACATGGGTACATTAAACAGAGCAGATGAATGGACTGTGTTATTATGAATATGCGTCGAACGGCCTTAAGCTATTGAAGGGCAATGAGCAAGTCTGTGTAAAGATGAACTTGATTGAATGTAGGAACGGACGGAAGGGAAAAAATAGCACTGTAAGTAGCTTGAAGCTCCACTGCCAGAGGGGTGCCCGTATCCGCGGTATGTGTCACGTGAGAGTTCAGATGCAGATGAGAGGGACTACAGAAGTAACTCTTCGCTCTTCAGTATGAGATGCATCTACTTAGTAGCAAGAGTAAGAAACACATGCGATGTTGAACTCTAGTTTGCGTGTGTGCAGGTTTACTTTCGCGACTCCACAGTGTATCTCTTGAAAGGATCGGTATATTATTAGAAGTTCCATTGTACGAGACGACAGCACATGGAAAATTTATTTAGGAGTTGATACCTTCCGTTTTGTGATAGTAATTGACATGAAGGAAACATTTCTATGCCAAGGATTTTATCCCTACAGATATGATTTTTTACGGATTAAATAAACATGATAGCCTGTTCGAATAGACTGAATAACGCGTTTTACATGGAGAATATGTGCCATTGCCAATGTCAAAAAGACATTTTGAGCGCACTTTAATATAAACGTAACTCTTTTTCGCATGCACCATTATCAAAATTTAGGCGGATATGAAGTGAGCGCACATGTTTTAAAACTTTATCGTAGACCCTTTTGCTGACCAGAGTCCGTATTCGGAGTTTGCGTCGTTTATAAAAATATCGTTTTCTCCCGGAACTCGAGTAATCAGGTGGAATACACCAGAACGTGATGTTAGTTCGACTTCCTGTTTCGGCGTTTCCACCATCAGATGAAAACAGACACGGAGAAAACGACACTCCTGAAAACGAAGTAAAAACTTTGAATACGGACCCAATGATCAAATTTAGCTAACAGCTTCTTCTCTGTATTCACAACTCTGACGGACTGTTTTCGGTGTTCTGCAGGCACGCCTCAAGCCGGGCGTGAATCTCGCGAGCCTACGAGAGACCATCCAGCAGTCTTTAAATGAGCTGTGGAATGCCAACCCGACCAAGGAACCTCGGGCCCTGGTCGGCCCGGAGACGTTTCGGCTCCTCGAGTCACTGGGCTTCGACGTCCTCGAAGTGCTGTCTCGGGCGCGTTTTGAGCCACCGAGGCGCCAGGATATGGCTCCCCCTTCTAGGTATTGTGCCCCTGCGAACTTTCTAAAAATTTCTTTTACGTGGTTGGAGATTGAAATATGTCAACCGAGCTAAATATTTTTGTGGCTGCATTCGCCTCGCAGAGGGTAAAGAAAAGAGAAACAACTTCATAACCTTGACGCTTTCGACATTTTTCTTCCGCGTAACGCTTTTCTTTGTTTTATCGAATTTTAGGACTTCAATGCACACACCAATTCTTCCGGAAATATTTCACGACAGGCTTATAGTTTCTTAGCAAATTAGTTTTAAAAACATGCACCGCATTGTTTTTTTGTGGCACTCTGAGTTACTGGAGCGCAGGGCAAACCTGGGGAGCAGACTTTTTGTACTCAGCGTAAGCTTAAGCCATTTCTATCAATGCGTTCATCGAGGTATTTGAAAATATTACTCAGCAGAGCATTTTCTTTGTCAGCCAATTGTCTCCGCGCATAAAATCAACGCGGCCATGTATTAAAAAATGCACTGTTATGCACGTTTATTTCAGCGGATTCTGTCCGTGATACTGCAAGTATGGCGGTACAGCCTAGTGTATTTCACACGTGGAACAAATTCGGGGGCAAAAACGCACCATGCGGCCAAGCACTTTAGCTGCGTTACCTGTTATGCTGTCACCAGACTGAGTCGACGAATGGGTGTGGGAGGGGTCTTTGCTTTGAAGTATATGCATAGACAGACTAGTAATTGTGATGGCGATCGATGAACGTATTATCATATAAAAGCAGGAGCTTTTGATATCTCTTCCATTGAAATGCAAATTTTTTCCAGGGGCTTCGTGTTCTCTATATGTAGCTTCCACGTGCCGTCTGTATACCTTCAATGTGTTCCCTCAAGAACATATGCAATCGCTACCAAAATGACATTAGAACCTTCTCCAAAGCTTCATTTCAGATGCGTTTTTGCTTGTGCCTTCTATAACAATGCTGCTGACGCCTGTACCGGCTAAGTTTGCGCCCTTGTACTCAAGATCAACGAGGCACATAGTCACCTAACCAAAATAACAAGGAAGTTACATCTTTGCACATATATCTACTTCTCGAGGGGATTATAGCTCCTGCATTGGTTTGTGTGCAAGAAAGCGAACGGTGAAGCTTCAGTATTAATTCGTTGTTGATTTTTCACTCCCGTTCTTCTTTGTTTCAGGTCATCTGCAGACGACAGTTCCTCGGACGTGCCCGCCCACCGCTTCATGACGCTGCTGACGACCACAACGCCACCGGGCGGCGGCGGCGGCGGCTGCGGCGGCGGCTGCGGCGGAGGCAACGGAGGAGGCAAGGCGTCCGCCTTCAGCATCGAGAGCCTGCTGGCGTCTCGCGGAGCCACCCGAGAACCGTCGAAAAACGTGGCCGCGTTGCGAGCGCCCATGGCCACAACGACAGCCACGGGATTCCCGCTCGTTGTCCAGCAGCCCATGGGCTTCCTAGTGCGCCCTGAGCTGCAGCAGCATCATCAACAACGCGTAGGCGACGACCACGCCCGCAAGGCACGGGCAGAAGGCGAACGGCAGCAGCGGGACTGCTGCAGTTCGGCCGAGGACGAAGAGGAATTCAGCGACCCGGACGTCACCGGCTGCGACGAAGACGCGGCCGCCGGGGCGAACCGAGGACCGAAAGTGCGGGAAGACGATGACGTCAGTGTTGGTGATGGTGTCGTTCGCGTTGAGGACAATGACGTCGTCGCTTTGCGCGTGGGACGGAACAGAGACGCGTCCGACGACGAATCGGGCTCCGTCCACGTGGCAGATGACGACGAAGGCGCTGACGGTGACGATGAAAGGGAAGCTTGGTAAGAGAGAAGAACCACCACCACTAGCAAGAGCAATGACAGCCTCGCCTTGGTTATTGGGCAGCGCAAAGAAAGCAAATGGATATGCCCGCAGTGTCTTTTCTGAAACTCAGCCATGGATATGGCTGATACCATTGAGCCCCTGTGGCTATTGTATTTTAATGTTGCGGGTTTGGACCCGGAAGAAGGAACTTTCCGCTAAAACGAAGCAACGCTTCGTTAAAGCTTAGGGTTCAGTATTTGTAGTCAAGCCAGAAACCGGATGCAGCAACATTAGCGCATTTTATTTGCAACTGCCTGTTATTAAATCTCCGGTACGTCCGGCTTCGCATTGGTTGCTTGAAACTAGGACGCGCGTTGTTTTTCGTCGAGGCAGAATGGACATAGTGTCACGACAGGGAAAACAGGGGCATAATCAAAGTTCATGCTGCTTTCTCTGTGCTTCTCAATGACCTTCGCGAGTGCGCGTGGTGGCTTGCGTGTCCTTCCCTCGTGGTCATATGGTGACTTTACCTAGACGCCACAGGGGACATCGTGGTCCTCGGTCTTTATTTATTGAGTGTACGCCTTCGTTCAAGTCCTCTGCAAGTGCAAACGTAGGTGCGGGTTTCTTTTGGGTAGGACCGGGTTGTTGGCTGTTAGAAAGGTGAACTGACATGTACTTGTGCGCCCGTACGTGTGCGTGTGTGTGTGTGTTTGACTCAAAGGACACATGTGCCAGTTGTTTCTTCTTGTTTCCGTGGATGAAGGCCTGCATTGTGATTTAGTCGAGAGAGACGGCATAGATTCTTAGGTGAACTGAACAGACTTTGGGGATGGATGCCGCTATTTCTTTTTGTTTTCATCATTTCGCAATGACATCTCTGGGCATCAGCATTAGAAAAATGTTTTGTTGATGCTGACCTGATAAGTGCATACTCTGTTTAAAATGCACACATTTTTTGATGATACACAGAACACGGAGAAGTAAGAAAAAAAAAAACACTATTGACGTCCGAAATTAAAGGCTCTTCCAGGTTTTTCAGACAAGAACCAGATCAATGTACGATTTATAATGCAGGATAAATGATCAACTGTGCGATTTGGCACTGCATTTGGATGTTCTTGGCGCGAATTAACTGCATTGTCGCTTTGTCAATGATCTGTGCGAATAGTATGAGTAAATGCATCCAGAACGTTAATTCTTCACTATATTTATTGAGGTTAGATCGGCTTTGCCGTGTTAGCTTCGTTTCAAACTGGATTTATTTGCCTCATCTTTAAAACAGCACGAACAAGGCTCCTGTGCATGTATCAATTTTTCACAGTAACACCGAAACTGCGACAGTACTACACAAGGAACAACACTACAAAGTTCGCTAATTTAAATTATGCAGTGAGTGCAGGAAAGACACGCGGAAAGATAATATGTATGAGAAAATAATACAATTTCGTGCTGGGCTGATCTGGTTAACACCTGCACGAGACGAAACGAAAAGCTGCTGCATACCGGAGACAAGCGCATATTAAATAATATACTTAAAGAGATACCTAGCAATTCCAGCGCCGTAATTATCCCAGACCGTTATGCAACCCTTTGACCTGCATTAAACCAAACCACATTGTTGTGTGTACAATGAAGAACAGATTAAGAACGGGGAAAATGTTTGATGGATTGAGAGCACGATTTTTTTTATTTGTACACATAGACAATTACTTCTCTCTCTCAGACATTCAAAAGGTGCAGGATGCTTTGTTGTCTGGAGTTTGTCTTTTAAGCGTGCTTTCGGATTGTTTATATGAGAAAAAAAAAAAGATTACTTTTGTTAAGAGTCTAGAGTGTTTTGTGGCAGGAGACAACTGGCGTTTTATTAAAGGGCCTTCACTATCACTGATGATGTGTTCTCTTTGTTGAATGGGTTTAGCGTTTTTAAAGCCTTAACTAAGGCCGACTCTAGTGAAAAAACTCTATGAGTCACAATAACCTCATACAGATTTCTCATGCCAAACTTGCACTAAACTCATACAAATCTCGTATCATCTCATACAAATCTCATTCAACATAGGAGAAATATATGAGATTGTATGAGATCTGTATGAGTTTAGCAGCAGGAATCTGTGTGAGGTTTTTGTGACTCATACGGTCTTTTCGCTAGGGAATGGAATAATGGTCGATTCGCGAAAGGTGAGTCCGCTTCCCAATGATCACTTCATTTTTTATTTTATTGGTTGCGAACGCTGCAGATTAGCACATTCCTGCTTCAGCGGGATTTCTTGTGTGAGAAAAAAGCCAGAATTCACTTTTTGTGCCCGACACCACTGAGCTTCGTAATGGCTCGTCGTGATCAGCAAGCCCGTTAAAACTCGTGATTTGTGTGGATTGGAAAGCTGCTTTCGTTCACAGCACAACTATTTTCGCGACATATATAGGGAAGACGCACGTAAATTTGTGTGCGCTGCAATTTTTATCCACCGCTATTGCCATTATTTGCAAAAGACAGCATGGAGCGTAGAAAAAATTATATTAAATGGAACAGATACCATTCGGTGGGAATGGCATTAGATTTATTGTGTGGCTGTGGGTGCTGTGGGACAATATTCTCACTCGCAACGAGGTAGATATTGGGTCGGTAACGAGGAAATAATGGTAATTTGAACTTGCAGTAGCGATCGATCGCCGTCGTATATATAGCCGGCCACTGTATCGGGGTTTTGTGCGTGCATAAATGGCTTATATAATTCTAGGGAATGCTTCATACGACAGAATTTAGCCGCGTTCGAGACCACTCGCTCGTCCTGCCCTGATGCATGCAGAGTACTGCATATGGCTCTTCTGGTCTTAATGCGAAAGCATTAATTCGCTATGTTCACAGATTTCTGTCTGCAGACCACGTCCGCAGACTTCGTCTGCAAAATCTTGTCCGCAGCAGTTGTGAGTAATAGAGAAGTGGTAGAGGTTAATGAGTGGTGTCAATCGCTAGAGGGTGACGCAATATTGTGTCGAAAAAAATAACGGCCAATAAGTTAATTATGTAATTAATTAGAGGCAAAAAATGCAAAAGTAAAGGCGAAAATGGTCTCATTAGCCAATGGCTTGGCGCCACATTTGAACGTATCAAATACAAAATAGTTAATTAAATCGACCATATCAGGTGACGTCAAGGATTTCACGTTACGCACCCTGAAGTCGAGCCAAAAAAGAGCATACGAATGGATTGGCTCGCAACTTGAAAGTACCCAAGATATAGTCAAGTCAGTCAGTTAGGGTAACGTGAATGATATGCCGTAACCTTGAAGTCACGCAACCGAAAGTAGAGCCGAAAAAGGGCATAGGAAGTAATTGGCGCGCAATTTGAAAGTACTAAAGAGTAAAATGGTTAAGCAAGAGGTGAATTATTGTGCTGTCCAGGATGTGACGTCACTCAACCGGAAGTGGAGCCGAAAAAGGACATAGGAATAGCTTGGCCCGCAATTTGGAAGTACCAAAGACTAAAATAGGAAAATAAGAAGTGAATTATGCAACCAAAAGCAACCAGAAGCAGCATCCGTGCTTTCGCATTACTACAATTAAGATTCCGCAGTGCTCTTTATTTTTGTTTTCTATTGCAACTGAATGATGAGCCCTGGCTGCCACTGCCCGTTGACACTGAAGACGACTCACTGATATCAAATAGTACGTTCCACATGGTACCGTACGTGACATATCGCACACATCGCCAGAGCGGCACCGGGTGCTTGCAGCTTGGCTGCAAGGCATGGTTTCGTCATCGTGTCAGTAACGCCAGGCACTGCTCTCTGGACCCGCGCTTGGAGTTTCAATTTTCGTTCAAGTTTCTTGCTGATTTAAAATTATTGCTCACGCGTTGTAAACAATGAAATCGAATAATGTGATTACCAAACCCTCAGCAATATGAATCGACCATTAACCCAGTACACTCTGAAAATCGACGGGGTTGCCCTTTAAGACCTATGGTGTGTAGTGTTCAACGCATTACCACTGGTCACCGCGCTCCCAGCTGATTTTCAACTACAGCCTTCTTGAACCACTGTCCCTTCGGTATCCCTTGACGCCTTGTATCCTGCTGCTTGGAGAATGGGATAGCCATGGGATAGCCATGGGATAGCCGCACTAGGTGACCCTGCTACACAGGAGGTCTCAGACGCACTGTTCCGCGCAATTATTTTCCTGTAGCTTTTGCCGATCCGTTACGCTTGCTACACGTCGTTCCTGCTTTCACGGCACTCTACTTTGTTGTCGATTGGAGGAGTAGTGGCGCACTAAAAGTAATTTCAAAAGGAATTAATTACTTTTGCTGCGAAATTATTGCCAAAAGTAATTCATTACATCACTGATTTACGATATTATATAGTATTTTTATTACATTACAAATTTTCAAAACAATAATTCAATTACAATAATTTTATTGCTGTAATTCAATTACTGCTATATCTGCTTGACAGGTTCATGAGTGTGCCTCCGTTCGCAGAAAGTGACACTCAACCTGTCAATCAACTGACGGCAAGGTTCTGTTTAACTTATCGCCCTCCACCGTTAATGGGAACACTTTGATCGCCAGCCCAGCGCGTTAACCGACTTAGTCACGTCGGGCACGTGAGGAAGATATCCTAGTTCTTGTGTAGTGTTTTCCTGCCGTCTCCATGGCAACGTAGGAACCACGACGACGCCTTCGACCCGGACTTTAGGAGGATGCGTGGTGCACGTCATCTGGAGTCAGCTATGAAGACCAAGCGCCAAAACGATCACGCGCCATCGCCGCCGAGTGCAGCAGCTCACCTCGAATCCGGCGCGGAATAGACACAGTAGAATCGGCGGGGTTCCGTCAAATAAATGCTACAGTATAATCAGCCCCAAAGGCTATCTCCCTTATCGGTCTTAAGGGGTCCTAAGTGCCTCAATAATCTTTTTATCTCTCAGATGGTCCCAGGAATGGTCATTGGTAACTTTCGCTATAGGTAATAATGTTTACACCATAGGCATTTCTGTCTGGTACCCTCCCCCATCCCTTGACGAGTGCAACCAGGCAACACTCTACCCTTAGACAACACAACATAGGGAGTGTCACTACGCGCTCCTGAAAAGGTTTGAACTCCGTCCTGCGCTATCTGCCTCTTCTTCGGCAGCCTCTCGCGCCTTACATCTTGCAGCTTAGGAAATGGTCGCGACTGCCATTACTATACCTACAGTAAGTACTCAACTGCACAGTACAAAAGCAGTGTCAGATGCGCAGTTTTACCTATTTTGGTTTCTTTACAATTTTTTTTCACACTGGTCCAGAATTGCCCAGTTTCTTTCCGTTTTCCAAGGCACCCTACCGGGCATTTTTATGCTGCCTACTTAAAGAACAAAGGCTCATTTTAGTCAAAGTAATTTCGGATGGATTTTTTTTTGCTGCAAAATTACTGTCCGAAAGTAATTCATTAGACTACCAAATTACTTGACTAAAGAGCAATTCATTACATTACAAATTACCATAAAAGTAATGAAATTACAATAATTACATTGCAGTAAATTAATCATTGCCATGTCTGATCTGGTATTCCCATTTCGAACGTTCTCCTCGGGGAAGAGGTGTTTAATGTCAATATACTGACGACTGTACGCTGAAACCAAGGCCCTAAAGGCGGCATATAGGCAACGAAGCTTTAAGGCAAAATCCTTAAATTATTCTTTCAATATCGAGTCTTGAGTGAAAGAAAATAAATTAATAATTAATTGAGAACAGTAATCGTGCGCATGTCCGGAACCAAACCGCCACCCTTTCGTACCCTGGCCTCGTGCTCTTACCACTACCCTGGCCGACTTCCTGAGAATGAATCCATAATTCTTGTTTAGCAGAAAGACGCCAGAGGGCGTTTAGTCAAAGAAAACGGCGGCTGTCGGGTTTGGAGGAGGAAAATATTAGCGATGGTAGCACTCTCGAAGCGCCCTCCCTCGTTGACGTGTGGGCTCAGAGCTTCATTGCACATCGCCGTGCAAGTCTCAGTACGAAATCATTGGAGACCTGGGCATCACGCACAAGGAACTGGGAACAGAATGGTCCACGAGGCCGCTGGCGCGCAGCTAGAGGAACACCGTCGGCATAGCCTTGATGTGGGCCCGTCCAACTCGGATCACCCTTACTGTTCTCCCGTCTCCTTCATCATACCGGACTCTGTCATCAGGCGGCTTAAGCATGAACGGAGGGATTTGTTGCGGGACCTTGTCCCCGATATTGCTCCTCCGATCCCTTCCGGCCTCTCTCGTCCTGCCCAAGTTCTAACTCACAAGGCGCGAGCCGGTGCACCGTACACACCGGACATCCTGAGTCAATGGCGCCGAACCAAGATCAGCTGCCCCAACTGCCCTGCTGACTCCGTTGACCTGCAGCACTTGATCTGGACCTGTCCTGGCACGGCTAGCCTCCGCGCACGCTACACATCTGCTCACCACATTCAGAGTTACGCAACGCCAAACGCAAGATTAGTGCCCTGCTAGACTCCATGTCGGAGTCTGGCACCCTCAATCTCACCTAACCCACCCCCTTCCCCTCTAGGCCTCAGGTCATCCTCATAAATAAAGGTTTTTGAATGAATGAATCGCCGTGAGCGTCGACGCACCGGATCCTAGCCGCGGGTGAAGAAGACCGATAAGTACGCTACGGCGGAAGAGGCTAGGGCTGTTCGAAATGCTGCTGAGCGCCGGCGGGAAGCAGATGTGGCTGATATGTTCTCTGCACAGTGATAGAACTGTGGACTAGGAGGTTTGGTGTCATATAGAGTGTGAATAAAGATGCAAAACAATTGAGCGATACGTCTAGCTAGGATTTCACCTTCAAAGTCTTATGAAGCTCTAAGCGACACCTCTAATATAAATACTATAGCCAAGCTGCATATGTGCGCTGAAGTTGAAGTTGAGCATTTTTCTTAATCGCGTTCAACACGGCTCAAGAAGTAACAACGCAGATGGTGCTGATGGCTGCGATAAGTGTACACAGTGCTGGAAGCGATATAGGGGAAAATATTTTAATGAAAATGTTCAGGAGTTTGTAGCGGTGGTTGGAGTTGTTTCAGTCCTCCGGACCCCATTGGCGTAGGCTGCTGTCCGCGTTCTCATCGACGAGTTCTTTTTGACTCCTTGTGTCCGAGCTGGTCAGAGCTGCCTCCCACCCGTCCTGCGTTGGCTGGTTATTAATTATGACAGCCTGATTTCGTTGGCAGGCTCACAGCATATGGTACAGGTGCGCCTTCTCTCCGCAGAACCTGCTTTCTGAGTCAAATGACGCTTGATCTATGGCGTGAAGTCTTTTATAATTGGGTCCTATGACGTCCACTACCTCGAAGATAGGGTTAAGATATCCACCTAGTGAGCGGAAGAAGCGGGGCAACTTGAGGACTGCGCATCCGGAAACGACAAGGCCCTGTCATCCGGCGTTGAAACCGCGCCTACCGTCTGGTGACGTTCGAACCGGACGACGAAGTGTGTCTACGGATCCCGATTCAGCGTTGTGGTCAACTTTCAGAAAAACACTTAAAGCAACTATCCATTTCCTACATACGCCCCGTCACTTAAGCGACGTCACGTACGATGTTCTTCTGGACGGATCTTCCCCGACTACCATGCCATCCCCATAAAATTCAGGTTGTCCATATTTCGTGCAGATTAACCATCATTTTTTTTTTACGACCACCCGATTAGCGTCTGGACACCGCTCGATAATAATGCTTTCTTTTCGCTGTCCTGATTTTTTCGTGAAGGCATCGAGTCCATTGATGCTCCTTCGTTTTCGTTGTAGGGTAATGCCACTCCTGAAGCCGCAGCCGCTCAGACTTCTCTTCGAGAGCTTCGTTCGCCAGGAAGACAAAGGAGCCGAAGATCTTTTTTGCTGGCTTGTGTTCCTCTGCATTTTTGGTCAGTCCTATTAAAATGTTTAGTCGGCGCCTGACCACTCGGTTACTGCCACGGGATACCCGAGTTGGAACCTGCCTGACCACCGGCGGCTGCGTTTCGATGGAGGCGAAATTCAAAGGCGCCCGTTTGCTGGGCGATGTCAGTGAACGTTAAAGAGGCCCAAGTGGTCGAAATTGCTCCGTAGTTCTCCATTACGGTTCCTTTTCTCTCTCTCCACTTTAACTCCCACCTTCCTCCTCGCGCTTACGATGCGGTCAGGTATCCACAGAAGAAAGTGCGACAGATACTGCGCCTTAAACTTCCTTCTTTCGAAACCAATTTCTATTATTTAACAAGCTTAACCAGACTGTTAGCGATCTGAAGGCTCTCTTTAAGACAGAATCTCCGGTCGCCGATTCAAAAAGGACGCTGTGTAATAAATTCACTAACCAAACTGCAATTCCAGTAACTGTGAAGCGAAGTACGGGGCCAAGCTGTCGTTCAACTGTCCTTTAGTCGGAATTGGAATTCGAGAATATAAGGGCTGCAAAAAAGATCATGGTAGTTGAACTATTCTAAACTTACCTAGATATAAAGTGAGAGCTTTGCTGGGCAAAGTTACGCTTGCGGTTATGCTTCCACGTAAAAATAAAAGTCGTTGGGGCAATTCGCCAATGCAATGTTAAGCGGCCTACATAACTTTAAACCAAACTGTTGCAAGCTATTGATGATAGAGAGTTTCAGCATAGTGGATACGTAATAGCTTGTACCTCTGTCACACGAACACTTTGGATCCTCATTGACCTCAATATACACAGAGAAGTTTTATTCCCGCCAAACAGGTTCTACAAACATACAAAATGTTCCTGAAAGGATAAGGACACACAGATGCGCAAGATATAAGGTCTAGCACATTACGATTCGCTAAAATTCTGTAATGCCACACAATCCTAGCACGTTACACAATATAGGTTCGAGGTTGTCACACGGAAACTTTCAAGTACAATCGAGCTGCTTGGCTCGAAGTCGCTTCCTCATGCGCTCTTGTGTTTTCAAGCACATTCTAGAGCACGGGCATCTAAGTCCTTGCATCATTGAGCTAAAAAAATAAAAACGAATGGATGCAATAAAAAACTCAAATATTAACAAAGAAATATATTTAAAGGCATGCATTCTTAGAACATTAGGCTTGTCTGTAATAAGGAATGTTTACAATCTCGACACCCCGCTTGGCGCCCCCTAACGAACACGAAGAAAACTCCTGAATGGGCATTCAAAACGTCCGTGTACCATCTGATCAATCCAGCTTGAAAATCTCAGTGCAGGTAGAGTTCAACGAGGATCGAAAGGGTTCTTGTGGTAGATACAATAAACGTATACGGAATTACTGAGCGCATGGTGGTCACGCGCAGTAGCAGGCAATAAATGCTTTTTTTATTGCCAGATACGATTTCTATTCGAATTCAGTGGAGACAATTATTTCTTCATTACTGTATGCTGACGACTCTGGGACTGATACCTTATAATTTCCTTCTTTAAAACTTCTGTTTACATCTATAGAGAGTTGTTTCCCCGTATTCAGTTACTGCGACATTAGGCAGCTACAGTGAATCCTTATTAAGTTTCCTGACGCCAGCCAAAGTAAATGCAAGTTAAAAACACCGGGAGCAGGTGAGTTGGAAGTAGAAATAGGGTCGAGGTAAAAAGAAGACAAACTAAAATGGCATCCTACCGGAACGCTGAGCAGCGGTCAAAAGGCACCCGAACCCTAAATGACCTTCATTAAGATGATTAGCCAGCGCAAAGGACTCGCCGTTCTAGGGAGAAGGCGTTGCATTAATTAAGCGAGCGCCGTCGAGTTAATCAGCGCAAGCGACATGAATCAAGATTGCAGCGCTAAACCGCCGCCACAGGAACAGGCTGAATGGCCCTAAGATATGCGCAACTGCTGCATGAAAAAAGCGAACCGAGCAAAACCCGAAAATACATGATACGGAGACCGGCAGTGTCAAAGAAATATAAGATCATGATTGCTTACGCAAGCGAGGTCACCTGAGAAAAATGTCTTAAAGAAAAGACCTAAACAATCAAATTGCAGTAAGCTATTTATATTGCGAGTAAAAAAATAAATAAACACGTTCAAAGCCAGGACAAAACGAAGAGCGCGGCAAGAGAAATGGGCAGTCTTCAGAGGAGGTGACCTGCCCAGGTCATCGCGGGCTGGTGCACGAATGAAAAGGAGAAAAAACAAATTGTAAAATAAAAAAATGCCGAGTTTAAAGAGACAAAGGTGCTGTATCATTAGAAGACGGCGAGGAGCGAAAATTAAAAACCCAGGGGTCATTTAAAATAAAGCAGGCGGAACAGGGTGTTTCACGATCGCGCGGGCAGGCTCGAGATTGAAATAAGGGAACGCCCTGTTTTCACGCTCGTCTGCTTTAGAGCCTTATCGTCTGCTCGGACGCCGTCTGCGAGACAGCGACCGCCTGGGCGCGGCACTGTTGTATCTTGGCAGCATACTTTCTCAATGCTGCTTGCAGAAAGAAAAGAGAAGCCATTTTATATTCGAGCTGCCTTGGCAGTTCTAAGCTCACAACGGAAACACTGCAGCGAAATCATTCTCTTTTAGTGTGGGCCGAGAACTTAGTTCAGTTCAGTTCAGTTCAGTTCAGTTCAGTCGTTCAGTCGTGTCCGACTCTTCGTGACCCTATACTGGCTTTTAAAGCAATGTTTCTACTTGTGATTCACGCTTCGCGCATCATAATCGCCTGCTTATGTAATTTGCTCTTTACTTATCCTTCAGTGAAAATATTCATAAATTATGTCTGATGCTATAGGTAAGATATATATTACCAATTTATTTCTGAGACGGTTTCGTCGAAAGAAATGTTCTGCTTTATAAACTGTGCGGCAAGGTCTGCTTTAATTTCGACTTTTTTTTACCCTCCGTAAACATTCCATAGGAAACTTGTAAAAAGCGAAGTTTCTCCTTGTGGGCATAATTCAGAATGTGTTGACGGATTTCCGAGAAGCGAGGGAATTACACAAGCATTACAAACGCGTCCCACGTTGGCGGATAGACGGCTGTCCATGCATTTTTTTAGTCATAAAATATCGGTGGCGCTAGACGCGTTGACGTTGGAGCGGGAAACGGTAACGTTGAAAGAGGCTACTGTATTTCATGACTTGTCACTAAATGTCCAGTCAAGATCCACCCTGCAGAAAAGCCAGGCTAGGCAAAGCATCGACATGACTGGAGGATGAATAAGTGCCGAGGGGAGAAGCGCGCTGTCTCAACCACTGATCCCTACTTATACACAGGCGCAGTAAACAAAACCACTCATGTAAAGACGCGAGAGTAGGATGTATGTATATATGCTTGTGTGCATTTCATTTTATTCAGATCTGCCTTTTTTCTTTTTCCTTTTTGTGGCTTAGAAGCTGCCCATTCAACCAATGCATTGGGGTGGTGAACGCATGATTGCCGTCATCATCAAGCTGTTTGATGGTTGCCAGGTTCTTTATACTTGCTAAATCAAGCCGATAAACCAGGTTTGGGCCTGGCAACAAGATCGTTGGAAGATGGCGGCGTGCAGTTAATAGGCGGCTGCGGTAGAGTAGCTGCTGTAAACAACGGCAAAATCGTCGCCGTTGGAGCATTTCTGATGGTATGTTACGTCGTATGTTTGCTCTAGCCATGTCATTAGATTGTGTATTGTTATTTTAAGGCCAACTAGCAATACGATTGTTACGCGCTTAACATGCATTTCTTACGTCGAGCATACACGCATCTCCTCTTTTTCCGATTACCTGCTTCGGCACCGGAAGAGTTCCACAGCAGTGGCCTATGCCTGGCTTATTCTGGATGGCGAGCGCTGCATATTGAGAACGTGTAAGGGTAATCGCATGTGTTCACTGTTCATTTTACTAAAGCGAAATGCTTTATAGGCTGATCAGTGTTAACAGGATCTCTGCGTTCTTGAGATGCGTCCGCGAGTCCCCACCCATATCCAGTGCAATCCCGCGGAATCTCGCGGACGCATCTCAAGAACGCAGAGGTCCTGTTTAACCCCACCCATATCCAGAAATCGCCCTGTACCGGGAATGGAACTCCTAACCCTACGATCGCGCCACCCGAGCGCATTAACCGGCTAAGCCACGCCGGGCACGTGAGAAACATATTTTAGCTCGCATTATCTATCATTGCTGTCGTCTCCATGGCAACGTAGAGGCACAGTGACGACGCCTTCAACCCGGTCTCTAGGAGGGCGCGTGGCGCACGCCATCTGCCGCCAGCTATGAAGAACAAGTGCCGCAACGAGCGCTCGCCATCGCCGCCGAGTGGAGCTGCTCAGCTCGAATCCGGCACGGAAGAGACACTGTGTGATGGGCGGGGTTCTCAGAAATGAACGTTACAGTACAATCAGCCCCCAAAAATTTCGCCTTATTGTTCTTAAGGGGTCTTAAGTGCCTCAAGAAATTTTGCCTTAGTTCCTTTATAAATGATGGTTGAGAATGCTTCGGGCAGAGCTGCGTGTCTTTGTCTAACTGTGACGGCGCTGAATCACTTGCCCAGCAGTTTCTTAATAAAATTGGTAAATAAAAATGTTCAGTTCGATTGGGGTCATTTGTCTCAGCGATGTTTTTGTGTGTATGCCTTGCAGTCCATCGTTCACGCATAGCTCTCTCTGGGAATGTAAAACCCGTCATGAAATTTGCAAATGTGTGGCCAATGAGGCGCGTTTGCCCATACATGCGTGAGACGATATTCGGGGTCCTTTTGGGACCTTTGCCTGGCATACAATGCGTGGCGGTTCCATCGTGATGCCACGCGGCTCTTTGTTACGAATGGCTTCTTGCTTGAAATGTCCTGACCTCGCTATTGCAAGCTGAAGCGACCATCGAAAACTTCAAAGTGTTTCAAACTCTTACTCAAAGGGCGTCATCTCGTGATCTTGATTCACAGTCGTCCTACATCAGGCTTCTTGTGCCCCATGCAGTACCTGAAATGCGTTTTCAAACTTGAAAAATGCTTAGATATTTTCTACAGCTTTGTTATCTTCCGCAGGTTTTACAGCTCCATAGCAAGAAATAACTATTTGCTGGCAACTGCGATAAGCTTGATGATGTCGGCAAACTTGTGAGGATTTCCTTTCGATCTCAGCTTTATTCCTTTCACTAAAGATTCTCATGTTTTGTAGTGAAGGTGAGCTCTAGTTTCTGACCATAGGAAAGACCATAGGTACCATAGGTAGGCTAAAGGTGAAAAAATACCCATGTGCTTGAAGGGAATGAAGTGGCCTAACAAGGGGGCGCGCTCGAAGACATGCTACACCCTTTTTGTTTCCTTATGGGCCTATTCGTGTTCAGAGTGCGTAATGGTGGCGTGTCTGGCTCCAAAAACCCGAAAAGTCGAATTCTCATTTAACCAACCCACTTCAAAAAAACCTCCCCGATTCGGCAGTCCCTGTCGACTCGGTTATGTCACATGATCTTGCGACGTCATATAGTCCTTCGACCAATCAGTGGCGGCCATGTCACCAGCCAACTGCCACTTGCCAAAGGCGAGCTCGTCATTCTTTCCTGAGAACGCCGGTGCTGAAATTTGCGAAGAAAAAGGATTTTCCTGTTGTCCTCTGTTCCGCTTGATTTTATATAGTCGCGTTAAAATCAAAGCGGAAACGCGGGCTACTGCAAGCACTGGGAAATCTTGATTTACGAGAGACTGCGATGACGGAGCACGTGAAACGCTTGCCCCACAGAGATGCAGTGTAGGAAATTTGGGACAGATCGTGCAAGATTGTTCAGTGTTCTGATGTTATTCGATACATACAGATCAATTAGAAGTAATCTAGAACAAGTAATGCTCGATAACAAGACAGCACTCCCAAATATGGTTGTTGAAGTGTCCGCCTGGCCTGGCTACATAACCTAAATACCTGTGTCGTTTTGCTGTTATATAATAAAAAACCGTCATCGAAAAAAAAGTGTATCAAGTTTGTATATATCGCCTTTGCTGTCTGTATCAGAACGTGATCACAAGAAAAAAAGGTATGTCCATTTTCTCTGTCGTCTTGCCAGTTTCTCTTTGACGTCACACCAAATCTCGTGATACAGGGAACAATCACACGTATACGCAGATTGATACTGCAGAGCTCGAATAGCTCCTGTAGTGTAACAGTGTATACAATAATCTACAAAAGCGATGCCGGCGGCTGATATCAGCGAAAAGAGTGTTCCCTCGTAGGTGGAAGTAAGGGCTGGCTGGTGGCGGCGGGAGGTGGCTCTATTCTCATGTGGCCTCGACCATGAAAATTGACTTGAAGCTACTGCCACTCAAATTAGGAACCATGCAAAATATAAATTCACAGTGAATACCGTGAGGTATAAGAAAAGGAAAACACTGAAAAAAAAAAGTTCACATTGCAGGAAGGAGGAAAGTTGCACTAAGGGGCAAGGAAGACAACTGTCGAAGCCAGTCAAGAGAGAGAGGAGAAAGGGGGGAAAAATAAGCGAGAATAGAAAAAGAAAAGTTGAGCGGATGGGGCGGCGAGGAAAATAATTAGGTTTTTACGCGTCTCCCGCAATTACTCACGCCTCGCGAAGCCCTCATCCGAGAGGTAATTAATTTAGGATGAGTTAATTCCGCACGGCGGAGATCTATATGCATGACACGGACGCACTGACGCACGCCCGCGTCGTGAAATCAGGTGCCGCCACCGTGCCTGAGGCACCTTGGACGCTTTAAAGGACGCAGCGGCTGCTACAGTGGCAGGCCTGCATTTCTTGTGGGGCGGCCATCACGCAAGGTTTTTAGTCTAACGATCTTTCTCGCCGCTATAGAAGGGCGGAACGATGGCATGGATGGAAAGATGCCTTTGGTTACGCTGTGACATCGACCTCGCCTGGTGGAAGCGTGGCAAGTTTCCTGCGTTCATTAATCTTGCTGTTTCTAACAGGTTTAACGACTGTCCAAAAGGGTCTCTTCTTGAGCGCCTTTTTAATAGTTCGAGGAGGGGGTAATGAGTTTCGCTTCTTGGCTTGTAGTGCAACTGAAAGAAGTTACATTCAGATAAGGAAACTTGTGATAGGTAAACGGAACCAAACAGGGGAACGTGTATGGTTCTATCTTTGTTTTAACCGTCAGGTGGTCGCTACACTTCCGCAAGAGCCATGATCAGTGTATTCCCTTGCACCACTGCGTTGCTGCCATCCTGCCTCATGAAGAAAGGGCCTATAATTTCAGAAAATATGCAGACGCAGTCAGAATCAACATACGATATATTTATTTTATACTTTGAGAAGTTACAATCGTTGAAGGTGACCTTTTTGGATGCAGTTTGCGCTCTTTAAAGACACTGGGAAAACAAGAAAAGACTGGCGCCGTCAATTACGTGCTCCATTTATTCAAGATACCTCCAAATTCCCTTATCGAAGCCTTCCGTACTGCTCCAGGATGAAGTGGCCGTTTAATGCAATGAATATAAAGCGGCTCCTTGGCTTGTACAATAGTGTGTGGAAGCGTTCCGGCTGGTATAGCTCAATCGCAGGCGGAATTCGGATCAGGCAAAGTTTGAACAATTTTAGTTGACCTTTATCAGCAGCTTTTGCAAAACCCGAAGTTTATTGAGTATATCTACCGGAAATTGAATGACGCGTCGAATGTTAAATGTAATCGAGTGCCTAGAAACGTATAATCGTAGATATCGCAGAAGAAATTCTACTGCGTGAGAACAGCCACAATCCCATTAGTGGTTCTTTATTCTTCATTCCGAATGAACCCGCGCAGCGCCAAGGGCATTAATGCGGGGGAGGGGCGGGCGCAAACTGCTTTGTAAAACGTGCCCACAGAGGTACGGCTCACTGCATCCGCGAGTGAGTGATTCGAATCTTTGATTGCCCCCAATAAAAAACAGCAATTTTCGAAAATATCAATTCTGGAGGCGCGTAACTACGAAATTTCGAGCTGTGGCCAGTTCCTGAGACAAACAACCTCGTGTACATTGAAAGTATCAATGACGTTAAGATTTAAAACCTAGAACTTAGAATCAATGACTTTACTCAATCTATTACACCAGACGTACTTCCTGTGTTTTGCAAGAACTTCAGTATCGTTTGAATGTTTGTATATAGGGCAACAAACGGAGTACACAGCAAACTGCACTGATTACGTAGGTATGAACCTAGCAGAGTTTTCCTTTTATTTACTGTGTTTTTCACAATGCTATCGACCTTTGTTGTTTTCCTGTGACCGGTCAAAACATCACCATGACTTTACGGGCACTATATATAGTTGGATTTTAATGTCCAAGTTTTAAAAACTGTGTTCTCATATAATAGGTGTAGATAACATTGCGTCGTGCCCCGCGTCTTGCACAAAATTTAAAGGCGAAATTCGGCGAGCACATTTGAATATCATAAAAGAATCTTCATGCCGCTTATAGTGCGGTAAGGAACATTTAAGATCTCATTATTGCATTCCAAACAATGTATTTAGTCAGCACAGATTACAGTAAAGAGATGTGTAATGTTTCTTGAGCTCCTTGATTAACTGCATCGTTCGTTTAGGAAGAAACTTTCTTTCCACACAGCTAGACGTTCAAAATGCAGAATATAGTTTTTGCAGCTATGCTTTTTTAGCCATGTGTCGAAAACCTTGAAGGGAAAGGTTATGTACTCCGGGTATCAGATGCCAGTGCGGTGAGAGGGCTTAGGCTATTCCTTAATAAAATGCGCTACACGCGGTGGGAGAACGACTCAATGCCGACAGCTTCATTAGGTTATGCAAACATCAGAACTGAAAGAAAACTGCATGCATGATCACATTATCGGTCAATGGCGATAACATTCTGATGATGAAATGGGGTGGCGGCTTGCTACTATCGCATCTCATGAGGAACTGGAAAATAGACTATGAATTGATATGGCCCTACTCGATAAGGACCGAACTTGACCATCAATAAGCATTACTTGACAGCCCAGCTTTATTGGTGACTCATATATATGATCGCAATACAAAAAAAAAACGACTTAAGATCGAATTGTGCTAATTGGAGTTGATTATATATATAGTGGTTCAACAGCACCTGTCCGCGCTATCCTCGTCTTGTTCTCTCCCGTGTTCGGTAGCGCTCTTGGAACACTAATAAGAACATTCTATAGCGCACGAAGGCCGATTTAAAATTTTGTTCTTATATACCTTGCCTTAGCTGCCACGTATTCTCAGTTAAATGACGACGAGCACTGGGGAACATACTCGATTCTCGTCTTGTGCCTGAAGTGTTAAATGGTCCTGTAAAAAAAGAATATGCTTTTTTTTTTGTATGTGTGTAGTAGTCATGCCTATATATGTTCATTAATTACATTTAAATGCAATCGATACGGCCTAAACAACGGCACACAAAAAAGAAGGAACTTGACGGCATAAGTTTTTAGTGAATTTCGACGATGTATGCAAATCTCGCCTGTAAAGTTAATCGTGAGTAGGGTGCCTCAGTATTTCCGTGTGTCTCTGGCGGGGCTGCTATCGAGGCACTCCTATCACACGACGTGGCGCCGCAGCATCTGACGGCGGTGATGACGTATAAAAATTTCTTTTTAATTTTTTTGTTTCTATGATTGTCGCCGCTCACTGGCATACATAACTAAACTAAGCTGAAAGCGCTATGAATTGCATTAAGCCATCCTTTGGTATACAATATTGCACAGATGATTGTTTATACGTTTTTAATGCCCTTACTGATTGTCCAGACTATATCTCTCAATTGTTATTAGGATACATCAGTATACTTTCATTAGGGGCTTAACGCCCAACATTTACTTTTCATTTAACCTTTCTGGCAGTAAATAGCTAGAAGCATGTACAAAGTAAAATTCAACATGCAGATGAGAAGACAAGTTCCACAAGAACCCTTCGTGTAGTCAGTTTGTGTCTCGCGCAATTACAAGATTACCTCTTGCAAAAGCAGAACTGCAAACGCAGATCTTCTGTCTATGCCTGCTTTTGGGGCGCGGTGCACGGTGTCCTCTCTTGGACAAAAGTTGCACATACAAAGCCATATATATAGCTGCTGGGAATAGAGTTATCCGCCGAAACTCGTCTTGCCTGCCTGCGTTTCGCTAGAAGACCAACCCCTTGACCCACACAGGTCTCCTAAGCGCACCCTGCTGGAAGGGCGCGCGAGAATCTATCCCCATGGAGCCGAAAGAGAACCGCGACGGTTACGCCAAGAGCCTGGAGGATGCCGCGCGCGAGCAGTTCGCCGCGTACGTCGGCGGAGGCGATTAATTGCCTCGGCGGCCCAAGACCGGGCGCTAATGAAGTGCCAGTTTTTAATGGGCCGGAGGAGATCTCCGCGGGGCCCTTCTCCCGTCTTCGCCACCGTCGCTGCCGCCGGGCGCCACCGGTGTATGCTGGACCCGCCTGCGTCCCTCGCTAGGCCTAACAAAGCACGTCCCCGGCCTCTTGCCACGGGCACCCGCCTCTTCCCCCCTGTCGTGTCGCGCCGCAATTAATCGTCGCCGCCTAATCGAGACGGTCTCTGGCGAGAACTCCTTCATTGCCCCTGAAGACTCCTTTCTTTGCACGTACATTGTGCGCGCGCGTTCGTGCGCACCTCTTGGGAGACAGCGATACATGTTTCAGGGTTCGTGGCGCGTTGAGATCGGGAGAGCTAGTCTGATATAGCAAACGTCGTAGGCAAGCACTGAGCAAGCGCAGGTTTATGTGGACGTGTGGCGCCATCTACCTACAGGCGCAGGCAAAATCAAGCGTGTCATGCCATTATGAAGTACAACAAATAAAGAATGGAAGTAATGACGGTTTCCACAGCACGTGCAAACTAAAGAAAATTTCAAGTACTCACGAATATACCAAATAAAGAACTGACACGATAGGAACAATACTGGAATAAGCGTACTCGAGATTTTTCTGAAGATCACGCGAAAGAATAAGCCAAACGCATGTTGTACCTGCTTTTGTACAGCCTCCCTGCACCACGTTTCGCTTATAACTATACCTATAACTAACTAACTAACTAACTAACTAACTAACTAACTAACTAACTAA
>JAJIZL010020519.1:210983-235657 GCA_023969395.1 Amblyomma maculatum | reverse complement strand
AACTAACTAACTAACTAACTAACTAACTAACTAACTAACTAACTAACCAAGTAACGAATGTTCGCTCGTGCTATTCTTATGTTCTGTTTCGGTCCCACAAAACTTTTTTGTGGTTCCACCTCTCACCTTGCTTGCCACTACAGTGACAGACGGCTACTGAACATTGATGACGACTTGATGGGTTCATTCAGGCTGCCCATGAACATCGCCCCGCAGCGACGAGGAAAATGTTGCTCACACAGCAGTTTTCAGTATCACCCTTAGTAACACGAGGAGTGAACCTTCATCCTCTGCTGCGTTGCTCCACCTACTAGAATTGTTTTGCAGGTTCAATTTTATCACAGAAGCTATTTTTCGTACTTGAATTTCGAATCGGAGCGCGCTTTTCGCTGCATATCCGATAACTGCGAGCTCAGTGCCGAGTCTTGAGACGCCACTCTACGAAACTTCGGCAGCGGAAGAAAGTGGAACAATTTAGGGGACCCTAAATGGAGACTAAATGTTCAAGAATGTTTTCGGAAAGCATACACTATCTATCAGTCATATTGTGAGACGGGGGTTATTTAAAAGTACCGGGGCCCGAAGGGCAGTGGCGATCGCAGCCCGTAGGCAGTCAGGTCGAACATGCGCATGTGATAGCAATGACACTGACAGGAAGGTTCTTTTTATCTCTTCACAATATGCATGCTATCAACAAGGAGATGAAAAATGCTCGGAATACAACCAACCCCTATACATAGGTTTAATTGATTACGAAAAAAGCATTTCACTTAGTCGAAACCTCGACAGTCACGCAGGCACTGAGAAATCACGCTGTTAATGAGACGTTGGTGAAAGTACTTAAACGGGTCTGAACCTTATCTCGCATTTACGATATCTGTGACGATATCTATAGTAGCTGCATAGTACCATATTTGTGCATAAAGCAGTTAATAAAATGCCCGTAAAGGAAGGTATTAGGCAAGGAGACGCGACTTTCCCAGTACTGTTCACGGCTTGCTTAGAGGAAGAAGTATTCAGAGACTTGGAATGAGAGCAGTTAAGGGTAAGGGTTTATGGAGAAAACCTCTGCAATCTTCGATTCGCTGATTACATTGCCTTACTAAGTAGCTCAGAGGATGGATTGCAAAGAATGATGGATGACCTGGACAGGAAAAGCAGGAAGGCAGGACTGAAAACTAATGTGCAGAAGACTAAGGTGATGTTCTACAGCCTGGGGAAGGAACAGCAGTTTACAATAGGTAGCGAAGCATGTTCACTGGAAGTGGTAGGCGAATATGTCTACTTAGGGCAAATAGCAACCACAAATCTGGATCATGAAATGAAAATAGCTAAGAGAATAAGATTAGAAGGGGTCTCTTTTGACAAGCACTCGCAGATTATGGTAACAGCTAGCTTACCGGTGTCACCCAAGAGAAAAAAAATATATATATAACAGCTGAGACTTACCTGTACTAACCTATGGGGCGGAAAGTGAAGGCTAGCGAAATGGGTTCTATACTTAATTGAGGACAACACACAGAGCTAAGGAATGGAAAATGGTAGGTGGTAGTTGAAAGATAAGAAGCATGCAGATTGAGTCAAATAAATAACTCCAGTTAATAACATTGTAGTAGGAATCAGGAAGAACAAATAAGCATGGGCAGGACATGTATTGTTAAGAGAGGACAACCGATGTTCGCTAAGGGTAACACAATGGATTCCAAGGGAAGGAAAGCGTAGAAAGAGGCAGCAGAAAGTTAGGTGGGTGGATGAGGTTACGGAAGTTCACAGTGCTCAAGTGCATTTTGTTAGCGTTAGCACAGGACCGAATTAATTGGAGGAATTGGGAAGAGGCCCTCGGCCTAAAGTGGGCATAGATGATGATGAAGGGGAGAAATCTGCATTCATACCAATGCTTGAGTTAGAGCTAGTATCGGACGTCGCTGCGAATTGGGCATCTTCGTCTATCTGTGAAAAGAGCGCCTTTAACAGTTGTTTTAGGGAAAATTTGCACCAAAAACGTGAATCGCTCGCGGAGAGAGGCACAGGAAGAGAGCCATTTTAAAACGACATGTGCTTTTTAATATATGGCGTTTAAGGCGCTTAATCAAGGCCCAGTTGTAAAAGCCTTCACTGGAAGTCATGAATGGGATCAGTTCATTGCATATGTCGGCACTGCTGATTAGATACTCGTGATAGATTACTGATGCGGGAGAGGCCAACTCTTTCTTACTTAGAGATCAGCTCTCTGTTGGGTGGCGATTGAGTGGTTATTTTACGGGCGCTTATTCACGAAGCTTATTACGACAAAATTGAGAGCAGGCGTAAGCCGCATTATATCAGCCTCAATTTCCAACAACCTCCTTTCCTCATTAGGGTTATCAGTTTGAAATGAACGGCAAAGCAGAAGCGTGACCCTCAGAAAAATAATTTGTAACTGAACTTAAGGGATTCAAGTTCATCAATCAGAAACACGTAATTTCAAGCCACCTTTTGTACATGAATTTTCTTGTTTTAGCACGGGGAAACGCACTTCGGAAAACATTCATGGTGGCCGCTTCAACGCAGGGCATGAGACAGAAATGAAATCAGCAGCTACACGGCGAGGGAAAAAGAGGGTAGTCTAGGGACGAAGAGCCGTGCGCGCAGTCTCTCCAGGGGTTTAGTGCTGGCGAACGAAAACAATCACACAGGGAGGAAAAGGCTCGGCTGAATGGCCAGGAAATGTCAGGAAAAAATACGAACAGCTTCAAGTGCAGCCGAGAACGAGCACGTAGCAGAGATAGGACGATCGTCCATTAGCTTCCCTTATCGGTGCGAGAATCTCCACTGAAAAGGAGAGGTGATCCCCGTGCTTTTGTCGGCACCGCCATGCCTTCGTAGCGAATGTCCCGGGAAAGAAAGAGGGTCTCGGCTCGACTTGGCACCTATTCGCCGTTCCCTATTTGTACAGGGGTTGCCAAGCCCCCTCACCCGCATCGCACGGGTTAGAAGCACCGGGATTTACATCAGGGAAGATTCGCGCCATTGGCTAAGCCAAATTGAATAAAGGGCTCTGGAAATTTTCTTAGTTACCGCAGTGATGTTACACATTTAGTGTATGCTCGAAGACCGGCGATCACAAATGATAAGAAAAAAATAGACGCAAAATATTGAAAGCCGCGTATAACGCCAAAACGTGGTGACAGAACCACGTGAATTATACTAGATTCTCGTCTCACAATACTTGATGTATTTTAGCCACGAAATAAATTTACTTACAAATTCAAACACTTTTAGTAAACTGCTATGCAGCTATGAAAATGTCAGGTTTTCGCGTAATGCCAGTGAAATGCAAACTAATAAATATTGCGTCGAGCCCTATACGTCCAGTTTGGCAGCTTGCCTATAATTTTCGACATCCGGGAGCGCCTCTACTGGTTAGGCGAGTAAGCAAGTGACGACGTCATTTTGTGTGTTGCAAGTTAGTGAATAAAAGGGATTGTGTACATGAACGAACGTTCTTGGGCTGCGTGTGGACGAGTATATAATAGAAGGCATCCTCTTGGTCTTTACACCCTTCAGTTCGGAATATAAGATATAGTATATTTGCCAGCTGGTGAGGAAGATGTTTCTCAAACAACGCATTCCAGAAAAGCCGAGCATCATGCTGGGGAAAAGATCTCCCCCATTGGGCATGTATGAATGACTGTGGCGTGATGTGATGTGACTGTACTAACTTCAACCATCCCTCTCACAACATTTATATCTACTCACACCCTTCCTCCAGTGCAGGATAGCAAACCGGTTGCTTTTACAGGTTAACCTACCTGCCTTTCCTCCTCCTCCTCCTCCTCCTCCTCCTCCTCCTCCTCCTCCTCCTCATCCTTCTCTTCTAGGATACGCGAGAATGAACCGTAGTGTTTTGGGCGTGGTAGATGTATCCTGGTCGTTCGTAGCAGAAGTGCACAGTGAGTTTCCATAGGTATGTTTCCGTAGGTGGAACCGACAACCTTTTTTTTTATTATTTAAGAAGAAAATATGTGCTAATACTTGGACGGGGACAGAACAAACCACACACGACGAATGACAAGCGCTACTACCAGCTGTTTATTGGAGTGTGAACACAAGGAATATAAAGGAACATATGAGCATGCGCAGACAGTACAGGCACACGTCACGCAACTACAATCAATAATGGCAAAAAAGAATTAAGAATGTCACATTTAGCGTCATAAACCTGCAAAGACGTATCACTCGCACAACGATCAGATAATTTTTTAACGTTGAAGGCCTCTAGCACAAGCCGAGCTTTTACATTTGCACTCCTGTCTAGAATCTTCGTATTCACAAATTGTGCCCTACACGAGCTCACGCAAGAAGAAACATGCCGCACAAGGTTGGAAGTTCTGTCGTTATTCTCGATATTTTTATGATGCTCCCATAGCAGGTCATTAATTCATTTGTATAATGTAATAATGACGAATTGATGACGTTTTTTTATATCCTTTTAAAGTCTGGGACCTTTATATCCCTTGACCTGGCTGTTTTATAGATTTTAACTGATTTTAATCAACTAGAAAAAGGATTGGTTTTTACACGTGAACTACCTGACAACCAAGAGTTATAGTGCTTGCACCAAAACCTCTGGCAGCCACGTTTGCTGCGCATACTCCCCCGTGCCAACAAAGAGTTGTTAAGATATGATTCATTCACTCCAAGATTGTGAAAAGGGCTATTGCTTCTCTCCGTTTGAAATCTCCACTTTAGAAATCGTACCCTCATAGAATGCAGGATAGCCTCAAAAATCGGTTTCCAGTCTCTTGGTGGTAGGTTTCCCTGGAACGGTTATAACAGCTGTTGCGGAAATCCTCCTGCAAAAGCAAAAAGGTGCCTGAATTTGGACGCCATCTTACCTTATGTCTTCAAAGCCGGATGGTGGTCCCATATGTGCACCAGGTGTCGCACAATCTCAAGAAAGTGGCCTGTAGGCTAGGCACCATGTACCGTTGGTGTTTTCAGCTCCGAGCCGACCTCCGAACCTTGTTTGCGGTGCTGTTCAGTGTATATTGGCTTAGGTAGACTAAGAGCATTTCAACAACTTCCTTGTTTTTATAATACTTTAAGCTATGCATATTTGTATATCAAAGCTAATGTATATTAATTTATCAATTTCTCTTTCTGTGTGCTAAGAGCGAAGCTATATTACCTGGCGTATGGTCATTCGTTCAGACGCAACAAAATACCCGCGATGGTTCTCGAGCAGTAGCGGTATACAGTGAAGCCCATCGGCAGCTTCCAGGAAGCTGTATGCCTTATTACATTTTTACAGACACGTCCAAAGGCAGGACAGTCGGTATATTCTCTCCACTCTATACCTGACGATATGAACGTGCACCTTACCATCGCCAGCACTCAACTGTGCCTTCATGGATGATGTCTAATGGCTCTAAAACAGCTGCCTTCAAAAAGTGCGTACTTGCTACAGATTCCCTGCTTGATTGTCTGTCATCGCCTGAATGCGAGAACGAGAGCTGCCAAAGTGTCGGGTTTCTTTGGCAGTTTTATTTTCCAACATCCTCTGAAGCAAGTGTGTGGTGTGCGTCCTACAGAGCTTTGATCTAGTAGCTGCTAAAAAAAATGACAGTGCAATTTGAAAACAGACGCCAAGATATCGACAATTAACGGAGTTCCTCTTTCATGCACCTCAGGCAACCTAGTGTCCTCAAAACCTTCTCATTCCCGTCGAAGATCCTTCCCTTTACACAGAGAAGTAATGCGAACTCCGGGAACTCTCCTAGCAGACGCTCGCGCAGAAGGCCGACAAGTGTCGTCTATTATGCTTTCCGGGGAGGCAGGCGGCGGGGGCTCCACCTAGCGTTGTCCTTTGTTTGTCGCCGCCGAGTGGTCCCTCTACGCAGCGGGAAAGCGGGAAGCAGAGGAAAGCAACGGAGAGGTGCTGAGACCGGTGGCAGGATAAGGTAAGGGGGGGTGGAGAGGGGGGGGGGGGGACTCGTAAAATAGGTGAGTGCGTATGCGGCGGCGGTGGGCCACGTGCCCGAAGCGCACGCCGCCTGCGGGCCACAGGCGGGCGACCCCGCGGCACTGTTATCCGGCCTTCCTTATCGGCTCCCCTGCTTCCCGAAAGGGCCAGTCGACACGTGTTCCTTCCATTTCTGCCAGCGGGAACTCTTACACGTGTACGCATGTGATTGATATACAAACATGTTCGTAAAATCGTGCGTACGTTGATTGTGTGCAGCTCTAGGCAGAATTTTGCGTCTTTTCTTGTCGTATATTTGTGCAGTTATTTGGGGATAATGTGCGAGCTTCCATATGCGCGCCGCCCAAGGAAGCGTTAATAAACGACGCCGACGATAGCTGCCTATTGTCGGCGGGCCTATTGTCGTTCTTTGATAGTGTATGGTTTGAAGGTGTCTGGCAAAAGCTCCGCGCTGCAGTGGCCGTGGACGTACTTGGACCAGCATCCTACAAAGCAGTCTGGTGGGTTCTGTGTCTCTACAGACGGGAGACGCTCCCAGATTCAACGACAGGCGCTTCCCTCGACCGGGTTTAGTGTATTATCTAAAGAATCACATCTCCCCCACCAGTAGATACGCCGCGTGAGAGACAGTGCGACGCACCGCCGCTGCTGTTGGAACCCATCGTTATCAGGGGTCATCTTCGGTGCTCTTCCTATAGAGCACCGATGAGGAAAGCCGGATTCACGCTTTGCAAGAGAAAAGTCGTTCGCTCTGAAAGTCGACAAGGCGTGAGTCGTTGGGATAGATAGGATTACATTTGTTAGGGGCGGAGGCTCTTGTCGGACTATTCTTGTCGGACTTCGCATATATATATTTTTTTGTCCAGGAGACGTCGGCATTGTTCAATTTGACGGATGCTGCGGCAGCCCATTTAGCATCTAAGAGAGCTTCATTCTTTTCGTGGCAATCGGGGTGAGGTCATCAATGCATCCGCCGATTCACTGCGTGGAACGGTTTCCAGGGCCACGGCTTGATGGAGGGTTCATGGCTTTTGCCCCCTGCATACCCCTTACACTCTTTGAAGGACATTTTCCGTTAACGTAGTTGACCTTCTTGTCCTCTATACGCCTGGGTTATGCTGCAGCAGCACAGTGTTCGTGCCTTGTAAACACCATATGAGCTCGAACTATGGGCTCTTCGTATGACTCAATATCGCTAACAGCGGTTTATTTCAGAGATACACAATAATCCGGATTGGTAAGCTTGGACACCACAAAATTATGCGATGCCATGAACGTTAATTCGTAATCATCTAACACGTGCTGCGACACTAATCGACGAACAATCTGAGAGAGTTATGGAGGCAGTATCGCTGAGTTAATCAATTTGCGTGGAACGAAGACATTCTACCGCCCTCCGAAGTGTGCATAACCACAGCGGAAGAAAACTTTTTTTTTTTTTTTTTTTTAACGAGGACCTAAATTTGCCTTCGTGACAGCCTTCGTGAAGTACGAGTGGTCCGCCTCGGTTCGCAGGTCGCAGCACTGGCGACGAACAAATGCATTTATATGATAGCGCATAGAGATCGTTCCGGCGAAAACAATCCGCTATCGTAAACGTCGGTCGGGAAAAATCCTGACAGGCTGACCTGTAAAGACCTCCCAACCATGCACGTGGCGCGGGAATTTCAAACTCACTACATTAAATGAAATCAAAATTGGCGAGAAAGTTACTCTATTGCGGCAATTTAGAAAATAGAAATGAATCAATGGACTAAATTTGCCATTATTGAGGTTCTTCCCTCCGCGCGCTAGGCGGCGAGTATAGGCCACGAAGGGTGTTAGAGGGGCCCTATATGGTGAACGTGTTGTAGTGAGTATGACTTACTAACGTGATCTTGGGATGTGTACTGGTGTCACGGCTCCGGAAGGGGTGCGAGACACCTTCTCAAACCGAGGCAAAGGTAGTTGGAACTTTGACACCCAGCGTTAGCCGGTTACGTTCAGCGTTGTGAATGAGAACAGAGCCACGAAGTCAATGATGGAAAAACTATATATTCTCAGTATTATACACAGGATTACACGACGCAAGTATTTACAGGCATTTAAAACAACATAGTTATGGTAGCGTACATGAGAAAACTAGCAATTAGAAATACATCAGTCAAAATTCTCACTATCAGGATACATGCAAATTGAACACAGATGTTTAAAACAAGATAAGACGAGCGTAGAAAAAGTTCAGAAGAAACTAGGAAACGGGCATATTGTCCGACGAGCGCGGCGGCACTCCACTCACAAAGACGACGCAGATGGGGAGCTCTCGAAGGCGATGGTCCTTCCGGAGCCCTGGGGCGAAGTCTTCGTGGTGCGATGCGGCGGCGGTTCGGGGAGCCCGGAGTGCTTGGAGGCGAGAGGCGCACTGCCGTTGAGTCCGAGTCGGCTTCTTTTCTAGCCTTCGGTTGACAATGCGTAAGACACGCCCACACAACAGTTCCCTCCCCAAGTCAGGGTCCGTAGAACAAACACGCACAAGTGCACACGCAGGAAGGGGCACGTAGGCCCCGCAACTTCCACACTGCATGGCCGCCATGTTGCGGATGAAAAAACATAAGGAACAACCAAAACAACCAAAAAAGGATGCACGTCCGCCAACAACTTCGGCCCTGCTAGGGGTGACATTGTAAAACAAGCTGGGAGGACGTCCCCGCTCGCGCACTGCGAGGAGGTTTCTCTAACTGCGCGGAAACTACCCCGCGAGGAGAACGCGCACGTACGCGTGCTCTTGACATTACTGACAAGGCAGAGGCACACGGAATACACTGAAATATATCAATAAACTCTTCTAGAACACCGCATATGGTGAATTGTCATATTATGAAGATAGAAATGCTGCCACTTTTGTGACAACTGGTGTTACAGAAGTAAAAACCTAAATATTGTAGTTTTTAAACAACAATGGTTTTAAATATTCGCGGAATGAAGAGCCGGTGTTAAAAGGGCTCTCGCATCTACTTGTAAAGCGAAGCTTCATGATCCCCCGAATTTTTCGGCCTCCTTTTCGTTTCGCAGCGGCGTTGAAACGAATGGAATTAGTAACAATTGGAAAAGCCGAGCAGGCTACCGCTGCAAATTTAAGCTAGCAGAGCTCTGAGGCTCCGATAACCAAATGTACCCTCGGATAACCGACTCGCTTATCTCTCCTTATCCGTACCTCTCATTAGACCTAGAATTCCACCCACTCTGCCTCGCACGCACGGGCGGTCATCGTGCAACCAATATATATTTGGTTACAGATATACTGTCTAATACATGCTTATTTGAGCGACTTTTTCCGCGTTGGACGGGTATCGCTATATGTATTCCCCTTTTTAAGCCCATTATGCCATCACCTAATCAAAACTATTTTAGCCTCCACACGTCGCGCCTAAGGCAGAAAGGAACACTGGCGCTGCTGCTCTTTATAGACCCGATGGACTGACTTCGTCGAAGACGCCCCGGAGCTCCCGAAAATTCTATTACGCCGCTCAAATCCCCCAAGGTTTGTCCCGCTGTGTCTCGAAAGAGTTTTAGTAGCCATTTTTTTTTTCTTGTTTAGTTTGCCCCCGTGTAGGAAGGAAGGTCACGGAAGTGAAATTATGTGAAGAAAATGAAAGGCAGCGAGGAAAAACAATATCGCTGGGTCTCAATCTGAGAGTGGACGTGAGCTCTCGCCGTCCGATATAGATGAAGAACGCAGCGCTCGGCGATAAATAGTGCCCAAAAAGCAAGCAAGACAACAACAAAAAGTTCCGCAATATGAAACGGATAAAAACGAAAGGAGTTTGAAGCTGTCCCTTAGGAAGCGGCCCGTGAAAGCAGAAAATAAAAGTATATGCCTAGCCCTAAGGACGGAGATAGACCCAGTTGTGAGATAGAATACCCCCCCCCCCCCCCCCCTTCCCCCCTTTCGTCCGCCGCCCTCTCATGCTTCAGCACGATGGATGACGAGCAGGGGTGCGTCGCCGAAGATCGAGCGTGCAGTCACTATGTGTGCGTTAACACCTATGATGCAGCTCGTGCAATTTTTTTTCGCAGTTTTGCGCATACGTCGAGAATCGAGGTAATTACCAGATATTAAATTGTCGACGTCATTTAGCAAAGTCACCACTCATTTAGCATTTTGGACGACGATACCAGGAATCCGTCTGGTCAAGAGACGGTCGAGTAATTTTTGTACCAAACTGCAGTTCTTATTGTAGCGTAGTACACACTCATGAGGGATTTGATTCAGTCATGTATTTTACCTAAGCGTGTAAAGAATGCATCTCATCCGATAATGCGCCTTTGATATAGAACAGAAGGTGCACTAAAATGAGCAAAACGCTCCAACCTTCATTTCTAACAACGCAGTATACTCAAGATCATGAACTAGCATTCCTATCCAACTCACTGTACTACATATCTATACCGCTGTGTAAAATTACGAGGTCTTCAGTCCTTCGTAGAATACGAATATATTCCAGTCCCGCATGGAAGGAAGCTTGAAGTGCTTCGCGTCCTACGTATATATCCTTGTTCTTAGCCTCGCGCAACAAAAAGAAGATGCGAAAGATGTTTTGTTCTTGTGAGAAGGAGGCCGCTCCATGGAACGAAGCTCCACCAACAGCCTTCACGAACGAAGCTGCGATGATCCCGCCAATACAGCTAGATTCTCCTTTTCGACGCCCGCAGTGAGCAACCAATCGCAGCGCCGAAAACACCTCTTTCCATATGTAGTGGTGCAACTTTCACTATTCACTTGCTGCGTCGTCCGTACGCTTATTCTTCACGACGTCGCACATACACACGACAGAAACATGGCAAAGCATCCTTCCCGGCAAATCAAACAAAAACAACCTCACGACGAGATATGTCGACTAGAACAAACATATAAGCCGAACGTTATCGAACGAAATAGCCGAGCTAAAGGCAAGCCAAGATAAATCGAATATGAACCTGAACCACTGCGTAAGCTATCGCGGGAATTGATAGAAATGGGTGAATGATCCAGTGGGGTAAGGGAAAGAATGAGAAAAAGATATGGAAAACTATAAGTTCAAGCCCAAAGTAGAACGAAGCTATAGGAAACACGACGCACAGAACGGAAAGCAAAATGTTTATATCCATATATAACAGTATAGGGGCGCTCAGCAACGCCAGTGCACCAGAAAGCGGAACGGGATAGCAGCCACCCATGCCGCCTGTATAGAGACATATACTGAAGACAAGAAAAAGAAAAAAAAAAAGGCAGTGCGGAGGAGGCACAGAGAGAAGAAATGGCTGGAGGATATCTTGCTTCCGAATATCTCTCATCTTCCCCCCGAGGGAATCGCTCGCGGAAATAATTACACTCTCGTCCCGAAGAGCCTCGGGCGGAGAGAAGCGGCGAATCCTCAGCGGAGTAAAAGAGACGTGCGACGCAGACGACATCGTTTCCGCGAGCGCCAAACTCACACATAGATACAGCAAGGAAAGATCACGCGGCGGCGCGCGTACTCGTCTGCGTGGCAGCGGCGCCATCTTGGAGATGGCTCTCGCTTTTCGCGCGTTGGCGGTGTGCGAGATTGTTTTCGCGCTCGTCTGCGTTGGGTGAACGAGGGCGAATCGAACGCGATGAGGGCGCCGTCGTTCGCTGTATATAGGAGCCGCTTGTAAGGGGCTATTTCAATTCGTGTGCGACCAATAGAATTCTTCTTTCGCACTGCCTTTAGCTTCTTCGAGCAGACGACGAAATTTTGCCACCATGGCCTTATTTGAGCCTGTTCGGTGGGCAGTAATGAGATGCACTGATCGATTATGCTTTAAGGAGTTCAGGAGAATTATGGGGCCTTGCATGCTAATTTACTGGTTTCTTGTACACCGGATGGCCGGGGAGGCACCGATATTGTATTGTTATGTGCAATGCCTTGCACATATGTTAACTCGCGAAGATAGCTTTTGCAGCATTTTTTTTATTCTGTAATTAGTAAGTTTTGGAATACGTGCTTTTTTGATGTCTTCGTGTACTATGTTAAATGAAATCTAACGTTGGCGATATGTTCTGCTTGCTTTTTTTAGTTAAATATGCCCACTGCTCGGAGAGAGAGGGCAAAGGGGGCAGACGCTTCGTCAGGCAACTTTTTTTTTTTTTTTTGTCGCCTCGTTGGTGTATCAAGTGTTGTTGAAAAATAAATCTGAATCTGAATATCAAAATGCGGTTTCGTTCTCTTCTTCATTCCCTACTAACCTATAGGACCGCTGTAATCAGTTGCTCACGACCGTATACTGATTTTTTTTTGGGCCGCCCCAGTATATTCCTACGAAAGGTGCTTGCGGCAAACTGCCGGGCTATATAGCTCTTCTTAGAAGATTTTCGTTTTAACTCCTGAGTCCACCCCCCTCCCCTATTTAAACGGGTTGAACAGTGGGCGAGAAGACAGTGAGACCTTCATCTAAATCTACTATCTGCCAAGATGAACTGCGCCAAAATAGTGCTTTTGGACGTTACACCACGTTGAGCCACATTACGCCCGTTGAAAGGCTTGGAGTTGGCCCTAGAAATTGCCGCGAAATCCAATGCTCTTGGTGAAAATTTAATCTGAAAACAATCCAAGCTTGCGCAATCTTGAACGAGCGCAATAACTTCTCCGTGCCTGCTTGCTAATGCGAGCATTTATTCACTGTGTTCAAAAAGGGGACTTTCACTTTTTGTATATTGGTGTGCTCTCCAACGGTCCCAACAAGCCGGATGGCCGTCATTATGCGAATAGTCGCGTTGCTCTTGGCAGTCTATGAGGGCTGTGTTCGTGGACAGTGGGTTTCAAAAGCCAGTTCATCCAGTATTTCATTTTTCTTTTCAACAATTCTGCGGCCATCGACGTTAGATTTACATCGATTCATGGCTGCTCGCAGTTGCTTCTGACACGTTTTGGTCGCCCGTGTCATTTCAACCAACCCGATTCCCACTGGCTTCTTAATGAAAGACAGTGCGTGAACAGTGCACCTCGAAAATATATTTCCGAAAATATAAAATTCCTTCAACTCCATCCATTACGACAGCATCAGGCGCGTCGCCTTTCCAGCAGGCGGTGGTTCACCGTTCTAATCAACCGCGACCAAACATTTCTATGAAGATTTCCAAGGCATGCCTCCTACGCGCAATGAACATTATATAGAAAGTTTTTCAGAGCTCCTTCATTCAGGCGATTTTTTTTTTTCTAATCAACGTACGGGAACATTTACCTAGATACATCATTCCTGCTGAATTATAAAATAGGAGTCGTCTTACAATCCAGACATGTTTAACCCTAATAATGCAGTAATGCCGGCACAAGATGCTTAGCAAGACCTCATAGCATAGCAAACTTTGACTCACGATTCATAGGAGCCGGCGAAAAGTTTCAGAACTCAGAAGCCGCATTACAAGTGCTTTCTCACCACCTGTTGTTGTTGCTGTGGAGGCAGGAAGATTGATTGAATGTCCTTTATTGCATGGAAAGGCTCATGGCCATGGATGGGGATAAAGGGGAGTAGACAGAATCTTCATTGTTTAGGTCGTCATTCGAATCACATAGCTCTAACCAGGCCACTAAGCGAGCCATACTTGCTGAGCCACCTCCGCTGCCTCGTGCGGACAGAAGAGAAACTAGACAAGAAAGAAAAAAGAACAGGGAGAGAAGACGCGCGCCGCAACAACAGCCGTCGTCCACAACAGAAGCGGTGGCGGGTGCAATGACGGCCTACAACAGATAAAAATTCTATGGAAGGCTAGCACCCGCCCCAAGCGGCGGTGACCTACCTGTTCTAGCTAGCCCGTCAGGGCCATTCCAGATAATGGTCCTGACGGGCTCACCGCCTGTAAGCAGCACACAGGTACAAAACACACTGGCCTGTGAAGGCAGCCTACAGAATTGAGTGAGTGCTGCGCTGCGCTTATCATCTGGACAGCCGAAGGTCTCGCTACCGAGTTCTTGGATGCCGGCTTGGACTGCCGGCAAACCAAGCCTGTTCCTGCTTGGTTCGACTGGGGCGCGAGCTTCAGTGGTGTCCACAAATCTGTCTAAACGTTCACCTATCCACGAACTTTACAGTCCCAAGCCTTGCAAACAGAATGCCTTGACCAATCGCCACCGAGAATGAGATAAGCAGCCAGGCCGTACTTGCTCGCGAAATGCTCTTTGCCTAACCGAGCTGACTGCTATATATATTTATCTGCCTATCGCTTACTACTGAAATGATCATGTTCCATATCGCCGGCTCAGTACAAATTCAATTAGGCTTGCGCTCCCCTGACGGAGCCGTAAGCGACAACTCGTGTCGCGATTCTCGTACGTGCCAACGCTAGACGGCGAACAAGTGATGCTACCCTCCTCCTTCCTCGCCAGCTGCACGAAAAGTGCTTGCTGCGTAGGAGAGAAAAAATAATAAGAATGGAACCCAGGAACTTGTAGGGGGATGGGTATAACGCTGACCAATCAGGCTACGTATACCTTCCAGCGCGAGCAGAATCAACATTTTATATATTTTCTCATCTGCCATCCTTTTGATGGACAGGCCTACATCTCGGCGATGTTCGTCGTCTACTCGTTCGGGGCTTTCGTCGTCGGCTTCCAATAAGTGCCGTGCGCTCACCGCCACGGCTTTTAACGGCGATAATGAATACATGGAAATGTCGTTACACCCGGCTCGGCAATGGATCCCCAACGCGCCCCAATTTCGCATATGCATTTCCCGTGATGCGTTTGTTCTTTCCTTTGCTACGCTTTTCGTATTCGCTAAGAGTTTAGCGAGTTAAATAATCATCCTAAGGTGATACTTCCTTTGATGTAGTATAGCGTATTTTTTTTATCTTTGTTTATTACTGGAACAAAACTAGTAAACCAAACCAAACCAAACCAAAAAAAAAAAAAAAAACCAAAAGAATGAATATTACGGCCTCCTCAGTCGCCGAGTTTGTAGTGCGGAGAATAGTTTTGGAAAACAGGTGCGGTAGCTAATAAAATCAAAAGTAAAACTAACTTACAACTTATTTGCCTGTAGCGCGTTGTCCTGTCTTCTTCTTTTCTGTCCACCCGTTTTGCTCTAACTTATTTTGATCGAACCTGTCACCTATATTCAGTTCGAAGATGGTTCAGATTAACCCAAGTTTAGTGTTTTCCAATGAGCAGAGCGATTTAGCCCTCAGCAGCTGCTAGGTAGAAGAGTAGACAGTGTAAATTGAACACCCGGTAATAATTTTCAGCAATATACCCGCCTCCTAAAAAAAAGGATTAAAAAAAAAATAACGTGAGTATTACTTTTGAATATTCTCACACAAGTATGCACGATAAATGCGAACCGTGAACCATTATTATGTCATGAAAATCATTTGACGCGAGGTCAGTGTAGCAGAAAAACTATTATTCCCAGCAGCGTCTGAAGAATTCGATCAATTTGGGAGTATCTGTGAACAACGCGAAAGCGGGCATTGATTCCGATGATCAGCCAATGAAATTCTGGCGTATAGAACTACGAAGTCGTCGCGCAAAAATGCGCACGAAGCCGAAGGATGGAGCCTCCGTGCGAAGACTTTACGAACAAACTAGAAAAAAAAATACAACTATTCGCGGGAAGAGATCGATGTGTCAGGCAGATTTCAGTGGTTCGTGATTGAACGCGAAGACCCGACAAAAACGAAACAATACAAAAGAAGGCCTAAAAAAAAAAAGAAACTTGGGGCGCAGGCGAACTTGCTGCGTCCTGAGAGAGCACGCCTCGAAGATAGACAGCAGATTACAGCATGAAAATTCTAGAAAGTGATTCTGCGTTCAAGCAGACGAAAAATTGAAACTGGGCAAGGTCTCCAGCGTTTTATTTTTTTTTTTCTTCTGCTGTTCAGTATTGAAAACGAATATTCAAAGAGAGACAAAAAGGACAACGTAGATGGAGGCCTTTGGTACGCCGCCTGGAAAAAAAAAAAAAAAAAGCATGAGAAAGAAGAAATCGCAGAGAAAGAAAGAAATCAAAATTTCAGGGGAGATCGGGAACCACGGTGTGTCGCTGCAGACGACGCGCGCGCTGGGGTAGACGGGCGAAAATGGATTTATCGGGGAAAGTTTCGCGACGCCTTGGCAAAGCCCTCTTAGGAGGAGGCGCTTATCGCCCTTTCTACAATAATATATATATATTTTTAACTTTCCCAGATTCTCTGTTTTCAAGCAATGCCCTTCTTCGACGTTGCCTTTTAGCATATCGATCTTTCATCCGCTCTTTTTCTCACCGCCACTTGCTCAGGGAGTCCGAGTCCTTTTTGTTTCCTTCCTCGCAAAAATAAAAAAATAAATGAACCTTACTTCTTCACTCAGATTTTTTTCTGTTTTATTTCATTCAGCCTTTGACTACGAGCACTCGCAAGACGTTCGCTCGGGTCTTATGGTTTCGTGCATCCGTTCCGTCTTCACTGTTCGCGTATACGCATTCATCACGTCAGTCTTCGTTATGGACACCTACGCCGTCAGCCTCATTTACTCTCACTTTATCAATGAGCTAAACTCGAGGCCTGACTTTAGGTCACGGCTGCACAAAGAAACAGATTTAGAATAGACGAAAGGAGCGTGGAGGGAAAATACAAAATCACGAGCAATTTTTGAAAGCCGCTAAGATAAACGTGCGGCATTTTTCTTTTTCTCCTAGGATAAAACACGAGATCCTTTGCGTGGAATGAAGACAAATCGCGGCGGCTTTAAATGTTTTCTTCGTTTTTAGGATTATGCAAGTTTCTGAACCACACTGATTTCGTAGGGGAGGGGCTTTCGCAATTTGTCTAAAGATGAGCGAAGGGAAAATACGCGTGAGTGCCGAGGAAATTGTGATGACGAACGCTAGGCGACGGAGACGCCACATGAGTATTATATTCACATCATGTTCTCTCGGCTTTCACTCCTATTTTCCCACCTTCCCTTACGGCGCGGTTCAGGTGTCCACAAAAACAAGTGTCACAGATACTGCGCCTTTCCCTTCCGTGTGAGCCAATTATTATTATTAATATACAAAATTCAATGTGTTTTGCACTTAACAGAGTGTACCGCGGCTCATGAACTTGCATAACTATGTTCAGGAAATGCTGAAGAAAAATAAGGAAGATAAGTACTGAGCCACGGAAGACGCTCACACACTACTCGTTTCTGAAGGGTAACCCCGACGATTGTATCTGGCGTCGGATAGTAAAAATAATAAATGAACAGTTATATTTCGCCCGCCTACAATGACATTAAAGTACGCACGTGCTTCTATGGATACTTACAGCTCTGGAGAAATCGAGGTTTAAAACTTGCAGAATTGTCCTTTTAGAATTGTTCCTGGGCACCATATGAGAGAAGGTAAGAAAACTTTCCAGTAGGCTTAGAAGCTTAAGAGGACACGAGCAATGAATTTTTCTTATAATGCTATATATAGCCGAATTCGAAGCTGCCAGTAATCGTGAAATATACATAAAAGCGCTTTCAAATGCGTCGCGAGTAAGGGAGTGCATCTCGAGGATCAAAGACCCAGGTGTTGCAGGTGACTCTTGCCGTCACTCAAGCTTCCTGCACACGTACAACGAACCCTACGAAACCTGAGAGGCTTGATTTTAACATCTGACTCTTCCCACATGCCACCCTCTCCTTTTTTACTTTGACGCCGAATACCGATGGATTCCTGGAATAAAACAAAATACTATAGTAATGAAATACACTGCATTTTGTGATGCTCGCAGATGGCGGAAAAACTGCGTGACTGGAGCACTACTCGTGAGTGCCTAAGGTCTGTGGTGCTGTTCACAACTGCAAGGGCAAAAAGGACGAATAAACGGCTGCTTTATCAAAAATTATATACACACTTTCCCTTCAAATTTTGCGAAATGCCGCAGGTTTTGAGTTGTTCTAAAGAACCAGCTGTGCACATAGTCGCCTACTTTGCATGTTAAGGGAGCACATACTCATCGCATGCACACAGCTTCTTTTCAAAATTTACTTCTGAAGAATTAGAACTTCGTCAGAGAGGTTGTTCCTTAAATACATTCCCTATGTCGTAACTTTTATATCTTTTTTAATTAGCGCTGTAATCTTTTCCATAGCTTTGTTGTCTGGTGAAAGCTAAATGTAATATTAAGGTGTTCTTTGTTCGTGCTATAAGCGCAGAAACTAGGCGCCGATGAAAAACAAAAGTCTGAAGCGGCAGATGTGTTCCTGCACGCGGCTCGGGATAGGTACCAACTGTGAGAGAACAGAAGTTAAAAAAAAAAAAAAAGCCTTGAATTTAAAAGAGTGATTCACCACAGAAATAAAGAAAAAGAAATATAAACATTACTTATATGCAAAGTATCATGAAAAAAAGCACGGCTCCTCCAGAAGTTTCAGTGCACGCACATAGGCATCAGGCGATCATCCCGTTGTTCCCTTTAAGCGCCCTCTTTCCTTTCTCTATTGCCCGGGAAAAGGGGCATTCGCTACGCGCCAACTTCCCCACAACGAGGTTGGACACGCCGAGCAGTCAGCCCCGATGCCCCGGCTTCGCATTTTCCGGCCAGTTTGTAGCCGAGAAAAGGCAGCGCCCTCTGACGCTGTACCAGCGTAGCTAACCACTGTAGCGTGACGCCCCTCTGCTGGGGTTGCGACGTTTAACGATCTGTCCATATGGAACTCGGCACTGGTGCTCGCTGGCGCCGCAGAATAAGAGAAAAAGTATATTGCGCTTTCCTATCGTAGACGTTTAGGGCTCTGGAGAATGCTCTTCAAGCCAGTAGAGTATTCGATGGAAATGTATAGGGAATGCAAATAAAAAAATATCCATGCGTAGTCATTCGAATACCTTTGGCTTGGTTATGCACGCGGACAGTAAGAATATTAGAAGCAGTGCACTCTTTTTCCAGAACGCATCAAAGGAGAACAACAAACTGCTTCTTATATCTTTGGTCTCATGCGTCATTTATTTTCACGTCATACGCATCACGGATATGTGATATTAATGAGAAAGCTAAATGTCCTAACGAAGAAGTCTGTGCTTCAAGTGCTCGGAGGCTATTGGAAGAGAGGATGATGATGATTGCTTATAAGAAATGCAGTCTGTTTGCTTCCTACAATAGGCGTAACTTAAGCTACGAGAGATCGGATAAGCAGACCTACCGCCAGTGCAGTCGTATTCTAAAGCTCCAGCTCCCGAATTTCCCGCCTAGCCATCTGGTGCACTGGCAAATTAAACGCTGCAGTCAGTACTCACTCTCTATATATCTTCGTAACAGCATTGCATGTTGAATCGCATATTGCGTTTTAGATACAGTTCCCTGTTTGAAAGTTGTTCGCATTTTTGCAGCGTCGATTATTTTAGAAGGCAGTAAAGATGTAGATAATTTTAATTACTTCCACAGGTCAAATACTTCTAATCTATTTGTTATATATATTCCCCTAAAGTAAGTTGCAGCTGTAATAAAAATTCGATGTTATGAACACTCATGTAGCACGTGCTTTCCTTGCGCTATAAAGCGACAACGCTTCAGCTGCGTAGAAGATGCATGAGAATGCCGGATCACGCAATCCGAAGCGGTCTTCTTTTCACTATCTCCGTGTTATGCACCTTTCATCTTTTTGCACGACAGCAGAGGAGAATGTGGAGTCCACGGTCGGATACAACTTACATCTGCAGTTAACCTCCATGCACAATTCCTCCGCGACAGAATGCAGTCCGCTGTCATGGCTTTTCTGGTTGCTTAGAAAAAAAAGCTAATCATCAGACCAAATTGAATCCTAGAAGATTTCGATGCCTTAGGCTTGCTTTTTAAAATCGAATATTGAAATATATAACAAAGTGATTTTGTTTACTGTTCAGTGGAGTAAAACACACGCCTCAGAGCACGTCACATAGCTCTGCATTGCTGATTTTTGGTTTTTTCATTTTTATCTTATTATAGTGCGCTTAAAGGGCTGCGTCCCTAGAGAGCACTTGCAGGCACAAGCTAAGTGCGACATTTTGAGTGACTTCAAAATAGCGCCTAAAGCCACGAACTTCCCTTCTACGTATTTGTCGAGATATTTTTCAGGTTCGCAAGGGATATTTCAGAAGAATACGCAAAAAAAAAAAAAAAAAACATTCAGAGGGAACACTTGTAATAAATCTGACTGCTGTGGAAATTACAAACGCACGTACAACTGCAAGAGACTATCGACCAAGCAAGGTAGAGCAGCTCGTTCTCAGCCGTCAATATCTGTGAGATTATAATAGAAGGAGATGAGTTCGGAATGGTCTCCTCTGAAGCATATTTATATACTTTTAAAAACAATACAAAAGCTGTGAACAATGCAAACTGTTTCGTATAGTACGACTACCAACTCTGTACAAGAACGTATGAGTGATGTATAAAGAAGTGCTGATAATTCATGATGTTAGTTTGTTTCGTACGGCACCGTCTGACACCTCCGGCATTGTATACACGTAGTCTGGACACAGTAGTCTGGAAAAGTATTTCCTTTTGTATCGCGAAGGCTGGTAGGTTGTCATGTGCAGTATCTGCCTGGCAGTGGCTCATGCCCTGAGGCATGGCTGCCGCCGAACTAGATTTCAAGGTTGTGGCAGTAGTTAATCCTCATCGGACTGAAAAGAATAATCTTAACAATTGACTGATAATATCGACGCTATAAATGGCAGTCAAATGCATAGTTGCCCTGTGGAAATAAATATATATATATATATATATATATATATATATATATATATATATATATTTCATTGCTTTAAGCAGTGCAGCATGAATAAACTGGATTCCAAAACTTTTCTATAACAAGTCGAAGTGTTCAATTTCAAATCATATCCCATGGGTGGGGATGCTCGGGTGTCCAAACTGTGCCACAGTAGCAACCACAAAATGCCTCCAACCACGCCGGCAAACAGACCGTAATTGCGCAGAACCGTTGCTATTCTACAACCACTCCTGTTCGGCCTGAAGGGCGATAAATCTGCCTCCGAGATTAGATTCAACCGGGCGAAACTACGTGATTTAGGGGCGAGTCGGAATAGGGGGAAGTGCGCCAAACTGCCCAGAACGGCCAGTGCATGCTTTCACCGGGTACGCTTAGCAGTGGACGTTATCGAGCAAGTCCAGAAAGCTCTTCTCCGTGTTCTGCGCGATTGGCGCATCATTATAGCGTACTGAGTAATAGTCACGCGGTATTTGGTTCCACTCTCTGCGAACGCTGATTAAACGCTAATTGGGCTCGGTTTGCTCACCGCCTTCTGTCCATGACCGTTTGCCTCCTCCGCAGCTCCCTGCATTTTTCGTCGCGTTGTCAGAATTACTGAAGTGTCGGCGAATATACATCTTGAATAACATTCGTCTTCACGCGGGTTTTCCATCATCTGAAATCGCTTTTACTCTATCAGCTGAAATTTAAAAGCGCTCAATATTTGTTTCAGGACGCGTCTTCTTTTTTTTTCCTCTTTAAAATTTGCGAGTGACTTGGTGTTTATGCAAAAGTGGAAAATCTGCAAACTGGAACTCATTACGCTCTTTATCTGACACTGAAAAAATGTCTTAATATATTTAGTTTTGTTACTCGGTCCATTACATGCATGGCGTTAAAATAAAAAAGTGAACAATTAACCTTTAGTTGTCTTTAATAAATCAAATTCAACAGGGTATCATGAGGGCGTATATATAATTTTTGTGTTGAAGATCACCTCCGTTCACAGGCTATGGAGTAGTTAGTTCCGAATGCCTTCTTTGTGACCTCTAAATGCGTGTCCTTGAATTGCTGTAATTGGTTGGTTGGTTGGTTTGTGGGGTTTAACGTCCCAAAGCAACTCAGGCTATGAGAGACGCCGTAGTGGAGGACTGCGGAAATTTCGATCACCAGGGGTTCTTTAACGTGCACTGACATCGCACAGCACACGGGCGCCTTGCTTTTCGCCTGCATCGAAAAGCGGCCGCCGAGGCCGAGATTCGATCCCGCGTCCTTGGGAACATAGTCGAGCGCCGTAACCACTGCGCCACCCCGGCGGGGTGAATTGCTGTGATAAAACTGGATAACTGGAGCGACAACGAGGAGTTCGTCGACTGAAAATAATCTTTTTTTTTTTTTTTTTTCTTGTCAGGAAGCCTCTTCTCGACTTTCGGTCTTCAGTTTGAGGCGCATATATTGAAAATTAAAGAAGCCAAAGCGAAATAAATAAATTAAATCTGTCTCTGATCGTGTTATTGCCACGATCAGCTGCTGGCACAAAGCGCGTAAAAACGTTCTTCGCCATCCTGACTGATTTTGCGAAGGAACAGGCTTAAAAGGCGACATACATTTATTAGTGTTGCTTATGCCATTGGTTCGGTTGCCTAGAGTGCGGTATATGTTTGCGATACGAATAAAGTAATTTGGTCGGCTTTTTTATCCGTACGTATTAAGGAATTCTTGCCAGATGTTCGTGAGGTGACTTTCAGAAAACAATGCGGAGGTTTGTGACACCCCGATTTTACAGAAAGCACTCTGAGCGGTCGACACACCACAACCTAAGCCGCACCGGAAGTAGTGATTTCGTGCGCATCTCATCTTCGCGCCGAAATCAAAAGCGACAGGAGAGTGAAGTGAGCTCATGGTGCCACGTGCTGTTTCACGTGTCCCGAGGCCACGTGACACGCGACGTCGGCGTAGAGGGGGGCAGAAATGGCCAGCAGCTACGGCGCGCAGCCATGCGTACCTCCAGAAAGCGATCACATTTGTCACACTGTCGTTTCGGCCAGTCTCAACGGTGTCGAATTTCCATCCTCGGTAGCAAGAGAGAACGGGGGTGAAAAAGGAGGGCAGCACGAATAAGCAGATCGGTGCGTAAACTAAGAGGAGAGAGAGAAAATGCGTAAGAGCGAATGCTTGGTTGGTGGCTGCCCCGCTAGCACACGCTGCGCCATCTGTCGGCGAACGCCGCTCGGAGATGAATTTTAATGGTCACGTTTTCGTACGCCGCGCTGGTTTCGTGTCTCTTTTGGGAGATCCCGTCCGACCCAACTCCCCAGGGCGTGATGCGTGGGTGCGGGTCTACATGGTTGGGCAGTGCAGATGTGACTCGAGCCAGTTCGTTCCAGGTAGGCGCTCAGTGCACGAAAAATTTTGATCATTAAATGAACCCATTTTAAACCGAGCTGTTTGTATTTTGTATTTCATTTGAGCGCAAAATCAATAACTCTCAACGACTATTGCGAGCCTTTTTTTCATGTACAGGACGCATGATGTTATTTGACTACCGTTGTGACCTCGGCGCGTGATACGGTGTCAATCGAAATTCGCACTGGGCAGAGCAGTACGCATATCACTGACATATGCCTGAATCATTCCACACCAGAAAGTCTCTTGTGTATACAGGTTGTCGTGATCGCATTAATGAAAGTAAATGACAATAACATTCTGGATGCATCGCAGAACTGAGTAAAAAACGAAACTAAGTGAACACCTGCAATATCACGACACAGGAAGCAATGCAGAACGTCTCGTTATGTTAGTTACGGCCCCAAACCTCGGCACATATTTCGCTAGAGCGAGTAGGTATACAAAGGGTATTCATGTTCGACGCAATCGGAAAAGACAGCCTCTGTGCATCGAGCGGAAACCCGTGAGAGTTGTTGACAACGCACCTGAAGCGAAGCAAGAGAAATGATCAGGTTTTCGTAGTGACTACATCAACGCGGTAGGCCCATACTCGCCTATACGGACAGGAACTGATGAATTATTTATCTACATGCTGCTCGAGATGTCACAGAAGAGCTTTTGCATTCGCCGCGTCGGATGGGATATATATATATTTTTTGTTTTCCTTTGCAGAACGAAATGATGGCTATCGCCATGACGACGGCAGTATGTAGGACAGGTGAAACACGAAATAATTATAATTATTTCCCTTCCTCGGGCATCATAACATGTATTGCGCCTTTCAGTTGGGGCGGAAGTTCGGCATATAGCCTGGGCATACATGACACGGCGAGGCAAGAACATCGGAATTCTACGTACGTTGCAAGGAAAGGTATTTATAATTACTCGTGAATTTGCCCTTGCACGAGTTGCTATTCTTGCATGGGCTGCATTGCAATGGCGACAATGATGTTTTGGGTTCTAAAGGCCCTTTGACCTAAGGGAAATATGAATGAATATCGAGAATACCTGTTTCAGTGGGTCTTCAAAAAGTATCTTAAATAGTCCTTACACCCGACTGCCTCTACCAAGCCCTACCACCCACTTTACTCCCTAGACGACTGTAAGGATTTCACTTCAGAAGAAACCTTTCTAATTAGAGTGGACAGAAAGGTCTGGAAAGGAGTTCTTCAACATAAAATAATTATTGGTAGCTCAGTAAACGCAATCTTTTGTAATATAACACAGGTGAGAACGCAGAATTATACCTCGTAACCGAAAATATAGATCGTACAATAATTCTTTTTCAAAGGCGCATACGCGAGTAGAATTTAGAAAAATGAATTTGTATAATTGCTGCCAGCAAATTTTTCGCGCACGAAAATGGTGACGGACGGGCACCAGATAACAGCTTTGTAAAATGAAATGTACTCTAATCCCCGGTGGGACGAAACAGCGCACCAATTTTGGTACACGGGACACTAACTTCTCTTGAAGCAGACATCTTTCCTTGGCGTGGTGACACACGTGCACGCACACACACGTGCACACACACACACGTGCACGCACACACACGTGCACACACACACACACACACACACACACACACACAC
>JAJIZL010020519.1:196604-209051 GCA_023969395.1 Amblyomma maculatum | reverse complement strand
CCCCCCCCCCCCCCCCCCCCCCCCCGAGCTCTGCACAAACTGTATGGCTGCGTCTCAGTTTTCATACGCAATGACGCGCGCATACTTCTCCACACTTTGTTCTTCAATTCTTCGTTACAGCAACGGAGACGGCGACACCTTTGCGACTGATCGAGCTCTCCACGCAATGGCGCAATAGTTTGATTTTATGCGTAAGCATTGTGTGGCTGTGTTCGCGGTTTCGTCTCACGAAGAATTTGTCCGCGCGATTACGTTCGAATGAATTATTTTTTATAAGAAAAAGAATGGTTGAATCAGATAGAGAATCACGAAATCTCGTACCGCAAATCTATAGAGGTGCATGTGGGTCAGTGAAATATTATAGCCAAATAAGTCAATCGGACGTCGAAATAGCCGGGAAGGCTATTCTCAGCGTCCGAAGGGGGTCACGTGGAACTTGTCTTCTGGTGATGCAGGCGTAACTTGCAGTGGCAAGAAATTTGAAATGTCTGAAAGCGAACTAGCGGGAAAGAGCGCGATTTGTGTGCACAAATGGGTAGGAATGGTTTGAATGTGTAATCGAGGTGATCAGGTAATAAAGAATCGAGGTAATCACCAACTGCAGTCTGAAAAATTCTGGGAGCACTGCAGAACCTACAGTGCAGAAATGCGAAAGCCTGAGCTTTACTGCTGCACACGGTGCTGCACATCGCGTACCCCTTGCCCAACACAACCAGCGTTCCGTGAACGCATAAAAATTCACTGGCGTTTTTTAATTGGTTTACAGAAAACGAACGGTGCACTACCTGTCACTCGCGGAATTTCGCTGACGCATCTCGCGAATAGCACAGCAAGGCTCAGGTTTGCGCTTTTCTCCGATGCAGATTCTGCAGTGATCGCGGAAAAGGTTTGCACAAAGCTATAGATTCTTTCCTTTTTTGTTCTTACTTCACACTCTGCTGGATAATTCATTGTTTTCCTCCCCTATTTGCACAAACGTGTTATATTCTTTTTGTTGCAGTTTCTCTTCACCCCGACCACCGTAAATCATAATGCTACGCCTGACGTCGTTGGTTAACTGATAATTAAAAACAAATAAAAAGGAATGGCTTGTTGACTGAGTCCGCGTTAGTGTCATTTCGAGCACCCCTGCTAAGGCAGATTTCCACTGGTGCCGTCGTGTGGCAGATACGTGGCTATCAAAATAAGAATAGTAATCTTACAGGAGCTTCAAAAGTTCTAGAATTATGCGGGCAACTGAAGATTATCCTCCCCAAAACCTGATGCACCGGAAAGCGAAAGGGACCGATTCTTGGCGAAGAGAAGGTACAGCGGAGGCCCCTCTCCCGCTGGGAAGCGCACACATCTGGGCTGCCTACGTCACCAGTCGGTCAACGCTGCGCATAGGGAAGCCCCATCCCCACACCACCTTTCTCCTTCGTTCTTCTCTCCTAGAGCTGTACACCTCACAAAACGTGCCAGAGGGGTCCGCAGTGACGCGCGGGGTTTCTTTAATAAATAATGAAAGCTTATAACTTTTTATTACGCGTTGATACGCTCGAAAGAGGCTAGAGGGGGTGTAGTACCCAGCCTAGAGAAGGAAGTAATCAAACGGCTCTAAACGGGCACCAGATTTACGGCCGGTAGAGAGCGTGGGCCGTGGTTTAGGCAATGCGGGAGGAGGAGTGAGACCGGGGTGGGGAACGGTGCGTCTATTGTGAACGAGGACCGATAAAAAAAGGAAAAAGGAAGTTATTGTTGGCGCCGTATACGTACACGCGGCGAGCTTTTAAACACAAAGGCCCGCTTTGGAACCTCCGCGATTTCCGCCTCCCCGCACCTAGGGAGAGAGGCGACCACGGAGGGAGGCTGAGGACCCAGTCTATTGAGAAGTGCGACACCGCTAGAGCGCTATGGATCTGTGCTCTCCGTCACTTTACAGCGATGAATCTAAATGCAAGTTTTCCGCTGATGCAAGGAGAACAGTACCTTGCGTGGTGGGTTGCAGTTGATTGCTACCCTTTCGGCCTTTGGCTGATGAGGCGGTCATCCAGGTTGGATACAGAACAAGCGCGCTTGTCTAGCGAAAGGCTCGATTTTACGATTTTAAACATTGCGATATGCCCTCGCTAAGTGCAATACACGCAATCAGCAAAGATACGAACTATTAAAGAGCATATGAGGACAACGAATGAGTCAAAATTCGTAGTCTTCAAAGACGTCGCACACATCATTTGGAAATCACGTGCAAAGTAGAAAAAAAAAATATGGCAATCTCACCGAAACATGGGATTCTCAGGAATTTTCATAGATTTCTTATACCCTACTGATTCCGCTTTCCGTAACTCGATTCTTGGCGTTTGTATTGGAAAGAACACAGATACCGTGAACTATATAAACTCCACAAACCTTTTCTACCGTGTGAAATGAGTTGTTTGCATTCCCCTTTATAGCTGTGAAGAATACATCGGGTAAACTGGAATGTTTTAATGAGCGGTCACTTGAGCATCATAACGATGCGGGCAAAGTTGCCATAAAGGGCACCATGCTGCGCATTGCAAATGGTGCAAAGATTGAGCTCCCATGTTTTCGGACTCACGTGTATTTAGAAACGTGTATTTAGTAAATATAAAGAAACTCACCAGAGAAATCACTGAAGCGTCGGCAATGAAAACAAGCAAGTATATGTTTGTGTCAGTGCCCCTTGTGTATTCCTGACGGAAAAAGCACTTTGTACTTGGCCGAGCATGCACGCTGATGCCTGGAGTTTATCGTCACGCACAGTAACGCGAATGGCTGCCTTTGAGTTGTTCTCTGCTCCGATCCTAGCCCATATTGCTACAAAAGGGAAGATCGTGCAATAAATATTCAGTTGCAGTAGATGTCTATTTTTGCGCCTTTTATATATACTAATCATGTACCAAATAGCCCAACAGTCGATTATTCTGAAATGTGACACTTCTAGGCGCATATATCGTATATGATATGCGAACCAATGTCGGACAATGCTAAAATGAAACAGAAATATGAAGGTATATTTATACAATTAAGCAATTATAAAATTAAGCATGGAAAGTCAACATCCGCCACGCAAAACCAGGGCTGGTTGTGGCGCGTAATAATTACTAATTAGTCCCAATGTGAACAGCCTAAACTTTTTTTGATGGGGGGGGGGGGAGGTTGGAGGGGGATATGTTTCTTATCGAAATCCATAATTCGTCTTGGGCCAGCTTGTTCAAGTATGTGTAGGACTTTTTCCTTTTTCAGGTATTCTAGGATAACTTAAGAAACAAGCACATGCCATTCGCGGCCCTGTGTGAAGCGCACCCATATCGATGAAGTGGAAACTTGGGCCAGTTGAAACGGAATCATTTTTCTCACAGCTCACAAGGACGTCGATACGAAATAATAAAGTTTTACACCAACAAGCACTGTTTGCGTGCAACATTAGTCTTTCGTCCCGTCCGTGTGCGTTGTGGGGAAAAATTGCAGGGTTTAAACGCTGCTGAACTGAATGTGGAGCGAATGCTTTGGCGGCGAGCGACCAAGCGTTGTATTGAACACAGCCAGCGTTCCTTTGAACCCACCACCGGCTTTCTATGCAGAACACACTTTCACGCCTGTTATCAGCGTGCATGCGAGGCGTAGGGCTAATATGAATTGAAATATCATGAATGGCTGATTCTAATGTCACTCTCCCACATGAAAGGATAAGCCTGAGTAGGCGGAACCGTGGTTGCATTATAGGCAACGGGACTCTCTTTCAGGCAGAGGCGAAATGCTCAAGGGTAGCGTAGTGTAGCTTTCGCTGCAAAATTACTTCTGTGGATGACAGCATACCCTTTTTTCTTTATCCAAATGAAGCTTAATGAAGTTGTTTGTTGCACACTAGCGTTAAACATCCCCTTCTGCAGATATTCCCGCGTTGTCGCATCGGTGTTGTCCGTGTTGTAGGCGCAATCAGTGAAAAATCGCTAACACTGCTCTGGCAGGGGGACAGGTTATACATGGCCGGGAACTTTCATTCGGCTGATTGCGCTGCATCACGAGAGCATATCACATGGCAGGGGCTGACAAATCATTCGGGCAGCTGCATGTTTTGAGATGGGAAGAGAACTTATAAAGGGAACCTACCTTGGTGTAAGAGTCAGCCTCATTACACCTACAGGATACGCAGGCACGATAACCCATGTAGCACGAAGGGCTGGACAATACTGGCGCTGTGTTGTCAATGTCCGGCCCAACACAGGACCCTTATCAATACTGAACCGATCATTTATGCTGCCCGGTAATTTGCATGGCTTAGTTACAGAGGGATTTTATACCTGTGTGGGGTGATCTTTGGTACCTTATGAGTGATGAGTGTGTGCTAATGAGCATATTTAATGAAGAGCGTAAAATAAGAAATGTTAGTGATTGGCGAATAACAAATTGCATGTACGTGAGAAAGAATCCTCAAATAGGGCAGCAAACAATATAAAAGCGATGTCGACTGATCTTAATTTTTCAATTGACTTTCTTTTTTCCAGTGCTACTGTGGTTTGAGCCGATATAGAAGCCACTAAAGATTTCCGTGCGAGTGAAAGGTTGCCCTGACGGCCAAGAGTCTAAGCTATGCGGGAACATTCTCAGCAGCATATCAAACGTATATCAATATATCCCATTGCGGGCAGTTCAAGAATTTACTTTTTGAAAATAAAATGCTTGTAGAATTTATCCAGGTTGGAGCACATCCCGGACGCTGAGTTATCCATTGGAATTCGACGTGCGAGCCGCAGAAAGTATGTCTGGTTTAAAAAAAATGTGGACACATAAACTCCACTTTTACGTGTATGACGCGAAAGCGTAGGCTACCCAGAATGTATAAAGCCCCACTTTAACGAAGCAGTATAAAAATATGTGCGTGGCCTAGGAGCAACGTGAATACAAGGGTCCCGGCAGGTTTATTCAGATATGAACCTGCCCTACTCCCAGCGTCAGCGGACAACTGGGGCTCTGGTCCCGGCTAGCCAGGGCGGGTGCAAGCCCACCGGTGGCCGCCGCCCCTGCCCGGGGGTGTCAGTGACCCCTCGCAGGAGCGGCCCGCCACCTACCGGCGCCGAGCAGAGCGGCTTAACCAGAGAGTACACCACTCCGCCACGACGGCGGTAAGTACTCGGGGGTCAAAGCTCACTCTTATATGTTGAAGGTCCACTTGTTGGGCGCCAAAAACCGATCTGTGTTACTGCTGCCTTATTATACGAGGGCAGTAGGTTTGGGACTGCACCCTATATCCTCCATCCAATGTCAAAAATAGCATACCGGCAAGTTACTCTACCATGTTTAGGAAAAGGTTAGGTTACACCTGGGTCACATACTTGGTTACGCCAGTGTCTGTTGTGTCAGAAGCCAACCTGGGTTGCATAATCCTAAGGACGCACCTACAAGCGTAAGCAATGCAGGAGAGAGAGAGAAAAAAAAAGGAATTTGTTATCACTTTATGGCACGAGTGTTATTACCTTTCTGTAGGGAAACTTTTTCCTTCTTCGAAGTGAATCATTTAAAGCCTCAAAGTCTCGTAAATCACGAGCACTATTCACGAAAGGGGTAGCTGGCATGTGGCGTACCCTTGGACCCTCGCCGCCGCATTAGGACCATCACAGCATCACAGCTTCGAAGCGTTACGAGCACGTCTATGGCAGGTGGTAGGTGGCAGGCTGGAGGGCGTTCATTACACTTCCGCTTTCGCATGTCACTGGGCGTGTGTTTGGTCGGCGGATTTTGTGAGCTCCTAAGACCGCAAGGCATGGTCGAGTCGTAAGTAGACGCCAACTCGAGTCACTTCTTTCGTGAGGAAGGGTGAGTTGGGAATGTAACACAAGGGATACCTTTTGAACCCACGCTGTATCGAAAGATCACCAACATAAATCAGGGAGGGGATCGGGGTGTGTTTTGACTCCTCTGATCATCAGGTTATGATATGATCCCATTCAGCTCGGAGCCTTCACCTGAAAAAAATATCGGTTTGTAGAAGGCGATCGACGCTGTCCCAGTAAACTAAAAGAAAATTACCTGTGCACAACAAATAATTCAAAAAACGAGCACTAATGTATTTGTGTTCTTACATAGGCGATGACATAATCTTGATGAAGAAAATAGTAACATTCTCGAGTATATGTCGCATGAATCGTCGTCACACTATTTGTTTTTATTGGCCTAAAGCATATTGAAAGTTTGAAAGCTGCGTTATCAAAATAATATGATTTCAGCCTGGATTTGCGAAGAAAGAGTAAATTTCAGTACGTGATTGTTCCCTTTGGACAGTGAAGAAAAACAACGCTCAAAACAGTTAAGAACAAAAAAAAAAAAAAAAGACTTGCGTAGAATCAGATCAATTAGTTCATATCTCCTGCTCAATCTGCCATTTAATTATATGCGGCTTGTAACTTTTTTTCCCAATGCTAAAATGCATACTGTGCCAGCAGTGTGTAAAGTGCAATGCTATAGATGAGATGGCCAAGTGATTCGCCTGTTCCGGTATGGTGGAATGAAGCGTTTACGCTGTCTTTGGTGTGCGGCCTTGCGAATGATACTTGAGCAGAAAGCTATCAGATGCACTCGAACCATTCATTAGTTTTTTTTTCGGGACGATAGTTGGTTCTTGCGTGGAGTAATTGCGTTGCCACCACCTTTCACAATTAACTCCGCGGAGCTTAAAGGTTACTCCATTAGGAATTATTCCTTTCAACGCAACTCTTCGACCCAGGAGAGCAGCCGAGGTGTGTACAACAATTCATACAAAGGAATGAAAAGATACAAGAAAAAAAAATTCTTGCCATGCCGGACAACGAACTGCGGTCCTTTTGTTTTCGAGGTAGGGTGCTGCTCACTATAGACAACTGTGACAAAATGGTTCAGCCTTCTAAATACGTGGTCATATATATAACACGAATCATGGATGATGTATGCGTATAGGTCACGATTTCTCGAACATATGTGCGTATTCGTGAAGTGTTGGGTTGCTTTGTGCTATACGTATCAGCCGCACTCTTTCATAAGTCTTTCATCTCGGACGACCCATCTTGAAGGCGCACCAACATTAGCATTTCAATCGCAGTTACCATAATTTGGAAATTGCATTAGGTTTGGTCGTGTAGCAGCGCGTCGAAAAAAATGACATTAACCTGAACAAATATCATTAGAATGTTCATTGAGAAACAAATTTATACAAAGCGATCATGAGAACATTGACTAAAGGTGGTTCGTAGTAGGCACTCCGTGATCCTGACAATGTTTTGAACTCTGATACTTCCCGGCTGAGTGTCCGTGCTCTCTGATTTAGGTCATAGCTGCTGGGGGAGTGTCTTTCCGTCAAGAAAGGCGTTACAGTGCTGTTTTTCGTCGAAGGAACGATCGGCGACATGGCTACCGGCCGGTTGGCATTTCAAGGAGCCTATTCGATGTCATACAGCAAGAAACAATAGGCGATACCTACAGCGACGGAATTAAGTCGCGTGTATTCTTCCTGCGCGCCGCGCCGCTCTATATGAGCGGTTCAAAATGTCTGCTTTCTTGGTTGACGGTCGCTTGAATGCAACTAAGGTTTCTTAGAAGCAGCAGTCTTCACATTCGCACAGACAGTGACACTGGTATTATTCATGAACCACCTTCGGTTGTACAGACAAGGGCATTCTGCTATGGGCCGCCCAGCAGGCCCGGGTTGCGCTCGAAAAGCACAAGCCTCACACCCGCCTCAAACTAGCCAAAATGAGGTAATGCAGAGTAGGGCATAACACCGGGTGGACGCTTGGCCAGCGTCACGGTGCTTTATACCGTCGTTTGCCGGCATCTTAATAAAGTAATACATACGTACATACATACATACATACATACATACATACATACATACATACATACCGGTTATTTTAGTGTTAAAGCACTACGTTCACCTAACTGCTCAGCAGATGCAAATCCGCGAAATCTTTATTGGGGTTTGGCGACACTGCCAAACCAGGGTGACTGGAATCCGAGCGATGGGAGCCGAACGAGCCTCAACTTTCGAATTTCTCGTGGGAAGCTAGTAAACTTCGTAGCTATCAGTGCAGCAGAATACTTTCGCATTAAAACGCAAAACATACTCGTACTCCTTCAACTTGCATTGATTGGGGATGGCTTGTAGTCATGGTGACACAGAAGCTCTTACAACGTCATGGTGTTGCCGATTTCCAGGTGCGCATTCATAGGCAGGCCTGGCGGATATTCATGAGCCTCAGTCTACTCAGTCCAAGCCTGTGTTGGATCCGAGGCCTACAGAAGCGTGGCGCATTGTAAAGTTGTCATGACAACCTTTAGCCGAGGTCACCCCTCACAACACTGTAAAAAATAGAGGAGCTGATGTAGCTTACGGAAGCGCGCTGAGGTTGGTGAATATTAGCCGAGCATGAGAATCAGCACAGCTTACCGTCACTTCAGTGGCGTAACGCGTCTTGGGAGTCATAATATGGCAGTGACATATTCTTTGCCGGTGGTTACCGACAGAGATGAGACAGCGTCTTCAGCTTTTGTCAAGTTGGCTGTGGCCAGCAACACGGTGGCCACGGTTTCGAGTTCGTCGATGAGAAGGATCATGGTGGAGGTCGCATCGTGCTCCGAGTGTATGGCGACATCCCCACTTTTAACCTAAATTTTGTTGACATGAATTCTGTGGAGCAGCCTTGCTAAACACGGCTACTGTGTTATATTCTGGAAGCTCCTGCTGTTTAAACGAAAGAACGCGCAAAAAAATTACATTTGAGTAGGAGTTTCTCCTCTCTGTATATATTCTCTTCCATAGCAACGCACATTAGCTACTCATGGGTAAACTGCAGCAAGTCATCGCTAAGGAACAACTCGCATTGGGAGCTCATGAAGAATAGCTACCTTTGAGTAATTACCTGTGTCTGAAGAACCTCAGGTGGTCAAAATTCTCCTTACAACTCTAATACAGCGCCCTTGAAAATCTGAGCTGCTTTGTGACGTTAAATACGAATGAAGGCAAGAAACCAGAGCATTTCTCTTATTGTTTTGGATCTGTTACCCGCGCTAGAGAAGAGGAAGAAGTCATTTGGTGAGTGGGACGGCGACTAGCGAGCACTTGGTCAGAAATTTAATTGTGTGTCATTCAGCAGCGATCGATAGTCTTTCACTTCGCTCTTGTCATCCAAGTTTTGTTGACCACATTGAAAAGGTCTGCAGATATGGATGGCGGTGTTAAAAATTCTGAAATCATCACCGTCTCCACCCCCAGCTCGGCATGAAGGTTCTTGACATCATGGTTGTTCTAGTGCACAAAGTCTGGTCCCTGCACATGATTTAACACTTCCGATTGATGCTGCCGAAATGGTGGCTCTGGGCGGTACTATTTAGACAATAAATCTTATATTCTGCTGAACCAAGAGACATATACGCTCGTGCCGATGTCTCTCGCGTACTGTTATGCAACTGATAATATGTTCTTTGTAAATGCCCCTCGTATATGTTGCAGTATAGGAAGTAATCAGCTTTACATCGTGCGGTAACTATACCTTGCATAGGGGGGCATTTTTCTATAGCGTTCGATGACTGCTATAGCCAGGGGCTTCTTGCGGCTCTGTTGCCATTCATTACTACACTACTACAAAAGCTACTTATAAAATATTTTCTGCCCCTTTTGTTTTGCATTGCGGAAAGGAGCGAAGGTAGAGTATATATATCTATTTCAGAGTAATGGCGATAAATTTTATTTCTCTCTTCCTTTCAGTACGTTATATATATATATATATATATATATATATATACCACGCATTGTGTGTGGTATTTTTGCCCCACCGGGGTGGTGCAGTGGTAAGACGCCCGACTACTGTGCCGGAGTACCCGGGTTCGAACCCGACCTTGGCGGCTGCGTTTCGATGGAGGCGAAACGAAGAGGCGTCCGTGTGCTGTGCGATGTCAGCGCACGTTAAAGATCCCCAGGTGGTCGAAATTACTCCGTACCCCTCCACTACGGCTCCTCTTTCTCTCTTTCCACTTTCACTCCCACCTTCCTCCCTTCCCTTACGCGCGGTTGCGGTGTCCGCAGAGAACAAGTGAGACAGTTACCCCGCCTTTCCCTTCCTATAAATCAATCAGTTTTATACCACGCATTGTGGTGGAGGGTGCGTCCTGGCCCTACGGGGCTGGGAGGGTAGGCCAACGCCACCTGCGGTGGGGGCTAGCCAGCCACCGAATGTTTACCTCTTGTAGGCCATCGTTGCACCCGCCAGCGCTTTCGTGGTGGACGACGGCTGTTGTTGCGGCGCTCGTCTTTCTCTCCCTCTTCTTTTTCTTTCTTCTCTACTTTCTCTCTCCTGTCTGCACGAGGCAGCGGAGTGGTGCAGTCCGTACTGGCATGACCAAGCATCGAGGGCCAAGGAAAAAAGTGATGCGTGGCAAGGAAGGCAGTTGTCCATGTTCTCGCGTGCCACTATATGTAATCTGTTCCTTACTGCTGAAGTTTGGTACGTGATGAATGTGCTCAGTGCTTCGAGGACAAACATACAAACACTTCACCGTGTTTTTGCCGTTTTCATTTGGGCGCCGACCTGGGAAAGGACGAGCCGAACAAATTTGTTTCTTTCCGTACAAAAAGGAGGGCTTGGTCTGGCGCATTTATTTTTGCGACAAGTTGTCTCGCGTTTCATGTACTTTCGTGATCAAAATGATGTATTCCTCAGAACAGTAATCCAAGTTCGGCTTGGTCGACTCCTTCCTAATTTTCTTGTCAGTTCGTGTCTCAATGTAGGTGGTACAGTAAGAGGGTACTTGCGAGAAGTGGTGCTCGCGTACAGATTGCTGCATATGCGCTTTTCCATGGAGTATTTGTGCAATGTTAAGCGGAAAAAATTGTATGCGGACCTAGTGGACACAATGCTTCCTGTACCGATATACCGTTCGTCGCACTGTCCAGGCCCAGGAGATGATGTACTCAAGAGAGTTAAGAAGATGCCAATATCACCACCAGTCAAATCATTTTTCTTTAAACTCCACACTAGCACATTATCAGTCAAAACATGGATGCACGCTAAAGGCCTGTTCGTCCCTTCGTCAACAAACTGTTTCTTGTGTAACAGACCAGAGACGATAGGACACGCGTTTTTGGACTGTTGGGATGCCATTTTTTTCTGGGATGTTCTTCAGAGAACTTTAAAAAAAGAGCTACCTCTAGATGCATATGGCATACGATTTTTACCTTTTCCTAATACAGAGGAGTTTCCCTTTGATACAATAATGCTCCTGGGCCTCCACAGCTTGTGGAAAACCAGAATGCAGTTTAACAATGCAGATATACAAGTCAATCCTGTACGAGAACATTTCATACACAGTGTTGTGCGGTTCAGGGAAGTGCATATGACATCCCCCGAGCAGCCACAATGGATTCATGTGCTTGACAGTTTGGTAAAACTGAAAAAGTTTTAACCCGCCTTGTCACGCGAAAGTGTGCTGGCACTTTTTATTGTTCATCGTCTTGTTTTGAATGTCCAAGTCGGCAATAAAGAAAAAAAAAAAATTACCGACGATTACATTACTTCCTAATGCGAAATTTGAGCGCAGCAAATAAGCTGTTTCCCCTTTTCGATAGATTGAGGCAAAGAAATCGAGCAACACATGTATGCACTATCACAGAATTCTTTTTTTATTTTTCACACGTATTCCTTTAACAAAGACTCCACTAACAGTTCTTGACAGTCATGAAGGAAGCTTTGTGGTCGGAGAAATAGACTGATATATGTTCGACTTGGTACACCAATGCTTGATTCTCAAAGACGAGATCTATACAAGTGCCTCGCGAGATTGTCACAGCCGTGGGACGCGTTACGAGCGAGAGGAACGGCATACGAAGAGGCGTCCGTGTGCTGTGCGATGTCAGCGCACGTTAAAGATCCCCAGGTGGTCGAAATTACTCCGCAGCCCTCCACTACGACTCCTCTTTCTCTCTTTCCACTTTCACTCTCGCCTTCCTCCCTTCCCTTACGGCTTGGTTGCGGTGTCCACAGAAAACAAGCGAGACAGTTACCGCGCCTTTCCCTTCCTATAAAAAATAAACAGTTTTTCTACGCGGTCATGCCCCGCCGGGGTGGTACAGTGGTAAGACGCCCGACTACTGTCCGGAATACCCGGGTTCGAACCCGACCTCGGCGGCTGCGTTTCGATTGAGGCGAAACGAAGAGGCATCCGTGTGCTGTGCGACGTCAGCGCACGTTAAATATCCCCAAGTGGTTACGGCTCCTCTTTCTCTCTTTACACTTTAACTCCCACCTTCCTCCCTTCCCTTACGGCGCGGTTCAGGTGTCCACAAACTCGTGCGACAGATACTGCGCCTTTCCCTTCCTGTGAACCAATTATTATTATTATCTACGCGGTCACGTTGTCTTGACTCGCTAGCGGCGGCAGAGGCATCAGACAGTCGCTGTAGCGCTTCCTCCGGCGACCCCG
>JAJIZL010020519.1:113709-176877 GCA_023969395.1 Amblyomma maculatum | reverse complement strand
GTCAGTCAGTCAGTCAGTCAGTCAGTCAGTCAGTCAGTCAGTCAGTCAGTCAGTCAGTCAGTCTGCTTTCAGCAGAGATGTACTTTCACACAGTTAGTTGACTTACTAGCTGACCAGTTCACACAGTTGAACTGACTGACTCACTGATCGACCGACCGACCGACCGACTGAATGACTCGTACTTGGATCTCTAGATTGAGCAGAAGCCCTCGCCTTACGTTGGCGCTTTGAACCGTGTGGTGAATACGAGTGTTTTTCGGATATTATAGTTCTGAGAAATCTGGTTTCTAACGCAGATTTTCATTCAGTTTTGCTTGTTTTCTGCTCCTGTAATTTCAACTCTCGCACAGTGACCATCTTTTCGCCAACTTGGTGATACAAATGAAACGCAATGAGAAGCTATAGGGGATCACCATTGTGGTCCCGCTTCCAGTTATAATGGAACACTCATGTGGGGCACACTCTTACGGTCATATGCAAGCAATTCATAGTAGCTACTGACGACGACCGAGATGTGCAGTGAATACTTCGTCCAAGTTACGATACACCATTGTGAATTCTTAGGTGTTTTCTCTTCACTGATGTTGATTCTGTGGATGGCGCGAAAGGAACAAGGACAAACAGGGAACATGAAAAGAACTAGTTTCTCAGTTGAAAGTTGGCGCCTGTCCTGTTGTTTTCGTGTTCCTTCTTTGTCCTCGTCCCTTTCCGGCCATCCGCAGAATCAATATCAGCTATGAATCAACTAGCCCAAACCAAAGCACTTTTTTCTATTCACATCTGCTGTAGGAGAGAGCGGATTAATTGCAATTGTAATGCCAATGTTTGTTCTACAAAAACAAATTCAAAGCGTGGGCGAAATTCTCTCCAAGCTACAAATCCCCGTGAAGAACAAATAATGTGCTCGATAGATCTTCGCACGGCGAGAGACAACAAGCGCGACTCTAAAATAAGGAAACAAGCCGGATGACGACATCGCAAGTTTCCTATATGCAAGAACATCGCTTGGTGTACCCGTGTTTTTGATAGGAAGCGGCGACACCGTGTTTACTTCGCTCTTGATGAAGTAATTTGCGAAAAAGAACCCGCAGGGCAGGAGACCCTTGAATAATGCTCAGTGGCAATCTTTGATGATGCTCACGAGACCAAAGATCACCTTCCCAACTTTTCAGAAACTGTAATCGTGTAGTTGAGTTCAGGGCTCGCCGTTCCCGTTTGCAGCGCAAAACTGCGCACTATTCGCCGAAAAATGTTGGAATATACTTAGCACCAGATTAAACATTACATTCATCTTCAACTTTGGCCATGGATGCTCGCACGATCGCATCTGCCGAGCCGAGAGTGGCGGCTTTGTGGCAAGGAATTCCTTTGCATTTCATAATCAACAATGCTCACGACCACACGAGAGCCTTGTATACCAACGTATTTTCTTCAAGTCTTGGAAGCTATACACTTATGAAAGTTCTTTTTGCGCCGTCTGCTACTTCTTGCGACTCATACCGTTAAAAGAAATATATATATCCAGAGACTCAGTGTCGGCGCTCATATTGTGACTGTGGTAGGAATAAATTCGTCCCCGCAGGCTCCAAAACTGGCCCGACTTGTCTAGTATACCAAGAGCTGTAAAAATGCGGATTGGAACAAAAGTTTAACTCTCAACAGCTGGGTGTCACATGAACACGCGGGATGATGTCGGGGAAAAAAACTTGCAAAGCATGTTCTTTCAAGCGGGGCCTCCAAACCTGGACAGCACGTGTACAACAGGACAGAGCCGGATCGGGAGCAGCCCGTCACGGACGGAGTCCAGAAAGCGAAACCAAAGGGCGAAACAGCGTCCGCTACAGCGAGCCAAATAAAGACGAATGAGGAGCAACCGTGCGTTCCTGACGCACCCTGCTCAGCAGCAGTCGGCTGCGCCTCGATTATTCTCCCGAAGCGGTCGCGGTGTGCATACAAATTGCGCCGCCCGTCCCGGATAACAAAGCCGCGAGGATCAACAAACAGCCGCCGGCCGTGCCGGACTAACTCCCCCCCCCCCCCCCCCCTTTCGGGAAGGAAACGAAGTGCGAGCCTCTACCACTTCTCTCCTGCTCCATTTACTTTTTCTCCTCCAGAGTATTTCTTTCTGCCCTTTTGCTTTGGTAGCAGTGATGCCGCGAGTATTTTCTTTAGCGTTTCCACCGCTAGGTAGAATTCTTGCTTGGATTCTTGTTTCCCGTTGTCTGGTCGACGCGGTTGCGGCGTTTCGTCTGCCACGCAAAGGGGATTTGCGTCGTCTGCTCACGGAGCAGCAGACAACGATCCGAGCTCCAAGAACAGATTAAGGCGCAAAGCGCAGGAGCACCCCTGGTGGACACACTCCGAAGCAGGAAAAATAAACGCATCAAGAAACCACGTGAGAAAAAAAAAAAAAAAAGACTCCAAGCACCTCAGCGAGGCCTTCACTGAGAGTACCAGGAAGGGCGCTTTCTATCACTTTTGTTACGTTGCATGCTTGGGTTTTGCTTGTATTTCAACGGATCTTGTTACCTAGCCCGCTCTGTCCTGGCTAGCCGCTTTCCCCTGGATCGGCTTGACTTGGCTTGACTCTTTCCCGCAGTGGACAATCGGAGGATGCCGTGTTCAATTACCGGACCCATGTTTTCGCGTCTCTTTGGTGGCTGGTTTTCAAGCTCCTCTCTGTTCTTGGCAACGCTCAATAAAAGAAATGCGGGGCACATGAGGAATGTACGGATTTCGCAGTTGTCCCAACAGTTTTCTCAGCACGTACCGAGCAAAGTAACGACCTGAAAGCCTCTTCGATTCGCATTCTGAGTGTGTTTCCTGCGTGCTAAAGTAAAGCGAGAAGAGTACTAAACTTGTTTTTGTTTTTCGTTTGCAGGCACTGGACAGAGACCTATAGTAAGCCCTTGTAAATTGGCATCTTGGATATTTACACTAATTTTTGTATTCCGAAGAACTTTTCTCTGATCTTGGTCAACATTGTAGAGCTACCTTCATGGCTTGTCAACAATTCCATTGTTTATGAACAGCTATGGCGCCTAGAAGTATATGGCCTTTGAGTGCTTGGAATGCCAAGTACTTGGAAAGCCCCCACTTAATGAATCATTCTTGATACTCGCTCTCTTATGTTTCCAGCCGCATGATTATGTTCTAAGTTCGGTGCAGAGCGGGGTTGACACAAGCTACAATACACAGAGAAAAAAAAAAGAAAAAAAAAGAAGCCTAGACTGTATGACGGCACCAAATCCTTTCTCGCACATGACCGCACACGCCCTGCTACGGCTGCCTATTGCAACTCTTTCGAGAGCAATGAAATGTATAATAAAAACGCAACGGAGTAAGCAAAAACGAGCTCTTGAAGTGTTTTAATGTGGCGCATGCGTGTCCAACTTATAGCTTAAACCACGGCTTGACGCCGGACACGGCTGCGGATCAGAAAATATTAGTATGTGCCTTCGTATCTTGCGCAAACAAGTTAGAAGGTCGTATTCGTTTCACGGAGTACAGTGCCAGAAGAAATTGAGCCCTGATAATGCCCTTAAACAAGTCAGGCAATAAACAAAACAAAGTTGCACAAAAAGAAACGATCTGTGAAATAACTTGTAACGTAGCTCTTCTCGAACTACATATTGACTGCACTCCTTCTTAGAGATGCCATTATGGTGTTAGAGAGAAAAGCGTGTCTGCAACAACCACATCAATTTGCCACATGATACAATCAGAATACAATGTCCTGACTCGTGGCCATCTACAAGATAAGTAATCTTGTTTCGTGTACGTCCACTCCTACTTAACCCTCCTTGATTGGTCGGGCGAAAGGGGATTGGCCAAGGATTTGAGTTTTGCGCCGTCACATCGCAGCGCGCATATATAGCAGGATGGAGCCAAAGTGGAATTACAAGACATTATGCGAGTGGCAGCAGCTTCCATCTTTCACCGCTTGGCCAGCCCCTTTCAACGCACCCCCAAGCTCTGCCGTCTAGAATGCCGAATGAAACCAGCGAAACTTAATTCTCTTTTACCGCAAAGAAAGAAAAAGAAGGCCACGTTGGTGACACTATCCTTAAAGCCTTCGTCTTCCAAATCTAGAGTTAGTCCGGACCCTTTCCACCAGCGCCTCAAAACGAGGCGTGGTGAGTGAGCCTTCGATGTGAAAAAAGGTGCCACGCAAAAAGATACACTCCCGGAAGGCTTTGTTGCAATACATTAAGGGTCGCTTCAAAGAAAAGCATCAAGCCTGTAGTTCCAGGCCTCTTAAAACGAGCAAGGGGCCTTATATGTGGCTTGATGTAACGAAAGAAAAGAGAGAGAAACTCTGTCTCTGGCAAATATTTATATGACGCTACAGTTGAGTCAAGAAGAAAAAGAAACAGGGAGGGGGTTGAACTCAATTACATGCTTCTATCCCACAAGCAGTTCTCCCTTGCTTAGCAAACGGTGGCCCGCGCGACTTAATAGAACGGTTGACTCGGAATTCATGGAACGTCCGAGACTGCGGCTTCCACCGCAGTCGGGGCCATTGCAGCCTCGGTACTTTGTTTTAACGAACTTGCGGTGCAGAAATCCGAGCTTCGTGGAGTATAATGCAAATTGAGGGCACTTGATAGGTTTCTTTCTTCTCTTCAGCTACGTCGAGCGTTGACTGGAAGTGCGCTGGAGGATTGCCCACCTTTCACTCGGCATTTCATGAACGGCGAGAAAGTTGGTCCCTTGTCACACGCGGATGGTCTCGGTTTTTTGGTCTTGACCCACGGATCAGGCGCGGCCGGGTGGGGCGAAGAGTTCTCGAGAGTTATAAGGAAGAGCAGAAAGACTAAAACTTACGTCTTGGCCGCTGACGATGAAGTACGGCGCCTTGCTGGGGACAGCGAGGGCGTCGTTATTGCGAGCGCCCTCGTGTCTCAAGAGCGTCGCTGACTCGCGAACGGTAGTTCATTTGCGAAGTTGGGTGCGCGAAGGAAAGTGAGTTGTCCGTACTAGGGGCAACGGACAAATTTGAGCGCGCCACCTTGGTTTCGTAAAAAGGAATAGAGAAAGCGACAAAACCGAATACTTTCGAATACTCGAATACTTTCTACTTCCAAGCGGAATGTGATTACACGGGAATCGCCCATCATCACGGGTATTAAGTCTTCACGCCTAGAAAAGGCGACGCCGCATGAAGGAATGAGTTAAGCCGCTCACTAACTCGGGCTCAGGCAACTTGAATTTTGTAGCCCTGTACGTTCTGCCAAATTCGAGTGGCTGGGAGCCGCAAATAGACAGGAGAAAAAACAAGCAATAAAATTTTGGTTGAAGTTGGCGCCAGACTGCATGGAATGAATATTTGCACGGATTTCTGCGTTCTCGCCTTAAAACTTTCAATAGTTCACAAAGGAAGAATTCGTGGACTCTGAATGCTCGATCACATTGCAGTATATACTGAACGTGTATGGTGTAGTTCACGGGCTGACGGACAAAAATACTTCAGGCGGAAAATTTAAACCTCTTCGAACTTCAGTTCATTATTGACAGCACAGTTTTTCGAAACAATGCCTTTTAACGCGACAAAATTAAGCCTCTCTTTAAGCGAAAGACATAGCTTAAGTGCCGTGAATGTCTGGTAGTGACTTCTGTTTGTTTTGTGTGTTTCTATTCCTTCGTTTCGCTTTTGATTTACGCGCTTTTATTTTACCTTTTTTTATCGCTATCAAAAACTGACTGCATCGTGCAATCACTAAGATTACCTTCATTCAGCTTGTTTCAACGAGCCTTCGTGGCCTGCATGTAGGTTGTGCGTTCATCTCGCAATTCAAAGGTCCCGAGTCCGGATCCCGCGCTGCCCAATTTGACCAAATCTTTTTTTTCAGCTCGATTCGTGCCTTTAATTACACAATACTTCTTTAGATGTTTGTTGTCAGTCCGAATATTCTTGACCTGTGTCCTCATAACGTGTGCCAAAAGGCCCTTTCGAATATGGCGGCGATTGATGATTGCTTGATGGCGTCACAGTTCTTGACCAATATGATGTTTCCGGGGACAGATGTTCTGCCACGTCACCGCCAGGCATGGTCGGGCACTGATTTCGCTGGGGGTTGTGGAGTGGTAGAAGACATGGCTGAGTTTTGCAGCTGCTATTCAGCTGTCGAAAATTCGCCTGAGGTTGATGTGAACGTATACAGTAAGAGTAATTGAATTAAAGAAACGTCAAAATATCCGCACAGTTATCCCCAACTAAATGCTTCCCATTCCTTCTTCAATGCACCACGGTATGCCAAGGCCCCAAGAAAAAAGTGGGACAAGAATAGTCTGATACGGAGAGAGAAGGAAAGAGGGGTTAGATTAATTATATTATTTTCTTACTTGTTTTAATGAGACCTCCCACCCTCGCCCGGTGATCAAGACTGAAAGCCTGAATGAGAATGAACAGAGCCCTACCTGTACGTGAATTGCGCATCCCAAAACGCACCTGGTCTTTGGCTTTGGCTGAAGCGTTTGTGCCAGGGCAGATGGCAACTAATCCACGGCCGTGATCTCGTAATCGAGATCCCGCGTCGGCGTGTCTGGCGTGAATGGAGGCTTAGCAGCCGTGGCCCATCCCGTGAGAGAAGATTAGTGGGAGCTTGCGCAGCAGGCTCATTGATACTTGTTCGACACGACTCCTTTGTGGTTGTTGATGTTAAGCGGCAACCAAAAACAATGTCGTCCTTCTTAGGATGATGCAGTCAGAATAGAACGAAATTTCCTGCGTGTCACATCGAATTTACAGGAAAAAACAAGGGGCAAGTAAAAATAAAGCCATGAAGTAGTGATATTAAAATCAGACTTAACCTATGACTAAAAATTCAGCGAAGATGCATGACAGCCTAGAGCACGCACCAGTGATGACCCATCCTTGGTGTTCGGCTTATAGGTTGCAACCATTTTTAATATAAACTGGACAAGAAAAGCAAACCGAATAAGAAGTATCTACAGAACTGTGCCAAAAACCTGACAAAATGTTTCGCATTTCTGCTCTAACGAGAGTTTTTCGTTGTAGCACTATAATAGTTACATCCATTTACATTAGTACGAAAACATGGAGCGAAAAATTGAGAAAACTTTGCTTTTACGATAGCAAATTTCGAGTATCATTTATCGACTACGATCAATCAATCATAGTAAAAAAGCAGCTTATTAGTGTTATTCGCTAATAGTTATGAAGGTAAATTGATTTTCATTTAATGGTGGCAGGAAACGCCCGGCTTCATTAAGGGATGTAAATTATTCCCAGAAAAAATGTGGCTGCCGGCATAAGTATATATGACGCTTATAACAGTATTATGAATTAGGCCACCCAGTTAATAATATTGGGTGCAGGCGTAGGCATAAGAACAATCAAGACAAAATAAATAAGCTACTCAGATTGACGAGCTTACTGCACATAACGCTATTATTCATCATAAAGGTTCAAAGCCTTTGTTACGCGAAGGCACTGCTGCAGTTTAAAAGAAAGAAAAACGAAAAAAAAAAAAAAAGCGGGATGTTTCTGTAATCTCAAGGTGGAAGCGCCAGCGAGCTGTCAAGGATGGGAACCGGCCGCATGCTAGTGAGAGTTAGAAGTAGTGACTATTATGGCAGATATTAGTCACTGAAGGAAAAAAAAAAAGAACGACCGGGAAGTACAAAAGGCTTAAAGAAAATACTCCAGCCCCTGAGGTGTGTGTTTGTCGGAAATAAACCATGTACGAGTGTGAAAGAGCGATGAGTGAAAGAAAAAAAGGAGGAGGGGGCTCTAGTGTGAGACATTTCTGCTATGTACAGTTCTTGCGCGTAGAAACGACTGCATTGATTTCTTACCGCCGTTGCTGCCTACAATCGGGCACATTGTTATTTACGACAAAAACAAACAAACAAAAAAAAACATATGCGACGTTCAAAAACAACACTGCGTAAAGGGAGAAAATTTAGCAAGTGCGTACATACACTCGACAGAATAAAGTTTCATGCATCATAGTGCACCACTGTACAGGAAGAGCTGCTGTTTATGGGCACTAAAAAGTATTTAATAAATTAATGTAAAAATAAATAAAATAAAAGTTCCTTGTTTAAGGGGTATGAGGAATCAAAGTGACTCAAGTTGTGAGGGACGTCTTAGTGGAGGACTCCAGAAGTTTTGACCATTTGGGGATTTAAACGTGCATTGATATCGCACAGTATACATGGAGTCCTTGCTTTTAACTTCCATCGAAAAGTAGGAGCTGTGACCAGGATTCAAAACATGTCATAGGGTTCAAAAGCCGAGCTTTCCAACCACCGATCCACTGCAGCACGATATAAGCGTATTACCTAATACTGACGCAGATATGGCAGCTACTTTACTTCCAAAGTTGTGCTTGTACATCACCATCGGGTTTCTGATTTGGCGTTAATGCCGAAAGAATTTTCCATTTTAAAGGGTGCAATACTAAGGAGGCCAGGTGGCCGAAATTTCCGGAGTCCTCTACTAAGGCTGTATGAGAGACGCCGTAATGGAGGACTCCAGAAATTTCGACCACCCGGTGTTATTTAACGTGCACTGACATCGCACAGCACATGGGCGCCTTGCTTTTCGATGGAGGCGAAAAGCAAGGCGCCCATGTGCTGTGCGATGTCAGTGCACGTTAAAGAACCGCAGGTGGTCGAAATTTCCGTAGTCCTCCACTACGGCGTCTCTCATAGCCTTAGTTGTTTTGGGGACGTTAAACCCCACAAAACAAACCAGCCAACTAAGGAGGCCAATTGAATTAACAGTTTCAACGTATAAAGTTTACCCGTTGTCCATGGACGAATCCGTCTTCCGGCCTTGTATTGGAAGCGGGTGGGCGGTTTCTGAGCAGACAAAGAATTCGTTTTTACTCACACTATGTCCGCCAACTATATGTCTTATCAACCGGCCCCACAGTACACTCTGTTATATTTCGCCATCTCTTGGACTTTTTCTTCATCCCTCCAGCTGACCGTAACGTCACTGCAACTAAGCTTACATAAAAGAAACAGCCAGTTTCCTGAATGATGGTGTTTACACCTCATGTAAAACTATAAAACACATGGTCGACGCGAATTTTCTACATGTCCCACATGTAAGGATTTTGGCACGAATGCAGCCAGATAGGTTAGGCTCGCTCAATATACGCGCCCTTGCCTGCCTTCCTTCTCGGCCTTGTGCAAACCTTGACGGTGGTTCAGCGCCGCGGTATACGTTATCAGAGGCTAGGGTCTGTACAAAAATAGCGAATAAAAACACAGAGATCGCCACTTGCAGGCACTTCACGCCAAACAGAGAACAGTGCTTTCCTTACCGAAAAATCGCAACTTGCTCCCACTTGCCAAGCGCGCCTTCCCTTTCGCCCTATTCTCTGTGCACTCCGCCGCCGCCGCCGACGGAGCATATTCCCGGAAGCTGAGGTCTCTTTCTCCCCGTCGCTCACCTCTTTGATTTCTGCTACCTGTCTCCTTGCTATCCCTTTATTTCTGCCGCCCCATTTCAGGTGCTTCAGTTCATTTCGATATCAGGTACCGGGGCAGGCAAAAAATCTTTTCCTTCCTTTATTATTATTCTATTTTATTCAATACGACCACTTAGTACTACTACTGAGGTAGTGACAGCCATCGCTTTACAGATCTCTCACTTTCCTCACGAATGAAAAGAAGCCTCGAAATTTTTTTCACCCGCTGCTCGCACTGGGCAAGAGGTTCTGGTTAAACCATCAGCTCTGTAGACGATTGTCATCGCCACTCTCGGCAGCTGTAGTTTATATGTACCTGCTCTTGAAGATTTCCTTCGCTGCTGTGCACTGAATGGAAAATTAACAGCAGACGATATAGCTAAAATGGCCAAATGCAAAAAAATATGCATGAAAGTAAGGAACCATTCATTTTAATCTCAGTTCAAGGCTGTGGTTTCAAGGTCAGGCTTCTGCCAATTATCAGCGAAATCCGTACTGAGAACCTTTTTAGTAACGCACTATAAAATTTTGGGACCCCTTAACGCACTCTAAAATGGCAATCTAACAGCGATAGGTTTCGGTCTATTATGCACGGTTAGAATTTGATAAAAGGCGACTGGTAACGCACAGCGCTAAGCAGTGGCAATAAATCACGTGTGGAGATGGGCTGCTGAGGTAGCTACGAGTTCCGTCCGCCCTCGCTTCCAGTGGGAAATTATTTGGTGCGAAGACACATCGACTGCCTCTTTTTTTGAAAGAGAGATATTTTACTAGTCCCCTCTGTAGCTTCTTCGCCGTGTGCCTGTGTTTTACCTTGAACTAAGGAGAAACCACGTGGCAGCTAGGACGTCACTAAGCTACTGCCGAAACCGAGGTAACAGCTCACTCGCCGCTCACGTGACAATCATGACGTCACTCAACCGCGGTTATGCTGGAGCCGTGGCGCTTGCTCTGCCTACATAGACTCCGCTTCCTCTTAGCCGGTGCCGACGGGTCGCAACAGCTCTCGACAGTTTGACGGCAGCAGTCGTCATGAATTATGCAAGCGAGACACTTCGTGAGCTGTCTGAGCCTCAGAGGTTGAGAAGACCAAAGGTCGAATCCGATCATCCAGTGGACGTAGCTCGCCGAGAGGCTCCGTTAAGCATTGTAAAGCTTGGCTAAACGAGTCATTACCATAATGCAACAACCAAGTGTAGTCAAGCTTTACCAGGCTTAAGTTCCAAGCTTTCGCTTTGGTTATTTAGGTTTAGCCCCGGTACATATTTGCTTCACTTTCTCTCCCCAGGAATGTGAAAGGTCAAGGCTTCACACATATCTGCCGGTGCTCCGATTTACCACATGAAGAGTGTGCACTATAAAAAAAGCATAAGCTGAACATTTCTATTTTTAATTGCCCAAGATTAGCGCTGATTTTAAAACCTTCCTGAGATGACACATGCTAAGGAGCTGAAATCAAAGGCTGCTTGTAATTAAGACTGGCCGCGGTCAAAGTGTACGTCAGCATTTCAAGAAAGGAAGAATATTATCAAAACCTTTCTCCAGAAACAGAAAACTTTAACAAAGTAAAAAGAGGAGCACAAACCACCGAAGAAGGAATATTTGGCTTGGTTTGTAGGGTTTAACGTACTGAAGCGACTAAGGCTATGAGAGGCGTCGTAGTGGAGGTGCTCCGGAAATTTCGACTACCTGGGGTCACGGACGCCCCTCCGTTTCACCTCGATCTAAACGCAGCCGCCCGCGGTCGGGATCGAACCCGGGTACTACGGCGCGGTAGTCGGGCATCTTAACCACGGCTGCGAGACCTGAAGAAGGAATAGGTGAACTTGTTTAAGAAGAGGAAAAAAAGGCAATAAAGTTCTTCATTTTATTGACATGAAATACACACAACTTGTATGGCTAGCTGCACTGGACGATCACGATTACCGAAACGGAAGCTGCATTCTTAGTTTCGGTCAGGGTGCCATAAACATCAGCAGTGGGAAGAACAGAACGCCACCTGGAGGTCGCTCCCTTCAATTTTGGGCCATCACAGAAGCGTGAACAGATGCACTGTTACGTCACGTCGTGACGAACACCGGGCCTAGTAACGCGTCAACGCGGCGAGAAAGCAAGACGTATAGCTCATCACCTCGGCAGCTTGCAAAGCCTGCAACAAAAGCGTAAGACAAAATTAAGAGAAAAGAAGTGCTATGGGAGAAGTGAAGTACACCGTATACCTCGCCTTTCGTGTATGCCGAAGCTTCGAAGCGGACCGGACGGAGCAACTTTCAGCAGCACCTTGACGAGCACGACAAGCAGGGGAAGAAGGGAGCTCGTTTCTCGCTAGAAGGCGCCGCCACTCTTTTGATCTCGCTTTTTCTCGCCGCCTCTTCTCTCAGGCGCGAGCGTGTCTCACGTGGCTCTCGACGCTACTCGACGCAAGGCAGGAACGCCCTCCCGTGGCGCTGTGTTGATTAAACCTGCCAGTACGGCCGACTCGGTGAGGTTGACCTCTGACCCCCTTTTCTCGCCTCATGCCACCAGCACCACCTTCCTTCTTCCCAACGCTCGTTCGTTCCGTAACCTTCGCGAGTGACCTGCGATGTGTTCTTCTTTGGCACGCACTTGTTGGCGGGCGCTGAGCGGCAGAAGCATCGAAAACGACTTCACGCCTCATGGGTTTTTCGTTATCGCCTTCGTGTGTGTGTGTATGCGTTGTTGTCCAGAGGTCTGGCAGCACGGACTTGACTCTTTAGGTACCAGCAGAGCTTGTTCAAAACACCCCTTTCAATTACGGAAAAAGTGTAAGGATTTTAGGGTGCTAGCTTGTCGAATAAATATTTTCATCGCCGTACATTCGGGGATACAAGTCTCTGAACCGCACGCCTGACAATTTTGGACTATAAGCACAATGTAAACGAATTATCACCTCATTGTTCTAGCACAAATGAAATTGGTAGCAGTTCAAGTGGTCCACAGAGTTTTGTGCCCAGTAGTACATGCATAATGAAGACTTGTTGCTGTGATTCACGGCGGTTACTGAATAAGCCAAATGATAATTTTGAAGCATGAATCAGTGAAAGAAAAAGCAAATCTAGTAAGAACTATGAGGAGAAGTTGCAATCCTCTGATTGCTGTCGTGAAAGACATTCGAAAACGCTTTCACATTGCTTGTGTCCACAATGAAGTTGAAAAGAAGAAGAGCACAGAAGGTGGTCAGCTTCACCGTGCTAGCTCTCTGTGTCCGTTAAGAAACGTTGCAAATAAGCCCTGCAGTACACACGAGCAGTATTTCCCGAGTACTTAACATTTTGAGCTCAAATTGGTTGTGTTATCACCTCCTCCATAGGTTATTTTTCACAAAGTTGACACCAAGCAAGCAATAAATACGGCGGCCCACCATCATAAAACAGCGAAAGTCCGCGAATCGTGATTGATACAGGTTGAAAATTCGACCAATATGGCGACGAGAGGCTTATTAACTTTTTGCGGAAGAGCGTATGCAATCAATTGCAAGAAATTGTTTGGCTTGTAAATATTGTATTCTCTTTGGAAGTGATTGCTCTAGTTTAGTTTGAAAAACATTATTACTCTCTCACGTATTGCGATCGCTTTATATCTTAGTCAAGAAGAGCTTTATTGACGCATATGCAAAAAACAAATGCGCACAGCTCACTTTCCTTTAAAAGTCACAATTATCTACAGGTACATGCCACTTGTAAACAGGGATGTCGCGAAATCGATCAAGTCAGACAACGAAAGGATATTTGACGAAAGTAATTTTTGGTTGCCAGGTTAAATTATCGCTGAAGATGCGTACGCCTGTAAATGGAGTTTTAACTCTCCTACTGCTGTCATCAGACACGGTAGAAGTTGCAAAACCCTGATACGTTTTTTTGCATCAAGCCAAAATTGGGGCGGTAGACCGTCATCTCTGTGTAGCAACTGTTGACATCCCTGCTCGTTTGTACGCATCTGAAGTGGCTTCTTGCACGGCACATGGAAGCCTGCTCTGGAATCAAGATAGCGCGTAGTGATGAATCTCCAGATGATGGCTGTGCGCTTCAGGCAGAACCTGCCATAGTCCCCGTCCTCTTCTTGGGTGCTAAATATTGCTGCTAACAAAGCACGATGCACAAACGGCCACCGCCATGCGGCAGAAACCTTCTCAAAGCACCAACACTGAAGTTCAGCTGCCAAAGGCTGTATACTGTATACAGTCTTTGGCAGCTGAACTTGCTAAATAGGACCATCGGTCCTGAAAGAAGTCGAAAAAGCTTGTCACCTAACTACATTTCTTTGCATCGCCGTTGTACCTGCGACCTTGTCCTGTTACATGCTGCAGTCGTCAACCACTTTGTAACTATCACATAGGAATTCATGAAAAAAATCTTTTTCCGGAGCCAGTTCTCCCGCAGTGGCACGGGGGTCGTGCGCTCGTCTGTCAATTTCGAAAGTATGGGTTGTATAAAAGACGCGGCAACTGTATTCTTGTAGAGATGAAACGCGACGATTTCTTATCTGTGCGATGTCGGTGCTTATTAAGTGACTCCAGTTGCACGAAGTTCTCGGAGCCCTCAACTACGGCTCCCCTTTAAGTAGATGTCGTTTCATCTCATTAAACCATATATAAACTAAGCCAAAATATCGCTAAGTCCACTGATGCCGTAGCAAATTAATACCAGGAGTGGCTGTGTTCACGTCCTGTGCGCTTGGATAGTTATTGCGGTGAGTCAGAAATGTGTACTGTCCTGTTATACGACCAGCATAGGTCCTCGAAGGGACCCACTTTGTTGGAAGGTTGAGGGTTCGCCATTTCTCCTTGCGGCTTTGCCCAGATGAAGATCGGAACGACTGGTAGCCACATTTTCAATGAACTAGCACTACAACTCACGATCTCAGGTTTCGGCCATGTATCTGACTTTCCGAAAGCCGTTCTGCACCTCGAAATAAAAAGACACAGTTCACGGCTACAGGCGAGTTTCCAGCCCGCAGAGCCGAGATTTATAGGCCAGATTCACTCGCTATTTATTTATTTATTTATTTATTTATTTATTTATTTATTTATTTATTTATTTATTTATTTATTTATTTATTTATTTATTTATTTATTTATTTATTAGAGATACTATCAGTCCGGTCAGGACCAAGATAGGAGCGATACAGGGTACAGATTACAAAGGCGGAACACGACAAACAAAACACCAGCACCATCCAGTCGGTGCCAAGTTTTAACATATCAGAAATGGAACTGTCCTCTAAGCAACAAATAAAAATGCGCAAAAATATCGCTGCAACGAAACAGAAAACAATGTGAAAACACCATGCCCAACACAAATGCAAGGCGATTTATATCAGGCACTATACCAATAATCACGAACTCCGGCAGAGAACACATCCACACCCGATGCAAGCACCACATTCTCTGGCAGTCTGTTCCATTCTCTCGCTGTGGACAGGAAGAAGGAATGCTTGTAGCAGTGCTTAGAAAACTTTTGTTCTTTTACGTGTCTGCAATGTTTACCCCGAATGATACGTGAAGCAGTTTCGCTTATGTATTGCTGCTTATCGATATGTACCATGTTGGTCATAATCTTACAGAAAAGAATGAGAAGAAGAAGAATTGCTTTACACTGTTACACCATCAGATCATTTCTTTTATTGCCTTACATGTAGTAGTGCATGCAGTAGAAACGTGAAAATTTATTTACCATGGCCGATCGCCTCAGATGTTTAACTGCAAGACCATCGCGCCGTACGCTGCGTGCCATCGTCTTCTTTACTTACAACCATCCGTAACGGATTCTATAAACACGGAATTAGCGCATTGCCTACAAGGCGCATTTTTGAGCCCAATGTTTTGTAGTGCACTGCTACAAAAATCCCTAATCACGGACTTCACCGATCTTTGTTTGAATCCTGCTTTACACTGAAAACCGAATTTCGATCTGATATCACGACCGAAGTATAAAGAAACGTGCGCACCTTATTTGCATCTTCATTTACGGTGTGTCTCAGTTGCCCAGATGACGTCGCTGGCAGATGCACTCAGCCCTTTCTGAGACAACACGTGTTCATAGCTTATAGAAATGCATCATGAGGTACCCTACGAGGTGGAATACTTTACAACCTCGTGAACACCCCACTTGAGTGGGAAGTACGCATTTCGAATGACAAGATGTTTGGGAACAAGACCAATTTGTGGCCCATTTTCCTGGAATCAATTTAGGATGCCGTTAACTGTTCCCAACGATATACCAAAATGTGAACAGATTGTTCTTTAAGAGGCGAATTAGAACATCAACACATGCCGCCGGACTCGAAGTGCATGTGAACGCATGGTGCCACTATAACAATGCATGTTTACCACGATAGAAGCTGCTGCATATTGCATGTGTAGCTTAATTTATTGCCACATGTCTAAAAAAAATATTGCGTCTATGGAGTTCTCGACTGAATGTTCGATATCCCATGAACTTACGCATCGCAACTTTCTACAGGTCTCGACATCCCTCTCAAGTGGAGCTCAAGGTAAGTAACACTGTCTGTCATGCTTATAGCGGGAAATGCTGTTTGGGGCCTCCATAGTCGAGCAAAAAATATTCTATTCCTTTGACTGGAGCCGACACTACAAGACTATACTTCAAGCGGCAACTGGCAAGGTGGCTTTGTGAGCTGTATAAATGAATACAACTGTCATCTTCCACTGTGATGCAAGCGTGTGTGTTGCTTGTGCCTGAGGCCGGCGTTCACAAATGCTTCTTTTCATCTAATTTCAAAGGCAGGCTCTCCAGTGTGCGGTCAATGTACTTGCCACTAGACAATTGTGCACCTCGTCGGTCACACACCTCCGTGTCCTAATCGTCAACAGGTGTCTCTTTATCCAATGTGGGTGGCATAGATACTTGAGCGTATCAATATGCTTTTCACAGGCATTCCTCCCTAGGGACCCATACTACATATTAAGCATTGCGAAATTAAGTAATATCACACGTCTTCATATCCCCCCCCCTTTCCTAACTGTAGAACACCAATCCGCTGATTTGTATCCAAAATTTATGTATACGTTTTTCCGTACTGACAACAGTGCAGGCTTCCTTATTACGGCACACATTTGATGGTAGGTATGGTGGCAGAGCCCCTACTTGTAAATTTCTTCACGTCATCATCATGTCACTTTTAATTGATACGCTACGGTTTAGAGTCGCTCGCACTGAACGGTACTTAGGAAATATCTAATGTGATGTCAGGAACGAATGTTTTAAATTTATTATTGACTATTGAAGTTACAGGCCAGGTCACGAACAATAAATATCCCCGCGTTAATCGCATTACATTGCACTTGTAGCGTATGGAGCATGAATAGGTACAACGTGAAGGGCTTCGTTTAGTTACTGTCATTCCATTACGCACGGAATGTAGCGGCTCTAAAAGCGCTTCAGTCCTAAACATTTTCGTTCATGCTTTTTTGTTTCTCCCAAGAAAGCATGAACTCTTCCAGGAAGACTGTACCCCTCCGCCTACGGTACGGCTACGTTCCGCCACTTAGATCGAGCAATGTACGCTATAAGGATGCCCATTGAATCAAACCAGCCGTGAAAAGACAGGAGCCTTGTCCATCGGCTCATTCTCATGGCCAAATGATTAAGAGCACACACACACGCACCAAGAGCCATTCGAGCATGTGTCGAGATGATTAAAAAGAAGCTCTAGCACTTAGCAGATTCGAGCTCCAAAGCGGCGTAGGCGGCACGCTCAACGCTGGACGTCAGTCAAAGCCGCCAACGACTGCACAAGTTGTTTGCCAACGCTCACCTATAGCTGCGCTAACAGTTTTTCCACGACGTTCCTCCTATAAGAACCCGTCTCGAAGAAGATGGAGCGTCTCGACGGCTTGCTTTGATGAAGCGTTTCCATTCGTTTCGCGAGCCCTCTCCCTATTATGTGTGGTATAGGCGCGCTCGATTGTCTCATGGCAAAGCGTGTGTGCGGACACGGTGCGCCGGAATGTTTGCTGAAAGAATCAACGGAACGCGCAAGCCTGTCGCGCTAGTTCTGTCTACTCGTTGGCTCCTCCTCGGTCCCACAAGAACCCTCTGCACCCCGACCATCTTGTAACTAGTTTGAAAATGCCATGGTTTTTATTTTTTCTAAAAACATCTGTCAATAAAGTGGGGTTTGGATACCAGGTATACGATTGCTAATTGTCTTCCTTACGTAGACATATATACCGCGACCAATGTCTCAAGGCTTTCTGACAAACCTAACACTGGTGAGTCCATGGTCATATGCCTTCCGTGCCCAAAACCTTCTCTTCACATTGGTTAGCTATAGCGGTACCTCCAATACGCCATTAAGCACTGTGATATGATCTTGCAGATGGAAGATATGTGACAACAGAATTTCAGTGTATATTGCGGCGAACGATCCAAACCGTTATTTGATCTTTTTTGATAGGCGCCAGAATACGGAGTTGTCACAGTGATTCTAGCGCCAGGATCGATTCTGTCATTTGTTTTTGTTCATGGTGTTTATTGCGAAATGCTGCTTGATAATTTTCTTTGTCGCACAAGACGCGTCGAGAGGAACCTAGAAGATTCCTGCCACTCGCGTGTGCTTCGGCAGTGTTCCAGATTACGCTAGTCGCAGTCTGCGGCTTTATCTCGATATTTCCTTGCCGCCTTTAATTTGAGCGTTGACGCGTGTGACTATAATTTCTAGTTCGACGACCGAAGAGCACGTCTGTTGTTATCTTTTGAGGGCGTAAGTCAGTCCAATAAAGGGTTCAATACAGTGCTTCACCTACCTGTCTGTTCATTTGTCGCCTACGGCATTGTCACCACCACGTGACATTATAGCTCGTTGCCACAGAGAAGTATAAGTGTAAACTCTGACGCGTAATTATTGCAGCGTTGTCTCCAGGTAGCCCAGGGAAGGTATGGTCTGATGAAATTTCCCGATGTCGTCATTTGACACAGGAATTTTGCCCCTCGGTGGTTTTTAGAGCATGTGCATAAAACATTGACATCTTCGATTGCTGTTCTAAAACTGCATTGTTTACCTCCAATGGTAGCAAGTTGAAGCTTTTCGTCGTTTTTAGATCATGCACACCTCAAAAGCTTGGTGTGATGTTCCAAACCCATCCTTAAAAAGAACGACGTTACAAAAAAGTTATTAAGCAGCTATCTGCGTACATGTATCTCTTTCAGGTTACTGGGCTCGCGCACTTAGGTCAGTCTTCTCGCAAAAATAAATTCCTGCCTTCAAAGGAGGCTAAGCGCAAACTGTGCTCAAGCAGCGTTCGACTGTCTATTGGCTGGAGAACGGGCGATTTGAATAATGACTTCTTTAGCCACACCATCGATGGCAGCCTGAGTGTCTTGTTTCTGAAGTAGAAGTTAAGTAGCGCTTTCTGAAGCATAAGATTGCCACTCTCATGCATTGTGTAATGCATAATAAAATCTCCCCCTTTCCACCCCCACATATTCTTCTTGTTGAAATCCACTTTGCGCATTAAAGGTGGTCTTTATTTAGTTTCCTCTGGGCACCGAAATATTTATGGGCTACTGCATATGTGGAAGTAAATAAGCGAAATATTTCAGGTGGATGTAATTACTGATGATCAGTTTGATGTAGGAGTTTAGTTTGAATGACAAAAACGAGACTTGTCGGCTAAAGCTTGCAACTTCCGGGGTAAAGTTCGTACAAGGTTAGAAATCATTCCGTGAGACATTGGGAAAAGCGTAGGTGTAGGAGGAGAATTAGAAGCGAGGATAGCTTTGCATGGGAAGAATACTGCTCGTAAAAACACTGTGCCTCTAGGTTTCAGCTAAGAATGAAACCCTGCCGAGTGGGGGACTCACATTTCGGACACCACTTCAGTGTGAAGGAAGAAGACCCATGTTCTTCATAAATGAACTTGAAAGATTCTGAATCTAGATACTGAGTCAGTTATTCGAGAGAAGGAGTGAGTTTTAAAATGAAAACCAGTTACTTATGCTACGTTTACATAAACTGCGAATAAGTAGTCGGGTCTCATATTAGAGTGAATGTAAATGACGAGCAGATGAGAGTGGAGGACTGTTCTCTCGATTCATCCTCAAAACGCGCTCTTTCTTTGAAATTATCTGCCCCATTCGCATTTCTTTGATGTTATGCATAAAAGCCTTAGCGCTTTACTTTCTGCGTCGATATTTTTGAACTCTCATTCTAAAAGGGAACCCGACTCGACTTTTCTGAAGTTCATGTTAAAACGTTGCTATATACACGTATTAGAAAGAAATGTCTCACAAACGGTGGTCGCGTCAGCGCTCTGGTACAGCGTTGTAAGCATGAACTCCATAGAATACGGGTCGAGTTGATCCTTAAAAAAAGGGAGTTTCGGGAAGGAAAGGCGTGACCGCTCCTCGTCTCTCTTCATCTGTGTTTTTACCCTTCCACTCGAAAGGGGACCTACTCCTACGGCGCTCGACTACTATTCCCAAGGACGCGGGATCAAATCCCGGCCTCGGCGGTCTCTTTTCGATGGAGGCGAAAAGCAAGGCGCCCGTGTGCTGTGCGATGTCAGTGCACGTTAAAAAACCCCAAGTGGTGGAAATTTCCGCAGTCCTCCACTATGGCGTCTCTCATGGTCTGAGTCGCTTTGGGCGTTGAAGCCCACAAACCAAATCAAAATAAACCTTAAAGGGACTTGACTCAAATTTTGCCGAGTTCATGTTCATAGCCTTTGTCTCCATCTTTACGACGGTGCAACATATATACCGGAAATGAGTCTTGACACAGTGGGGACAAAAAAAAAAAAAAACGCGGTGTCTATGCGGTCCACCATATGATTCCCTATAGGAAGGGGGAGGATGGTTCAGCATTCGCGCAGGCTCCAGTATACGATAGCTGTTATCGCGTGCTGCAGGTAGATTTCGTGCCTTATTTCGTGAAAAGAGGTAACTTTTATTCCCTACCAAAAACCGATGAACAGTTCGTGATAATGCTCACGTCACATATCGCACGCTGTGACAGGACGTCCTTCCCGGTAGCACGTATGTACATAACACTGCAGAGCCAGTGACCTCATGCGTAGAACGACCGATTCTGAACGCGCAAATAATGATGACATCAAAAATTATTTGTCATGAAATTTCTGGAAAACAGAAGCACGCTGTAATATACCTCCAATGTATGACCCGTCTCCAGATTGTTTTTCTTGAAAGAAGTCTTTACTTGAAGAGAAAGTATTCATCTAGGAAGAACGCAAGAAGTAATTTCGTGACAGAACGCCAGAAATACTTATTTGTTGTTCATATACCTTCGAAAAACACGTTTCTTTCTATAGAATTTTTAGTTTATTTTATTTACAGTTTTTATTGCTTCTTAATCTACCGAGAGTAAGCATTACGATTAAGCTTGGGGTATGAATAAAATTTTCTGAATCAGATTTTGCCAATGAGAAACTAATTTTCTGTATTGTTCTTCTAAAGAGGACCTCACGTGAAATTCACATAACGCACCGAACTCGTGTGCATGAAGATAAATGAGCACGGAAGTAATTAACTCATTACTTAAATAGGTTAATAGGCTGGGACATCCTGCTCCCGTGCTTTATTTCAGCATAAAGGAGAACAGCGGTTTGGGAGAGAGGGCGAAGCAGGAGAGGGGCAGATGGGCGTGCAGAGAGGGGATTGCTTCAAAAGTTGTTAGTTTCCACACTTGTTTTGTTTCCACATTGTGCTTCTGAGGACACACCTGGTCCGTTGCACGTTTTCCAACACAAAGGGGGCAGCGTGAAATGGTTAGCTCCAACCCTGAAGCTGCCGGACGTGTTTCTGTAAAGCGCCGGGAGCAAAAAAAAAAAAAAAAAAAGAAGATAGCTTCAGGAGGGGGGCTCCGTTTCGCAAGCAGCGGGCGTTTCTGTAACCGTTTTATATTTTTTCTCTCCGTGAAGCCCAGCGGCAAACAGTCGTGGGAACGTTCGGCCTGTTTTTGACGCTCTTCGTTCAGGCGGTCTCAAGTGGTTGCTTGATTTGTGGTTTGCTGTTGAGGCAACCTTGCTTCCGCAGCCATCGCTGACATGAACGCCGAGCACGCTACCGCTCCCCAAAGCAAGCAATGAGGAAAGAGAGCTAAAATGAACAAAAACGGAACGAGCCTGTTTGCTCTGCCGTCGGGGTGGATTTGAGGCAGCCTTCAAACCGGGCTGACCGCTCCATTAGCTCCAAAACAGCTTCATTTTCTGCTCGGGGCGGAATAGATGTGGAGACCGCCGGTACAAAGAAGAAAGGCGGAAAAAAAGAACGGAATTTACCATTTACGGGTTGTGTTTCGCTCTATACTTGTTCTAAAGATTTGAGTGCGTGCTTTTTTACACTTCTGACGAGTCGGAGATGAACGCGTGGCGCGCGACCGTTCGTGTGGAGGCGTTCGCGTTTGTTGCGATGACCCCTTCGCACGTTTTTCGTTCGTCGTCACTGCTTTTCTTTGCTGCTCAGTTGCAAGCAGTCACAAGGCTACACCTGGAGACGTTTCTCAGACGCTATGTGTGCGCTCAACAAATACCTGTGGATTCCGCTGCGATTCATGGCTATCGAGGGCAGGAATGTGGCGTTTGCCTATCCTATTGATAATCAAGTGCAAGCCATCTTTTGTGCTTACATGTTCTTAATAAAGGAGTAATTAATCATTATTACTCATTACGTAATGTTGCTCAGGGAGTAATAACACAATGTTTCTTTCGTCATGTTAATTACTCATGTTCTTGTGCAAAAAAAAAAAAGTCCGTCTTCTTCGCTTGAAAGTGAAAAAGTTGCAGTGAAAGTTTGTGCGAATTATTAATGCTTGAGTATCAACCCCGACAAAGTTCGAAGCACGTAGTCGAGATAACAAACGAAATTGGAAGCAAGGCAGACTCAACGAAAACGCGTAACTGCCTTCTGTGTGTCGCCGACTCAAGCAAATATATCTGCTATTTGAGCCTACAACACGCTCCTCCCATACTGTGCTTTGTACATGGTCTATCCCTATAGTAATTACTCTGCCACGAATGCTTAGGTCGGCTTAATAAAATTTGTAACGTTTCTTGCAGAATTTTATTAGCAACGTGGCACGTAGCAGTTTTTAGACATTATCAGAACTCCTATAAATTGGTATGGAAAAAATACTTACCTTACGTAATTGCAGCGGGATGTATGTGCACGAGAGTTTATCCAGAAATAATGTGTCGCTTAACGAGTATCCACGACAATGCATCACGTTTCATCTTCGTGAGTGCATTGTGCAGGCTGCACACATAGAAGAAGGAAGTTTGCAGTACTTGGACGCGAATAACCTTTAGACGTACTTGTTTTCATCACAAGTACATGTATGCAGCCAAGTTAGAACAGGAATGTTAAATAAACGGAAGGGAAAACACACACACAAAGCCAGATCTTTCAATCGTTCCGCACCGCCGGCCAGCCGGTAGCCTTTACTAGAGTTAGCCTTCACTAGAATTACTATATATAGTAACTCTAGCCCACGTGCTCTAGCCTTCACCGATACTTGGGGACCCTAGCGGCCGAAAGTGCAAAGTGCGGCGTCACACGTTTCTTTTGCCCGATCCACGAGTCGACAGGCCGCTCCTAGGGAAACTTGAGAGGCCGTGACACTGCACACAACTGCTAGGCAAACAGGGCGAAAGCACACAAATCTGAGTTTCTGCCAAGCCGCGCGTTAAAGCGGTTTCCGAGCGGTGCCGGCCACTGGAGGGCGTTCCTTTCCTCAGCCGCCGGAGCCGCGGCGTGAGTACCGCCACCTGGCGGGTGATGAAGACGTCACGCGGCCTTAATTGAAACGAGCGTGCGAGCTCATCGAGCACGAAATACGAACGAGCGAGGTCTGAAACGGCGTGCAGATAAAGTACAGAGCCGGGTTCCAAACAGACATCCATCACGTGACCAATAGAGGCTTTCGGGAGTACGTGTGAGCCGTAGCAGAAAAAAAAAAAGTTCGCAGGAAGCGTCATTCTCACCTGCTTCCTAACCCTGGCGGATATATGTTTTGCATTTTTATTTATCCTTTGCCTCAATGTCTGCCCAGTTTGGCACGCAAGCCGCTTTTCCCAGTATGCAACACTATGTCCCTCGTGCGTGCGTAGCCCCCTGCGTTGCCGCGCAGACGATAGCTACGTGCCCACGATGAATGGTCCCGATCGCCTGCTTCTTCCCCAAAGCAGACGGCGGGAGGTGTGCGCTCTCGTCTGCACGCCTATTTATTAACGTAATGGAGCGGCACCCACAGGGGTGCTGGCTGATTAAGAAGCGTTAAGCATGCGCGAGCTGCGTACCTGTCAGTTCAGGCCACATCGAGGCGGTGCCTCCTGCTTGTGTTGAGAATGCTTAGGGCGTAATTTTAGGAATATAAAGACATCACTTTCGGAAATGTGCTGTTAGAGAAGAGAACAGATTGCTTTTTCTTTTAAACGACCTGCAAATAAAAGCACGCAATCTGTTAACGAAGGGAGAAATGAATTTATAGCGGTCGTGCTCAAACTTGCACAATACTGAAAGCGTCGAGGACATTTGTTCCACTGTTTGGGAGCGTTTTCTGTCTGTGATTTTGGTTATAACAGCATTTTAAAGAGTATTAGAGTATATGTAAGGTTCAGAATAAGCTCAGGATGAAGAAAATTAGCTGAACAGTTGATAAGTTGCGAACGTCACGGCAGGTAACTATAAAGTGCAAATGCCTCACTAAAGACAATTAAGCATACCAGTGCTCTATCGGATACTAGTATTTTGCCGTAGAAACCGGAAACGTTGTTTGAAGAAGAGTGCAACAAATATTATTTTCCGTTTGCGTGCTGAATCGCGTGTTATTCGCTCACATATAAGGTGTGCTGCAAAGGCAGACAAATGAAGGGGAAATAAGGGTGCTCGTTATAATACATGAAGGAAAGAAGCCAACAGTCGGCGAGGCCAAGTAAAGCATTGGGGATTGTACTTTGTCTTTTGTTTCAATTTTTAATTCTCCATTCACATAAATTAGTAATGTAATCTGTTTAGGGGAAAGAATTAAACGCAAAGTAGAAGGAAAAATAACGTGCCGATGGTGGGAACCGAACCCACGACCTCCGAATATCGCGTGCGGTGCTCTTCCAACTGAGCTACATCGGCCACTGTCTCACCTGCTACTTTCATGGGTATTGATGTTGCCTGTATACGAACCTTGAGAGTGTTCGGCAGCGCCACCCTCAACCATAGCGGAGGGCGTGGAACGTCTTGCGTTACCGCAAGCGTCACGTAGAACATGATCAAGAGCGAGGGCGAAAGCTGTGCTAGAACCATCTTATGCTGCCTATGGCTTCAAGACTGCCAGAATCGAGGCCCCGAAAGCTACAGGCAAATAAATGAAGGGGAAATAAGGGTGCTCGTTATAATACATGAAGGAAAGGAGCCAACAGTCGGCGAGGCCAAGTAAAGCATTGGGGATTGTACTTTGTCTTTTTTTTTATTTTTACTTCGGTAATCCCACAAATTAGTAATGTAATCTGTTTAGGGGAAAGAATTAAATGCAAAGTAGAAGGAAAAACAACTTGCCGATGGTGGGAACCGAACCCACGACCTCCGAATATCGCGTGCGATGCTCTTCCAACTGAGCTACATCGGTCGCTGTCTCACCTGCTACTTTCATGGGTATTAATGTTTCCTGCATACGAACATTGAGAGTGTTCATCAGCGCCACCCTCAACCATAGCGGTGGGCGTGGAATGTCCTGTGTTACTGCCAGCGTCACGTAGAACATGATCAAGAGCGAGGGCGAAAGCTTTGCTAGAATCCTCTTACGCTACCTATGGCTTCAAGACTGCCAGAATCGAGACCCCCCTAAGCTACAAGCAGATAAATGAAGGGGAAATAAGGGCGCTCGTTATAATACATGAAGGAAAGAAGCCAACAGTCGGCGAGGCTAAGTAAAGCATTGGGGATTGTACTTTGTCTTTTGTTTTAATTTTTACTTCGGTAATCACATAAATTAGTAATGTAATCTGTTAGGGGAAAGAATTAAACGCAAAGTAGAAGGAAAAACAACTTGCCGAAGGTGGGAACCAAACTCACGACCTCCGAATATCGCGTCCGGTGCTCTTCCAACTGAGCTACATCGGCCGCTGTCTCACCTGCTACTTTCATGGGTATTATTGTTGCCTGTATACGAACCTTGAGAGTGTTCACCAGCGCCACCCTCAACCATAGTGGTGGACGTGGAATGTCCTTTGTTACCGCCAGCGTCACGTAGAACGTGATCAAGAGCGAGGGCGAAAGCTGGGCTAGAATCCTCTTACGCTACCTATGGCTTGAAGATTGCCACAATTGAGACTGCTGTAAGCTACAAGCAGATAAATGAAGGGGAAATAAGGGTGCTCGTTATAATACATGAAGGAAAGAAGCCACCAGCAGAATCGAGACCCCCGTAAGCTACAAGCAGACAGTCGGCTTCTTTCCTTAATGTATTATAACGACATGCGCATGTCCTGTCGTTTCTTTATCTGATGCCGTTGTTGTTCCGCTGGAAATATTAGTAGCTATGCACCATCATGCCCCACAAAGTGTTTTACTGAGTAATACTGTATTCAAGTATAGAGCAAACCAGGGAGGTGTAAGCCAGTAACATTGTAGGGGGGGAAGCCGACCGAATTGATCGTTTCAGGAAGAAAAGTGCGCTGAGAGTTTTATTTGTTATGTATGAAACCTGCTTGCTCCCCTTTAGGTCAGATGAAAGAACGACACCAAGGTATTTGCACTGATTTTAGTTCTGTGATTAATTTTATAAGTGAAATTAGACCGTACTGTTTCGACCGTACTATGGAGACCGTATATACTGTGGAGCCGTACTGTTAAAAACGTATTGATATTGGCAAGCTCGTAGCCTATCAGAAAAATTGTAACAAAAGTTTATCCAATATACCTCTCAGAAACTGAGGACGCACTTCGTGAGGCGGTATATGAAAGCATCAAAATGTCATGCGCACATAAAGGTGCAATGCCCAGAATTGTGTGCAAAATAAATACTCCTTGAACCTGAAAAGCAAGTCTGAATTTTCAGTGATGTTCTTTCAAAGCATATTATGGCCAATGAAGTGAGTCATTATTCTTTTTTATGGACTTATATAGTATAATTTCAACAGATTATTACGCTAGACGGACACAACTGAAAAAAGAACGGAGCGAATGCCCTTCAAAGAAAACCCTTCAGACATTGGCGTCATTCGATTGTTATGATGTCACGGTTAATCGTTATGCTCCCACAATTTTGACATCGCTGAGAGCTGCAAAATGGAAGCGGATGAGCCCAACAAACCGTGACGTTATCGGAATATGACTATGTTCACTTCAAAGTGGAGAGCCGCCTCTGTGGCATTTTTTTCTTCGCTGCTCTATTGTATTGCAACGGAGTAACTGTTTTTGACTAGCGTTTGATTCTGTTAAACCGCCGAATTTCTAATCAGCCTTTCACTGCTTTCGTGGTGACGATGGCAAATCGGCAACAGCCCAGCAGCAGGCACAATCACAGCCTCCGCAATGGTCGAAGCGATAGGCCGCGCCAGACAAGCCACGAATCCGACACGAACCGCGCCCCCATCATGCGCGGCCGGTCTCGGTGCGTCTCTCCTCAACGCCGCATTAAGTGGGAGTGACGGCGCAGGATCCCGAGGGGAGAGACGGCGATCTGCGTGCTCGTCTCCACCCTCCCGTGAGTTGGAGAAAGGAGGCAGGGAAGGAGAGCGTGGGATTGCTTAATTAAACTCGCAAATTCATTCCAGCCGTTTCCATTAGCCGCTGCCACCATATCAGCGATGTCCTCTGGCGGCTGTTCTCTAGATCGACCCATGCATCCCGCGTCTTCCCTTTGCGGTCCCTCTTACCCGTTTCCTCTTTTAGCGTCGTCCCCATTTCTACCTCGGTTCTCGTTTAATTTTTTTTTTTTCGTCTTGAACCATGTCCCCTCCTAGCCCAACCCCGTCGATTTAGTTCCGTACATTGCCACGGGAACCGTTTGAGAGAACGGCTGAGAACCATTTCTTGAATAAAGGTAGCTTGATGCTGTGTGCTCTAAGGAACACGCTCGTTTTGTTTAACCAGGTTTGCAATTCCTAGCTCTTTGCTTGAAATGAACTGGGACCGGCCAAGGCGTCGGCGTCACAATGTTTTCAGCTTGATAAATGGTAAAATACGTGTAACAATCTGGAAGAGCTGTTCTCTAGAACGTCATGCAGTACTGCACCAATTTAGAAAGACGCCAGGCTCTTAGGTGCCCCTTACTGCTTCTCCGTGAATTTTTGTGGTGCCTGCTTTAGCCCTCTTTCCACCCTCAACTCTTGCACCGTGTGCTTATATTGGGCTTGTCACCGCGCACTTCAGTTGGACGCCGGCAAACGTGAGCAAGTAAACAAGTAGGCAACCTTTGATGGTGGCATGATTACCCTTTGATCATCTCTCCACAAGGTGGCAGCACGAACGAGGGCCGCACTGCCTGCTCACACTCAGTAAATGCAGGACGACAGAGCAATGACACTCGACTTCCTGGTTATGAAAGGTGAAGCACTTCAGTTACTGAAGTTGAGTGTTTACAGGAAGCGTATTGCAAACAGTGAAGAATAAAAGAGCAATTACAGCTAACTGTATTTACTTATTTATTCAAATAATTCACGGGCTCCAACTGGGGTATTATGTGAGGGGGGTTACGTAACTGGGGTGCGAAACAGAAGCAAGTAGAAGACTGTTATTTGAACATCGTTTTTTTTTTCAAATCGTTATCGTTATTCAATGGCAAACAACCAAAAAAAAAGAGAACAAAATTGAAAATGACCCTACAGAAGACGCTTTAATAAAAACTAACTTCAGAGCAAAATACTGCTTATTTTTTCTTTTAAAATAACGTAATCTGAAATGTGAACGATGTTGTCAGGGAGACTATTCCAATAAATGATGGCATGGGGCAGGGCTGATGAGATTAATGCAGTGGTCTTTCCCGAAAGGCGTTGAAAACTGGGGTGATTATGCAATCGGTGAGATGTGCGGGCCGGTTTTGTAAGAGGTAGTGTGAAGGAATATGATGGCTTTAAACAGTTGCATGGAAGAGGCAGATGGAAGGGATGGAAGAGGATGGAAGGGATAACGACGCCTTAATGTTAGTTATGCTGGAATGTCGGCAATAGCTGCGAGCAATGAAACGAGCGGCACGATTTTGTACGCGCTCTATAGGAATGAGTTAAGTAGTGTTGTTTTTGGGGTGACCAAATGGAAGATGCGTATTCAAGTTGAGGGCGGACAAATGTTTTATATAACAACTGCCGTGTGAAAGGAGGTGCGCCTCTGAGGTTACGTTTTAAATAACATAATGTACGGTTAGCTTTGGCAGTAATTTTTTCTATGTGGGTCTTTCATGAGAGATTAGGTAAACAGTGCATGCCAACGTACCAGTATCGCGACGCAGTGGTGACCGGACTATGGTTAAGCGAGTAAGTAAAAAGGTAATTAGACTTGTTACGTCTAAATGTCATTAACTGTCATTTATAAGTGTTAGGGGGCATTTACCATGATGCGCAGCAGTTATTGATGCGGTGTAGATCTTCTTGAAGAGCGATGTGGTCATTAACAGAACGAATTTTGCGATAAATAACGCAATCGTCAGCAAACATTCTGAGTCTTGAGGTGATGCTAAACGCTAGGCCATTGATGAAAATCGGAAATAATAACGGGCCTATTACACTACCTTGCGGTACGCCTGATGTTACGTCAATTAGAGGGGACGAATGATTACCAACAGAAGTGAATTGTTCACGAAATGATAAAAAGCTTCTTATTTAAGAAATTGTTAATGAGTCAAGGAGCAAGGATGAGAGTTTCGCGATTAAACGACAGTGAGGAACGCGGTCGAAGGATTTAGCATAGTCGAGGAATATACAGTCGATTTGGACATTTTCGCCCATACCGTGAAGCAGCTCATTAGTAAACTCGAGTAGTTGTGTCTCACATGATAACCCTTTTCTGAACCCGTGTTGTTGTGAATAGAAGAAAAAAACATTGCCTTCTAAATGTAGTGCCGTGTTAGTTGGAATGATGTGCTCGAAAAGTTTGCTAGATATACATGTCAGCGATATTGGGCGATAGTTAACAATGTTAGCTCTGTCACCGGATTTGAAAATTGGAATAACGTTTCAAATTTTCCACTCGTATGGTATCTCTCCTGTTGAAAGGGATTGCCGAAATATATGAGTTAGTATGGCGCTGGAATGACCCATGTTTCAAACTGTTTTGAATTAATCCCATCAACACCACTTGAAGGTGTTAATTTTAGATTGTTAATCAATGTCGCGACGCCACTAACAGTAACGTGTAGTGGGCTCATGTAGTCATAGTCATATTCAGATGCCGATGGAATATTGGAATAGTCTTCTTCCCTCGTGAACATATTGGCGAAAAAGTGATTGAAAGTATGAGGGCGTTCGTTTTGAGCAATGGGATCTCCAGCCTCATCGATCAACGTAAAATCTGAAGAAGTTTCGGATGGTGATAATGTTTTCCAAAGATGTTTTGGATTGTGCTTAACGAGGGATTACAAATCGGGAGCCATGAGCTTATGCCTAGCTTTCCGAATGGCCGCGCATTATGTTTTATATCGGCGTTTTTATGTTTTCCCATGTTTCGGGTGTTCTCAGCCGTTTAGCTGTTTTGAAAAGTGGCTTTTTTGTTCATCAGCGTACGAAGATTCTTGTAGTACAACGGCTTAAATGAGCTAGCAAGGAATCATATGCGGGGTATATAGATGTTCATTAACTGCGCGAGTTTATCTTTAAACTGATGCTAGTTTTTATTGACGGATTGATTAGAAAAGAATTGCAGACAGGAATCGAAGAAGGTTTGTAAGCCGAGGTTAAGAGCATCGTAGTTTGCTCTGTTATAGTCGAAAATGTATTGAGGAGGAGGGCTGCGTTGGCGTGACGGCATTTTTAGAGTAATATAGAGTAGTTTGTGATCCCTGAAACCACCCGTGAGGGAGATCGGGCCTACATTGTCTGGAGCCGATGTGAAAACAAAGTCTAATATGTTAAGGCCGCGCGTAGCTCTAGAAACAAGTTGAGTTAAAGAGAAGTCTAATGTTAGTTCAACGGAATTAACCCAGTCCTGTGCTGATGCAGTTAAGGTGCTCTAGTTGACATTCGAGTAATTAAAATCACCGAATAAACAAATTTCGGGCTTTGGGAAGTTGCTTCTTATATCTGAGAGGTTAGCATACATATTTGTTACGAAAGTTTCTGAACTATCTGGTGGTCGGTAACATATACCAAGAAGAGACTTAAGATATGAGGACTTGATGCAAACCCATAAAATTTCTAGAGTGGACGAAATGTTGAATGGAAAGGAAGGAATGTATTTTTTTATAATGGTCATTACGCCACCACATTTTTTCTCTGGTGATAGTCTGCCTTGTGTACAACCGCTCTTCGGTTTTGCTATTGGGTGCATTGTTTGACAGTGTCGGAATTAGCGTCGGACATATATACAGTATAGTTCATGCGCAGTTTATCGACTGTAAGTTTAAACGATCCGCCCTTCGACTTTGCGAAATCTAACAGAATTTTTTCCTGGCTAGGCGTGTTGGGAGAGAAAAATCTTCGCCAACGACATACTGAGCGTCTTTAAACTTATGGCCTTTATCGATGATCTGCTGTTTGTCCTTGTAGTGAGCGAACTTGACGATGATTGGTCTACTTTTCTCTGGTTGGTATCGACTAAGTCGATGGGCCCTTTCAATTTGTGTTGGCTCAAGTGTGCAGCCAAGGTGCTCCGCACATAGCTACGACACCTTCGTTTCTGAGCTGGACCATGTTTCGGACTGGTCGTCAGGTGCACTAAAGAAAATGCATGTTGGAGCGGCGAAGTCTGTTTTCAGTGTCGTTGCATCGTGAGGTAATTATCTTTAATTGATCGGTTATATTTGAGGGACCTATTGTAGACAGTTCGGTGGATGGTGTAGAACTGATTCATTTCATTTCTGTCATTTCGACCCCGACTGTGCGAATTCTGGCTGAAAGCTGTTTTAGCTCAACGTCCACTGATGCTTGCTGATATCGTTACTGATATCATGCTGGCCAGATTCAAATCTCTGGAATGTCGCATGTACAGTTGCCTGGACGCTTTCTTGACCGGTGCCAGGCGGACCGAGATTTGACTCTGCCAGAAAGCGCTAAGAGAATGCTGCTAATACAGAGTGCTATTAGTCCTACAACCAATGAGAACGTTCAACCAGTGTCTGGGGCACGACACCACGAACAAAAAACAGAAGTTGTAGCAGATAAAGAGTCATCATTTTAACTGGTGTAGAAGAACAAGAACGGTGAGTGCCTCATGGGGAAAGCGGTGTCGTGCCTCAAGGAAACGCTGTTCGGTTGCAGATGATATCCCTCGATTTCAACGCTGATCGCGGGGTGGGCAGATGTTACATGACTCTAGGTGCCAGCCGAGCTTGCCAATCTCGGCCAGGAAAGGCGGTTTCGTCCGGCTGTCGGGTCTGGTCGCTTTTAACAGCTTCCAAAGTTGCAGTGGTTACGTAGTCAGTGCATTGCAAGAGTGCTGAAGAGCCAGGAAAACCTAGAAGAATATGAATGGTGAGTGCTTCATGAAAAAAGCGTTGTCTTGCTCCCCTCGGGAAAACTGTAGCTAGAAAACACGTCCGATACGAGACAAAACATACTTTTTTTCGCTATCCCCTTTTTTGAATGACTCGCAGGCTTTTCAGCGTCTTTGCGTAGCAATTTTTTTCCTCACTCCTGTGCTTTCGTTATCGGTTCTTATATAATATAACATGATCTTATAAACATCCATGGTTTTATTCACATTTCGTCCATGGTTTCTCACACCGCACTGCTTCGCACGAGTCACCGAGCTCAAGGAACCGACACTGCCTCTATCCCGCAAAATACATATTAAATTAATTTTAGAGATATACTGTGGTGGCCTTTACTGCGGCATCCTGAAATAACTGTTCACGGATCGAGGCACAATTAGCCCGTGCGCCTCTTGTTATTTGTAGTGAAAACAAGGAGGGTTTAGAGCTGTCAATAGTGAGCCTCCAATCCACACCTGAATGCGGTACTCAGCGTTTTGCCCGCGGACAGGCATAATGAAAGTGCGGGAAATTTTTGTATGCTATCTCTCCAACAACAAATTTTGGAAGGAATATTGTGCTCCTCCGGTCAACATGAGTTCTAGTACCGCGGCAGGGCAGCACTCTAGACAGTTATTTTATTCCTCTACAGGCTATTGACTGGTGCGAGGGTTATATTTACACGTATACGCAGCACGGCTCAAACATTTCCACTGCCTTGTCTGCGAAAGCGGATATAATAAATCTCGAGTCAATGTTTGAGTAGTTCTGTTGGATTCACGGGTGCACGTGACACTTTCAACAATTTCTTTCTGCATCTGTTTATTTATGAATAGAGACAGCGATGTTTCAGCCGGAGCAGCACGGCCTGTACGCCCACCAGACGGGAAGGACATACTAGTGAAAAGCAATTCTATTGGCCTTTTAATTATCTGCTCTGCGGTAACCGAGCCTGGCTGGTTCTTTAGAGACTTCTGTCATTGTTTTACTGCATATATATTTGAAGTAACAACGTGAATATTGGATGATATTTATTTAAAAAAATATTCTATGATTACAAATGTTCGCAGCAATGAAAGCTTGAATGTATTATTATGGACGGAAATGAAAACGTCATGAAAATGCAGAATATAAAGGCCATCAGCATATTCGTGTACATGGAAGATTTACGAACTCTCCGGTAAAAGACAGAAAAGAAATCTGAACGTAAGTGAGGCTCATCCCAGCGACAGGAGGCTACCCGCAATGAAAATGATCGCCCCTGACACATTTTCGGCGTGGTGCATTCGGGATGAGCGCGTGTCTCGACGCGCCTGACGCCATGCCATCCCAAAACCCCCAACGCCCTCCCGCATACGCAGCTCTCCGAAGGCCTCTCGACATTCTCCCGCCCCAGTGGTCTCCCTATGCGTGTTAGCCGCCCCCAGGGCTACGTTGGCTCGGCGCGTGCCCGTCGTGTCTGACGGGGGTGTGGGGAGTGAGAGCTGGCTGATCTCGCGAGCAGGACGTGAGGGCGCGCGAGCAGGAAAACACGTGACGTCCCCGCCGTCTCTTTCACGCCTTTTGCCGCACCTCGTGTTAATTCTGCTTTTATTTTCTATATTTGTCCCTGCCAACCCCTCCCTCCTCTGTTGTCCCTATTTTCCCCTTCATTCTCTCCTTGCTCTGCACTCAAAGTTAAGGGAGCACCCAGTTCGGGTACGGACCGGCGCAGTCGACAGGACAAGAATAAACGTAGGGGGCAAAATGGGACGTGCGGGGTTTACTCAAGTCTAAATGAAAGCCAAAATAAAAAAAGAAACGATAACATGGGGTTACAAATAGAGGGAGGCAATGGTAAGGGGAAGGCGAGCGTTGCGTTGGGGGAGTCGCGCGCAGCACGCGGCACTCGAAGAGCCGATGCGATGCGCATGGTGGCCGCGTGCTCTCACTAGAGGCACAAGAGGAGAGGGGGAGGGAGGGCCGAGTAGGGAGACTGACAGGACCTGGGGAAAAGGTAGGGACGCAGCCTAGCACGGCAGCGGGAGGAACCGCGATTCACAGATTTCGGCCCAGCGATCGTTATTACTTTATGTATCTTAGTTACTGCGCGCAATCCACCGCTACGGGTGCGGGAAATGGGCAAGGAATAGCACCGAGGTTATCCTTGCTAAGCTTGCCTTTTGCGCTGCGTTCTCTTTCATTCTTGCAGAGGGCTTAAAAAGGGAATCGAATGAGTTTCGGCAGCTAACGTGTCTCCACAGTTAGCCGACGAGGGTTTAGGGACGCGCACCTACGAAGCGTCAGTGGAGGAGGACCCCGTTGTATTTGAAGACAGATCCAGCGCTAGGTGGCGCTTTGACTCGTGACGCTGCGAGGCACCCCGCCAGTAGATGGCGCCCGTGGTGCGAGGACATACATGTTTGATGGCGAGCGATGTTGGCGGTGCGAGACCGAGGGGCTCAGATTTAGGGATGGGGAGGGCTTCAGATTAGTTGGGGACGGGACAGACCGCGTAGGGAGCGCGCTTATGTCGCGGACTTGGGAGTGTCCATGTGCTGGCACCAAAGAGGGGATTACATTCTCTAATTAATAGGCCTAATCCGGTTTGTATGGCGATGATCTGCGTCGGATTAGCGGCCGCCAAGTCATTCCTGGCTCACATGCCTGACGGGTACTCGCCCTCTCTGGTGGACACCCGGGAAACCGAAGAGTATAAGAGGATTTGCGGTTTCCATTGCGTGAGGAGTTGAGAGTCGGTTTGCTTTCTGTGTTTCCTTCCTGTGAGTTTTGAAATGAAAAAAGGAAGGGGGGGGGGGGAGGCTGCAAGCTTTGCGTGGCTAGGGACGGGGTAGGAGCCGTTAAATTCGTACATAAAGGCGTAAAAAGGGATGTGCGCTCTAAAAAAAAAAAACACTTAGTTTCCCCCCATCTAACGCCTGTTAATAAAGCATTTAGTTTTGCGGAGGCTCATAAAGATTAGTCTAATTGAAATTTCGACTACAAATGTTGCATCCCAGAAAATTGCAGAATGTTGCGTATACCTAGTTATCACATCACGCTTAAGTACAAGTACGGCCATGCAGCCAAGGCTACATGGCCGGAGAACTAATATTTAAGCATGAATTTCATGCTTAAATATTAGTTCTTGAGCCACCAACTGAGCGGAAATGCTTGTTTGTCCAACTGAAAGCTTAAGTTTTAATAAATAAGCTTAAGGGTTAATAAATATCCCGCGCTGCGTACTTGGCCGAAGCAAGCCAATTGCGAGACTGTACAGGAACAGGCGAGTAGACGCAGCACTAGCAGCCGATGTACGCTCTGCTTGGTTCCCTACAGATGGTACTGCTATCTCATTTGTATTGTTCGGGGCACTGACTTTTTAATGCCTTACACTAACCCTACACTTGCTTGTATTGTTATACGATTTGGGCATTATAATAAGGTAAATATTTTCGGTGTGCTATAATATTCCAAAGCGCGATCCGCGAAATTTCTGAAGGGAGTATATTCTGCTGCGCAGTAAGTTGATTGGTTCCGGCTCTTTAGCTTTGGCTGCATAGCCAAAATTTCGCGAAGTTACTGAAGGGACTATATTCTGCTGCGCCAAGAGCCAAGAAACAATTGACAATGTGTCCTTATAATTCCTAATGACTGCACACGCCACTTAGTTGTGCTTTTTATTTCCAGTTTAGATATTTTAAAACAATAGGGTTGGCCCGTAATACATTGCAACTCGTATAAAGAGTGCAGACCTCACGGCGATAAGATTGTTCCATTCGATAAGAGCAAAGATAAATGCGCGCGCGAAATAATTAAAGCAGGAAAGATATTTCGATTAGGAAGTGCCTGCGTTGGCACACCCTCTATTATGCTTTAAAAAGAAAATACCTTCCTGTCCAACGATTGCACGTATGCCTGGGGATATCATGGCAACGCAGCGTGTTTATATAGATGTATTTTCTCGCGATAATAGATTTTGAAGTTAGCGCAGGCGTGTGTGTCTTTTCAGACTCTGTCCCTGTCGTGTGCTGTGCTGCAATGATGTTTAAAAGCTGTTTTGTTTAGACCTTTAGGTGGCCTTGTAAGGTCTTATGATTTGCCTCAGTTACCTGGAATGGGTACTGTGCAATAGCTTCTATGTGCATTAAAATACTTAAAGTGTGAATTGACGGTTGCTCTTTTTTTTTTACACGATGTCCTCTCAACTGCCTAATTAGACATTATTTTTTAGTCTCCAAGGATGCGAGCTTGAGGTGAGCCTGAGACTTTTAAAGAAGCACCACTTATTGGATACTGTCGAAGTTATCATGTAACACAGAGTCTTACCTGTAATGGGAAGGAAATACTGTAATCAGGGGCTCGCTAAATGTGCTGTTATAGTGTATACCGGTGCGCCCGAAATTTGATAGCCATTCATGGCCCCATGGCTGCTGTCAATAAGACCGACGCTGTACGACATACGCTAGATCTGATCAAAAAGCTCAGAAACTTAACAATAAGGTTTAATAACCAAGCATTCCACAATCATATTTTGCTGGGCTGTGGTTTGGTTTTGTCAGAACTTTTCCTTGTAAGTCTTGCGAAGCGATACATGCAGTCGATACTCGACCAGGGCAACGAATTAGCACGGCCGTGTCTGATTTACCGAGTATAACTATACGCTTAACCACTCGTCAGCTACTTGTGGGTACGCGACTTACGGGAGCGTATGCCTAAGTGCTCATCATATACTGTTGTCTAGCAATGGAGTAAACAGCAAACTGACACCAAAGAAAGCACAAGCTATGTTTTTTGGGGGCTTGATCAGGGCGGAACAATAAGATAATTATAAAGATAATATCATTTAGAATTGAGAGGAAAAAAAGTACCACTTGGCGTAGGTAATATCCAAACCTGCAAGCACCGAAGGCATTTCCTAACGAGTCCCTTATTTTTCCTACAATTTTTGTTTTGTTTATAAGCCCAAAGAGGTCGCAAAAACTGGTAGCATTGATGTCATAGTTACTGTGAGAGGGTTGTCAAACAGCTACCACTCTCCCGTTATGTAATGTTACACATGATGACAACAGCTGTTCCATGTCCACCGCTGCGGACAAGGTTGCTCTGGTGTATGATCTCAAGAATAGCGTACAAATAAAATAAATAGCTAAGAAAGTAGCAGACTGAACAGCCTTTGTGTGGCTCAGTCAATGGAGCACCAGACGCGAAGCCTGGATCTCCTGGGCTCGGATCCTTCCGGGAACGAGTGGTTATATTTTCTTCCACTTTATAGCTGATTCCCTCCAAGAGTGCCTAATGATTTTACATTAATCAGCATAAAAATCGCTTATCCTTTCAACAGTGGCAGCTTTCAGTTGGCTTCGTTTGTGTGTATGTGATAAAGCCATTCGTTATATATGCATTTGTTTGCTGATTGTGATGCTGTTGCCTAACATAGAATGCTGCATACATAGACCTAGAAGGATATTGGATGAGAGTTTGAGCTATCCGAGAATTCACGAACCTGCCAAAGAAAGAAAAAAAAAAGCGACAAATTCAACAGCATAGAAATTTTCCTTAACTATGACATAGATCTGCTCACCATAGCTTAACCCTCAAGTACAAGCCCTGCGGGAATAATGTACTGTCCCTATGAAAAGTAGGTTTGATAAAAAAAATTACAGGACTGCGCTTGCGTTTACTCAAGAACAAAACTGGCTGCAGAAGTGGATGTTCGCCACCTGCTGTGGACGTGTGCAGGGACAAGGGCATCAAGGACACAGATTCTGCGGGAAGTGGGACTAACCGCAAGAAGGGAAGAGGACTTCTCCAAATGGCTCACCGACTACAATAAGAGCAGGAGCCTTCTCCAGTTCCTTACGGAAAATTATTTACATGTTTTTTTTTTTTTACAATATGCCTTATAGCAAGGTTGTGTAACAAAAAAAAAAGAAAGCTACTTTACAAAACTGTTTTCACGGACTGCATCGTCAATTCCATCCCTACTATCATCATTATCAACTAAATGCTCTATCATTGTCCTCGCTACTGTCATCATTATCATTGTCACTGGCTGCAATGTCTTTGTCATCGCTATCCCTGCTCTAGAGAAGGAGAATTACGATCGGTTGCTCCCGAGCCCAGCGTGGCGTAGTGGTTTGCGCACCCGGCAAGGGATCGGAGCGATCGTAGTGCAGTTCCCGATGGAGATAGAGTTTTTGTAGCGAAAGCTACATTGGCTGCGAACGAGGACTTTCGCGTTGCGGGAGGCACAGAGCCGTTGCCTAGCAACCGCTGCAGCTGGCGGATGCCGCGCCCTCTGGCAATCAGGAAGCAACCAGAAGATGTCTCGTCTTTCTCTAGCGTGATGATGACAGTAGTGAATGTGATAGGCCTGTCAGCGGCGTATTTCGGGCGAGCGTGTACTCAGCATTGGACAGGATTAGATTGGACTGATTTGGATTGGGCAGGTTTGGATTGAATTGTATTTCACTGAAATGAACTATACTTTATTGGACTGGATTTAATTGGTTTAGATTTGATTAGATCAGATATGACTGGATTGGATTGGATTACACTGGATTCGATGAGATTAGATTGGATTGGTAGGCGTCTAGCGCCAAGCACACATGCTATCGTTACGTATATTCTGGCCTACCTGAGCTAAGCCAGGCCATTTTTTTTCTTAACTCTGAGCTGGGTGAGCATTTACTGTGGAAATTTCCACACCCCGTGACCCTCGAAAGGTTTCCGTCCTATTATGAAATACACTTTACGCACTCAATAATTGGATTAAGTTCGCTGGAGTTACTCAGCGCAGGACAGAGCTAAGCACGTTCCTTTACACGGCGCAGAGGCGAATAGGTGCCAAGCGCAAGCGTTGGCTGTACACTGTCCAGTAAAGTGGCTTACCTCATGTTCATAGGCAAATGCATAGCTGTGAATGTTGCACTCAGGAAACTGCCATCTTTCACACGGAATTCTGCACGAACTTGAGCAATAAATAAAAGTGCGTGGCAGTGCTCAGACGATGCTAAAGAAATTACAAAAAGAAATCACATAACAACATATTTGTGCGTCGGGAATTCGATCGACATGGCGGAAGCGCCAATCATTTCTTTCTTTCAATAACCTATCCTGGTACAGAATCTATAATAATACCGATTCTCTTGTTATCTCATTTCTAATCCAGATCGCACATTTAGTCTATGGTTTAGCTATTCTCAATTATTTTAAAAATTGTAGAGCCACTTTTAGTACGGCGTCTCCTTATTCTCCCGCATAATCGGCGAGAAAGAACTAATTTCCTAACCTGTCATCTGTGTGTTTTGATTAGCATTATAGTGATTGCGTGGGTGAAGGAGCGTTATATAGCTTGATGTTTTTGAAAGTATCTCGCGCTGGGCAGTGAAGTGCTGTCGCCTCAACGCGGCAGCGTTGTGGTTGCAGTTCAGTGAAATGCAAAACTCCGAAAAATCACTGGCATGCCTCTGGCAGCTGGAGGCATGGCTGCGCACTGATTGATCGATGAGTTGCGTGACGTCATAATGACACGTAACATGGCAGTAGCGGTTAACTCGAGTTCATGGTGTGAGATTGGAGGCTTAGATAGGAATCGAACGGAGGACCCTCGGATCCCCAGTCAAGAGAAGCCACACAGACACGTTCGTACGGATAAGGTAAAAAAGGCGAATCATATATTTGGGCTTGTCATGCTCGTGATATCACAGCTTACAACTGTATGCTGTTGAATATGCGTGAAATAGAGGCACGCAATAATGGATTAGTAGTGAAGATTAGGACGGAGCGCATTTTGTCAGGTACTCGCAGATTTTGACTAACAGCTTACCGGTGACGCTCAAGAGGAAGGTGCATGAGAGTTGCTTCTTACCTGTACTCACCTGTTGGGTAAGTTGAGGACAACGCACAGAGCTATCGAACGGAAAACGGTAGGCATAACATTGAGAGACGTGAAGCGTGCAGAGGGAGTCAGAGAAATAACTCGAGTTAATGCCATTCTAATTGAAATCAACAAGAAGAAATGGGCTTGGGCAGGACATGTATTGCGAAGAGAGGACAACCGATGGTCGAAAAGGGTAGCAAATTTAATTTCAAGGGAAGGAAAGCGTAGCAGGGGGCGTCAGAAAGTTAGGTGGGCGGATAAGTTTAAGTTCGCAGGGTTCAAGTGGAAGCAGTTAGCACAGAACCGGGTTAATCGGAGTAATATGGGAGAGGCCCTCGCCCTGCAGTAAGTATTGCCCTGCTAACGATGATGGTGATGTTGAAGCGAGTAGACAGTATGCGAACGAATATTCTCAATGGGCACTGCATATAGACACGAGTCAATAATGGTGCCATGTCATGCTCTTAAAGACGGCACTTAATCATTCGTCAATATTTTTAGCTGCCTCGTGATACAAAAGCTATAGGTTGTTCATTCCAGGTGACCCGTTTTGAATTCCGGGTGCAAATTAAGACACGATTTCAACTCATTTTTGTCAATGGTCTCTTTAAAGATATGCCCATTAAATCCGATTGTGTTATATCACTGAATCGTTTCTGTCAAAAAAAGTTACTATATATCTCTCTTCATTGTACGGTATAGTCTTGAGTGCCTGCCGCTTTTGATATGATTGCATGCTTTCATACAAAAACAAAAAACAACAACAACAAAAAAGAGAAACCAAAGGAAGGAATCTTAAGTTTGGCCTTTAAGGGTTATGATGCTATAGTAGTGCATTGTTTGTTAATCTAAGCCTGCGACACTAGTGTAGCAAAACATCAGTGGATGTATTGGAGTCTTGCTACATAGGTTAAAAAATGCCCCTATAGTGTTAACTGCACCTGTTTGTTGGCTCCCCTTGTGAATAGTCGCAAACGTATATATGCAAACTTTACTGTTGGTATATCCCTAATATTTTAATTTGTACCTAATTATTCCGCACAAAATAATTTGCTCAGATCTCTTATTTAGCAGATCTTGTAAAATACCAGTACTGTTCGTAGATATAAAACACACATTTAGGCATATCGTGCGAACGGACCTGCGTGGTTAGGTGGCAGTGTGCCTTTCGCAGTATCCAGTGGTCGTGGAGGGCAACATACATCGTGGAGGGCTACATTTTACTCATACATGCCGATGTCACCTTCCAACTTTAAAAACGAAGCCGGAGATGGCAGCCCCTGTCAAATCGACCACGCCATTCGTTTTGTGAAGTCACGCAACCCGAGAACAGTCAGTGCACGGCAGTCTCCTGCCAACTGACATCTGGTGACGTCATGTCCATTCTTCGGGTATTAGAATTGAAAGAAAAAAAAAATTGTCTTCCCCGGGAAACCAACCACTATGCCGGGATCGATGAGAAATCGATCGTAATTATCCTTGTCTAACGTCAGGATGATAGCGATGCTAATGACAATGTAGTTAGTGATATGGCGGCAGTAGCGATGACAATGAGAGAGTGCACTTAGTTGATGCACTGGCGCTAGTGACGATGATGATGATGATAGCAGTAGGTATGAATACGGCGATCTATTAATGAACACAAACGTGTAAAGTGACTCACCATTTCCGTTATTAAGCAGGATAAAACGCAGTATCGCATATTTTTACTTACAATGTCGATGCCGACAACGTCAACAGAGAATTTCCCTAAGTAAGAGGACCTCTTACAAGTTGAACATTCCGGAGAGTCCATCTGTCCAATTAAATGAAAGTACTTGTGCGTGAAAGCCACGTTTAAACGAAGTCTATGTAGTAAGCAGTAAGTAGTATGTAGAGCATTACACAAGGGCTGACTAAAGCAACGAGTACGTTTCAGTTAAAACGAAATGCTATTCGTTCTCACTTAATGCGACAGTTAGAAAAGCCGCGTTGTGTCGTTTTTGATGAGAACCTTGCACATGAGATTGCACACGGCACATCAGCGCCTCACATAAAATATGGGAAATTGAGATGAAGTCATTCTACCAGAGAAGAGCGCTTGTGATAAGGTAGAATAAAGTGGATAATAGGAAAATAGGGCTGCACACACAGTTCCCCATCGGTCACGCCTCCGGGAGACAATACGCGAGGAGCGGACATTATAGGACGAATTTCTACAGCCTATGTGTCACAGTGTTGATTTTACATGTGCAAGGGATGGAGTCATTCTATAGGAAATTGACATAGTTTTGCGGCCTGGAAGGAACTCACTATACACCTGCGTACACAGTCGCCAAGGTCTCAATAAATGTAATCACTTGCTCAAAGCTGCAAATTTTCAAGCGCCTTGCTACGCAGTTTTGTCTATACTTACATATAGATATCAATGAGTGATTTACGGAGCGAAAAAACCAGAACAGGAGAATGTATGCCCAGTTCTTCGCTGATAAAAACGTATTAACGGGTGCTTGCGCATTATAAAAAAAGAGTGATAGAGATTAAAATAAAACAAAATTGAATCATACCTTCATTGGCACCCCAAAAAATTATTTTCGTCTACTAAGTGCCGACTTTGGGACCTTTACAGGTCTTTTATTCCAAACAGCAAGCCACTCGCTGAGGCAGCATACGTACACAGTGTGGTGCACCCGCCACGTCTTAGTTAATCTCACCATCTGCAGCAAGAAAGATTAAAACGAAGCAGGCGCCAGGGGCAGGAAAGAAAGAGGGGGGGGGGGGGGGGGGCAGGCGAAGTTTGGCGAAACTATATATCAAAGGGCCGGAAGGGCGGCAAATTAAGCGACCACTCCATAAATAATTTCCTATCGCTGCTGCGGAGTCGGCACATTGGCCAGAGAGACAGAAGGAAGGAAGAATGAAGAAAATGGCGCCGGTCCCAGAGGTGGCAAAACCTGCGCCGGCGTGGCGCGGAGGTGGTGAAACGACCGCTCCTAAATCACCAAAGTGATAACAGCGGCGACTAGAAAAGACGGGTTCGGCACAGGGGGAACGAGAGACAAAAGGAAGAAAAGTTCGCGGAGAGAAAATGGGAAACAGAGGCTGCAAATCAAGGATGGGTAGAGACCATAGTGACTGTGCGTTAGCCGCTAGTCCAGGTACGAGTTCTGGTAACCTTTAGTGAGAGATGAAGAGCACTGCTTTACGGAGCGTTGGGGATAACTAAATTATCTTCCTTTTGCGCACAACCCGTTTAATGGTGCATAAAATGTGAGTAGAAAATCTATGTCTTCTTGGATTCGGTGTCAAATAAAAACGACTCTCATCTTGTGCACGTGAAGCAGACATGCCGTCCATGTCGATACTTTACGAAAACTGCTCGACATGGCATTCGATGGATTACGAAAATGCGGCAGATACCGTAGATTCCAGCGCATAAAGAAAGACTAAATTAGCATCGAAATGAGAATGGAACTTTCACTTTCAAACAAAAAATAGTAAGTGTTGCAGACGTCTTACTTGGAGAAAAAATAAAGCGTTCTGCTTTAGGCTTTTGCAAAACGGCCCTTGTCAGGAAAAAGGAAGAAAGCCGTCGTAGCCTTAAAGAAATGCTTTCGACTGTAACGTAAATAAAGTGACCGGTACCGAGAACGTGACTGAGTGCATGAACGGAGGGATAGTCAAGCACCGCAACTGGTGCGCAACATTTCGCTTCGTAGTGTTCAAAGGAAAATAAAAAGCTCCAACCCAAATGCACTAAAATGACAATAAAATACAGTCGAACGTTTTATTAACACCGAGTAAAATACACCTGCAAAAAAAAAAAATCATGTTCGCGAAACACGAAGTAATGACAGCCAATACAAAAGCAATGCCAGTGCGAGCAATAACATGGCGCTTTTAAGAGGTGATAAGAAACGCCTCAAGCCGAGAGTTACTCCCCCTGGCGGCAGAAGCACGTCGCTAAAAGAGTTGTTTCAGAACGTACCGAAAAGCGCGCCGTTGGGTGCGAAGGGAGCTTCCTAATGGCCACGGATGAGATAAGAGCGAGGGTAAGAATTTATTACAGGGCGATAATCAGTGGCGCTTGGAGCGGTAAATAACAAAGTGTTCATATATATGTATATATCGTCCCGCGGAAGATAGCCCACGAAACTCGGGAATTAGCTCCGACGGCGCGAAGAACAGCGTTCAAATAAAGTGCGAGATGAGAGAGGGTGAGAGATTGTAGAGAAGGAGAGCTATCCTTGTTCCAAGCTAATAACTGCTGCCCGGATCCACGCGCGCCGCTGCCGCGCCGCCGACGCCTGAGAAGCTAAAAAGCAAAAAGGAGAAAAGGCGATGCTCCGAAGCAGAGTGCAAAGGAAGCGCAGAAAGCAAAAAGTGGTGAAACGGGAAAAAACGAAACCCCGCGAGCGCGCGAGAAGACGGGGCACGGGCTGACTCCATTGGTCAGCGTGGCTGCGCGCTAAGCCAATCAGACGTCAGGGGGTCCGAGCTCCGGTTTGGACAGTGGCGGAAACGTTGCGACTCGAGCAAAGCCGACACAGAGCGGTCTCTAGCGCGTGTTGCATTCGGACCGATTTCTTTGGCTTCCTGCTATGCGGTCGGAGGAGCAGTTTGATTAAGAAGCGATTTCCAACGAAGCCACAATGCTGCGCGCTTCTCTAAGCTATAGTGGTGGTCATTAAAAAGCTGTTACTTAGTTGTATGCGCTCTCATTAGGCATGAATACCCGTTCAATTCCCCGCGCTTCTTTCATTACCGTTTTCCTACGCTCTCTTTTTCACGCACCCTGTTCTTTCAGCTGACTTGGAGCGGTGTACGTCGAGTCGTTAGAGGACATTTCATTTGCTTCCGCTTCATCCGTTATCTGTTTCTTATTCGTAGTTGCGATAATTCACATCCGGTGTCTTCATTCTCTTTCCACGACAAGTTTGTTCTGTCAAGATGGGAATTTTTGTTTTCACTTCACAGCGTCTAGAGTGCGTGGTTGGAGTCCCCGGCGCGCCCTGAGGTGACGCCACCGCTCGATTAATTAATACCAGTGCCGCGCAGTGGACCGAAATAATTTTCTGCCGCGATAAGAGCTTTGGCGTTCGGGTCCGCTGATTAGACCAGCTCTGCCCATGCGATCGTGTGATGGTGAACTGAATGAATAACGCGCACGCCTGGCCACCCTGTATCATTGTTTTTGTCTGCCGCCCCTTTTTTTTTTATCGTATCGACTATGTGTTTCATTGCTTTTCGCCTGAGACTTCCCACAGCGCTAATTTTTCTTCCTACTCCACAACTAGTACCTTCTTTTCTTTCCGTTTTTCTTTGGATCTGGGATAGGGAGCACGATATTCAGCTTTGGTCATTTTTTCGTGCAGTTTCGATCAGGCCTAAACCATTTTCTGCTCGATGGTGTACTCTTGGTGGTTCATTCATGCCATAACTTCCTCTTTTGTTCAACCGATATATGGGGTCTCAAACGCGTTCGTACTGATTGGCTCCAAGGAAGGAAAAAGAGAAGCCATGACGGGCCATTCCGTCACAAGAGCGCGTTGATTAGGATTTTACCCGCCGTCGCTTCATTATTAAATACGGCACCACTAGAGCCATCCCTCTGGCGATGGCTAATTGCCTGCGGAAGCAGAACGGCGGTGTCCGCGTACCCGAAGCCCTTCCCCTTAGCGTTAATATCCCCTCTGTCTTTTTGCAGTTTATATACTTCAATGTTTTGCGCTTTTTACTACTTCCGCAGGAAGCTTTGCAAGCTTCAAGGGAAAGACACTATATGCGCGTCTGTATACTATGATTATTTATTCCGTACATTTTGAGTGTTTTCACATCATCGCTAGGCCTATCGTGCTCATGGGAGCTTGCGCAGCTCAATGGACCTCATAAAGTGATTAGCAAAGTCGCGCCTTCCGCCGCATTAAGAGGGGAGATTAGTCGATAAACGCCGGGCGACGTGATTGATTGTGGTCAGTTCTTTATAGAAGGCCGCGCCAGGGGCTATTGAGATCACCAGTTGTTTTCAATGAATGGGACAGCTTCGTAGTGTGAACAGATAGAAAGGAATGTTCCCACCGTCCCTGTAAACACCGGATGTTTTTAGATACCCGTTGGAACGAATCGACCGATGGTATAAGATTAGCTCCTTGAGGAAGTCCGGGGAATGATAGTACCGCCATTATCTTTAAGGCATCTGCGTCTTGAACATCGATACGCTCTGATAATGTCCTCCTGATCACACGTGCGTAGATTAAAACATCGGTAATGAAGCGTATCTGAAGCGAATTTTATCGGTGAACACCTTACGAAGCCATGATAATTTGGAATTCTTGCTACCGCCTAACTGCCCTGAGGAAAATCAGTTATGCGTATGCAAACGCCAAAGGACTGCGCGTGGTGCTTTCACGGCGCTTAATCTCACAGACACAAGTCGAAAAAATAATGAATATTACGCAAAAAGTAGGATGTTCGCTGGGCCAAAAAACCGTCGGCGTCGCCGTAATCGAGACTTTAGAAAAACATGCAGGAAAAAAAATAAAAAAACATCATTCTGTGTCAAAACAGCGATGCAATCTTACTTAGTGCGGAAGTCTGGGTAATGGCATTACGCCTCGCATTTAGCACCCATCTTCGAATAAAGTTGGAGGCTACTTTCCTCCAAGGATTCGAAAAGAAGACGCTTGTGCCTCTCTAACAAGTGTGTGTCCATTGAGTAGTGGTGTACCAAAATTTTCCGCTGACCAGAAACTAAATTAAACATGCCAGTGTACACCACCATGGTGGGGCAGTGTTGAGATTCCCGACTACTATGCCAGAGTAGCCGGGTTTGATTCTGACCGCCGGCGGCTCCGTTTCGATGCTGCTGTAGGAAGGAAAAGAAAATGGCTGGGTCTGCTGCTCGCTCTGGAGCTGAGCCACCTCCGTTGCCTCGTGCGGACAGATGAGACGTTAGAGAGAAAAAAATACAAAGAAGAAAGAGAGAGAGAGAGAGAAACAGGGCTTCGCAACAATCGTCGTCCGTCATAGAAACGGTGGCGGTTGCAATGACGGCTTACAACAGATACAACCCCCGGTGGCAGGCGAGCCCTGACAAGGGCCACGCATTCCCAGCACCGTAGGGCCAGGAGCAGCCACCGCCACCAATGGCCCCTATGCTGTCATCCCGCTATATATTTATACCAGCCGTACTGGAGGTTTGGCCACTTAGAGCTACAATTGCTATCACAATTGTAGCCCACCCGTTTGGCACAAAGGGCACAAAATGCAAGGCATCTTGCGATTTGGCACAATATGAAGCACGGAATGACTAGATCGAGGTAAGAACAAGCGTGAGCGAGGCATTCGCACGATGACGTTTACTTTTCGAAACCGTAATGAGGGCGACCTTTGGAGGGGCAGATGAGAGTCACTTCATCGCATACTTCTGAGGTGGTGCCGGTGGTGGTGAAATATCTTTGATCACTCGGAGTGTACACAGGTAGGTATGATTGGACCAGCCCTTAAGCGGCTGGTTCTCAGAAGCACTAGGTGGAGTCCCCAGTACGGGACCACAGTGGCGTTGGCTGCCGCCCGCGCCCGCTCGACCAAAGCTAGCAGTCGAGCAGAGTTGCCTCCCAGGCCTCCTGGCTGCGGTTTGGGTTAGGAAGAATAGAAGGTTTAGATCGGGAGGCCCACATCATGTGGTAGATCTCCGAAGACTTCTCCGCACAGCGCAGACAGCTGCCCCGAGAAAGAAGGGTTAAAATGTTTGAGAGATGCCGGGCACGGAAAAATATTAGTATAAAGGCGTAGCAGAAGTCGTTCTCTGCCTTTGGGAGACCTTTACATGGGCGGGAATAGACCATGGCCAGATTAATAGTGTAGAATAATACCTTTGAAGGACTAGGCAGGAGTGAATTCGAGTTCCTGATTGTCAGCATCGAAGGCGAACGCCTGGCGAGTGTGCGTGCGGGGGCAGGCGTCAGCTGCCTTAAGTCCCATGTGAGCAGAAGCCCAAACAATATTCCGGCGGCGCTGGTTTAGAGAAGGCGGTAGGCAAGGTGTGGTACCGAGCCTTGGTAGACGTTCGTACAAGTCCCTCGCGAGTCGCAAAATAATGTTTTCGAAGTGGGATGGGGGTGGGGGGAGATGCAGCCAACGCTATGGTGACCTCGTTCGCTTGTGTTATGTCACGGGCTCGAAAACTAAGGCCGTTTACTGCTTTGAATTGGTCGACGACTGCTGCTGTATACCATCTCCCATGCTGGGGGGCAGATTCGTCCATATAGAATAAGGCTGGTTTCAATCCATTCCTTAAAATCCAAGGCGAGTACGACCTTGTCATTGTGGGGACATTCGACGGGGTTGAGGACAGCCCGATTGAGTTGTATCAAGCCATCTTGGGCAAATCTGCGTGGGCGAAACCCGCACATGTTGTCAGCGAAAATGTGTTGGAATTCCATGAACTCGGATAATCTGTAACGTCGTACCATCGTCGCTGAAAGTTTGCCCACAAAGAAAGTCAGAGAGATGGGTCGGAAGTCCCATGTTTATGGCCTTACCAACTTTAGGTAAGAAGGTGACCATGGCGGTCTCCAATTCGATAGGGAGTGCACTTCCACAATCCAGACTGAGTCAATGTAATCGAATAAAGATAGGTACACCGGAACGGGGAGGCTAGGTAATAATTTTACTGTAATTTTATCCCAACCCGGAGCAGTGGCACGTTTCATTTTGGTCAAGGTCTCCCTTAGGTCGTGGAGCTGGAACGGAAGATCGAGGTCAACTCTCTAAAGCCTGCGTACGACTATGCCTGTCCGCGGGGGTCCCGGGTCGTGCACAATTACAGGTTCCGAAGTTTGTGTGCCATTGGGTCGCGTTGCCTTGAAATCTGTGTATTGCTTTTTGGAGGTATTTTTTAGTTTCTATGCGTGATTGCGTGGGTAAATAAGGGCGCGAAAGAGTCGCCTGGTGTTCCGACTACACATCTGCCGCGCAGGTGCATTGCTTCAGGCCACCCATTTGGAGTCGGTGAGCTGGGCTGTAGACTCTGCCGCTCACTGGATGACCTCGGTATAGCGAGCTATAGTTTCAGGTAGTGCATATAAACCTCCGAGACCATCTCTCAGAGCTGAATCTGATTTAATGAGAAGCGAAGGCTAGAGACTAGATGATTGGTAGCGTTCCTCATATACGCAGTGTCGCAGTGTTATAATTTTGCCTGAGCATGGTCCAATCTGGGAGTCAGACTTGTGTCACGAGTCGAGTGAAAGGGCGGTTTCTAATCATAGTATAGAGGAGGCAGTGGTCGCTGCTCAAGGTTTCTTCGGCGTTGACCCAGTCAGCGTACTGAATGGTGCGGGTCAAGGACAAGTCCGGACTCGTATCCCGAATCACGGAGTTCAATATAGGAAATAGATCGACAGGGTCAGGGGGAAGAGTGAGGCGTTGACACAAACTCCGCCAACTTGCGTCCCCGTTTCTATTCCCGGCGATAAGCCTCCCTCCGACTTTGTTCATTGAAATTGCCCACAATCAGGAGGGGTCCCGACTCACAGCTCTCAGCATGCGGTTGAGATATCTGCGAATGAAAAATTCGGCAATATCGGAGTGCAGTGTAGGTTCAGTATGTGTAACGATAGGTCCTGCTTGCGGAGTGGAAGCAGGTTCACCATTATATAGGAATATCAAATTCGTAGGTCTAAGCCGACATGGTTAGCTGTACAAGCTCTATAGATGCATAGACAAGGGTTTCTACTGGAATGTGTTATAATTTATTGGGACGCCTCCCCTGGCTCTTAGAGAGCGACCAATGATGGCAAATGCTGGAAAGTTGATAGGTAAAGCTGGATGTAGGCGCGCTTGGAATTGGACCGGAGCCCGCAAAGTTCCATTGAGTTATGGTAATTCGGGAAGCCGATTTGGAATGGGCAGATGTATTACACCGAGGATATCCTGCCATGCTGATCGAGTGAGCGAGTGAAAACATTTATTACATAAAATATTTTTATTCGCTTGTGTAGTGCCCTCGGTCTAAGACCTCAGTGGCCTTTGCCGTCTTGCGAGCTATGACGATCAGGAGGCGGTCATCATGCGTCGAGCAGGATAGCGCAGTCTCTCACTGCTCCGTTGTTGGTGTGTTGTTTGTGGGCGCAACCTCTGGTTTTTGACAGGCTCATGTAACATAGTAAAGCGTATGGCGTTCCCCACATAACGGGTATCATGCTGAGATTTAGGGTGGCATGTGGAAGGGAGGCGGCCTCAAGCCTGTTACCTGAAGCTGAAGCTCAGCGCTTGCATGAGAGCAGCTTTCGTCGCCATTGTCGAGGTAGATGAATTGGCGGGAAAATTTATTTCTTGCAACATAGCGCTAAATAGACAGGGACACAGCGGGACACACAGGACAGGCGCTATGTCCCTGTCTATTTAGCGCTATGTTGCAAGAAAACCGCCACCAACTCGCCCAAGCTTCCATCCTGGGAAAATTTAGATGGCCGACTAGATACATCCCTAAGGGAGCCGGCACTGCGAGAAAGGCATGTATTAGTCGCGATATGCTGAGCGAGCCTCTATAACTCGAGGGATGAGGTTTTCCATTGCTGTCCCAAGCAGGGAATCAATCTTTGCCGTAAAACGGGCTTCAATGTCGGATAGAGAAGGTTCCAACACCAGCGCCGTCTCGCTCTCCATATCCTACGCGGTGGGCATATAAGGGGAGGGGGAGTTGTAGCCTCTAAGGCTTCAATTTCGGTAAGTAGCACCTCGTTTTGTGCCAGGAGTTAAGCTACTAGTTTGTAAAGCTCAGGGTCAGCCACCGCCTGAGGTAGGAGAAAAAGGTGTAGAAGGAGGATGCAACCCTAACTGAACCTCTCACATGTTTGCCATATTGGACGGCGTTGTCCCAGGCACCGGCCGTGACAGTCTTGTTGGGGGAGTCGGATTACTTTTCGTGGGCGGGAGTGGGATTACTTTTCATGGGTGGTGGTGGTAGAACAGCGCAAGGAACGGGACACAATGAAACGAGTAAGGACACATACCTCCATGTAAAACCAACTAGCCCGCCAGATCGCTCTTATAAAATTTTCAGGCCACTGTGGGGCCCCGGTCTTACTTGCTGTTGGCTTATTGTCTTTGCCTCCAGAAGCGTTGGTTGCTTTGAGCTTGTGGCGTCGCTGCGATTGGATGAATAATCAGCGCCGGCGGCGTCAGGTTGACGTAGCTGCCTGCCCGTCACACTGGAGTGTCTGCCCTTTTGCGTGGCGTATATTTTGAGGCGGTACTTGGCAGTACAGTCCTGCGAATTCGTGGTATGGCGGCCACTACAAACTCCACACTTACGTATACACTCGTGAGGGGCCCGCAGCCCGTAAACTAAAGGTGTCTGCTTTCCTGAAGTCCGCACTTGTGTTGGGTGGGGGCAAGAGTCCGTTCGATGGCTGGGAGGTCCACACATGGTGCAGGCCGGATTAGTGCGCAACTATGTCTGCACTGAGATGATCTTGGAGTTGTAGTGCACGAATCTAGGCTTCGCCGTGCTGGGAAAGATGAGTCGGGTTTTTGAGTTTCCGAACTTCCGGATGTTAAGCACAGTGCCGTTCTTCTACTGTACGCGATATCGAAGGGACTCAGACGTCTCTTGGTTGGTCACTGTTATAACCCCGTAACAAACGTATTCTCCATATGTTTGAAATGGCCGCGGAGAGGTAGATCCCCTTGAGTTAATTTGATTGAAAAGTCATCTAGCAGACGGTCTGTGGCGTGGTTGTGCCGGGTGCTAACGAGAATCAAATTTTACTCTAAGGAGAAAAAGAGACTAAATTCGGCTGCCATTCGCGGCCCGAGGAAAGTGCCGAATGCGGCGCAGAGCTTGCCACATTGGAAGACCCGTATGGGCATTGTATTCTGGGGTTTGACAACAGTGACAAAGTCGTTCTGATGGAACTTGGGCACAGTCTTGCATTTCTACTTTGTCACAGCGTTGTGACCCTTACGGCCACAGTCCTCCGCGCTCGAGAAGAGAACTTGAAGGGTAGCGTCAGCCTTGACGGTGGGCGACGGGGCGTGAGCCGCCATCTTGGCCTTCCGTCGGACTAGACGGAGGAGATTCTCATTACGAATATTGTCTGGGAGACCGGAACGGTACCGGATAATCTCAAGCTTTTTCTTATTCTTCCTATCCCTAAACCTGGCAAAAACCCTCGACTTCCTAGTAATTTGCGTTCAATCGCCCTGACTTCACATCTCTCTAAACTCATCGAGCGCCTGCTGCGTACCCGAATTAATCACTACATTGAATACGTCAGTCCTGGATTTCATCCAGCTCAAGCCGGCTTCCGCCCTAACCTCGGAACGCATGACTGCCTTTGGCTTTTGCGAAGAGTTCTGAATAGAGCTCATCGTAAAGCGCTACCCGGCTGTCGATATACAAAAAGCCTTTGACAATGTTGGCCATGAGGTTATCCTGGAGGAACTCGCCAAACTCTTTCCTAGTACTCGTGCCCAAATCTGGATCCGCAATTTTTTGACATCTAGACCCATTCAGCTACTAGGCAAAGCTCCAGGATGGGTACCCAAAACCTATTACTTGGATAGGGGTGTAACTCAGGGCACCATTCTCGGACCCATATTGTTCAACTTGGCCATGACACTTGTCGCCGAGAATCTGGAAATCAGCACAAGCGCAATATTCGCTATATATGCCGATGATATTACCGTCTGGACTGAGGCAGCGGATTACGTAGACAAATATTCTATGCAGACTGAACTTCAGGCGGCCCTTCTTTGTTTTGAAGATACACAAACCAGAATTGGCCTCGAACTCGCACCACATAAAACAGAATTGATTAGTATCGACGGAAAATATAAAACCAACCCCAGTATGCAGATTCATCTTCACATCGGAGGCAACACCATCACCTCCGCAAATGGGCAAATCCGCATTCTTGGCCTGCCCATCTCAAGCTGCAACAGACCTCAGAAATGGGTTCATCAGCTACAACGCCTTTGGCCAGCACTGCTACACACTATTCGTCGCCTGTCCAACCTGAATGGCGGTGCGTGGCAACATGCCTGCCGTGTGATCGCCCGAGCAGCGGCGGTCGGGAAAATCCTTTATGGCACACCCGTCCTCCAACTGTCGAAGACTGACTTCGCTAAGGTGGAACGCCTTCATTGCACAACACTACGCACTATTACCGGTCTACCTAAGCACACTCCTATAGCCGAACTTGAGCGTTTGGCCGCTCTTCCACCGCTCACTACCATCGTTGCCGAGTCAGTAACGCGTCATCGAATACGTCTAGAGAACACTGTCCATGGGCGTCGCCTGCTGGCCTGGGATGAACAGCGTAATGACAAAACACCAGCCCTATATGCATCTCTTCCCCCTTGGGAGATGCCAGTAGTCACACGCCTCCATCGCCGACCTAAAAACCGCGATTTTGTGATTCCCCGGGAACTTCTCGCTGCCCATCACCGACAAGAGTGAATCCCAGATACGACTGACATATACACCGACGCATCTATTAGAAGCAAATTTGCATCTATGGCCTCGGTATGCGATGAAAGCCCTTCCCTTTCAGGCGCTTATGCCTGCCACCTACCTCAAGGTACCCCTCTTCATGCTGAACTCCTCGCGATTTGGGGAGCCTTGTCAGGAGTGCCTTGCACCGGAACTGGGTCAATACGTATTCTTATTGATTCCTTTGAAGCTTACAAGGAAATCGCTACGCCGGGTTCACAAGATGAAACAGCTACGGCCATACAGCGCCTCCTTAAACGCCACCAACTTGCGACCAGAACTGTCGCTATTCACTGGACCCCAGGTCACTCGGACGAATCAGGGGGCAATGCGGCCGCACACGCCGCGGCTGACTTGGCAGGTGGGATGTTCATATTTACTTCCCCACCCCCCTTGCTTCATCCTTACTCGACATTGGGCAGGCAACTCACCCCTTCTCTTGCCCTTATGCACTATACTCGGACCAGTCTTCGTCGCCTCAGTCAGCATCGCATGCAGGTGGCCACACCAGACCCACCTTTTACGAGAAAAACCCACCTCACCCGAAGTCAAGAAGTCCTTTTGAATAAGCTCATCGCCCATGCGGCTTACACGACACGTATTATGGCCCGCTGGCGTCAGTATACAGAGAAAATGATTACGTGCCCCCCCCCCCCTCCCCCCCTGTACTACCCTTCCCTTCTAGAAACTGATGCTAACACACAGATGATATTTGCCAAGTATGGCTCGCTTAGTGGCCTGGTTAGAGCAATGTAATTTGAGTGACGACCTGAACAATGAAGATTCTGTCTATTCCCCTTTATCCCCATCCGTGGCCATGAGCCTTCCTAATCAATAAAGGGCATTCAATCAATCAATCTTGTCCGCGGGTTCCGAATTCTGTTCCACAGTAATGGGAACAGTCGACGAAGACATGTTACGGACGAAGGAGGAAGAAGGGGGCAGTGGCGTGGGCAGAGCGACCACCGAGAGCAAGAAATATATTTTACTTTACATTGTGGGAGATGCTCGAAGAATTTACTTGCTCATCCGCGTCACAATGTGCGACCACTGCTACTTCGTTAGCTTACTAACTACGCTTCACAAGACGTTTAGAAGGCAGCTGTTGCACTTCTGCAACATGTATTCAAGACAGCAACCAACTTGTTAATAAAACAAAGGCATTTTCAAAACAGAAAGCAACAAAAAGGCGTGTCCATTTCAGAATATATCGCTTCTTCTACGTGACATCATTCAACTATGCGACTACGTATCTCCAGAAGAAATGATCAGGTATCGCTTCGTGATGTTAGCACCTTCTTTGAGAATTTAAGAAACACTTTTGTTGGAAGCGTCCAACGTCACTCTTGCGACTGCGTCAGACATTACTTCGCAATACATCAGGCTATCCGTGATGCGCACGCATTTCTAGCACTTGTTACACCTATCAGACAAGCAATAATAACACGTCCACTCTCATCACAAAGGTAAACTCCAAGGCAGTTTCGGTCCCTGTTTCCTCCGTAGGAAGCCATTTATCAATAAAATCCTTTACCGCAAGTAGAAAGAGTCCGAGATTGTACGAAAAGGCCCAACAACTCGCAATGAGTCTCTGCGAGATATTATCCACACCAATATGTCGCCTGCTTTAAAAACTATTTTCAAGGTCACTTCACCACGGAAACCAGCTTTGAAAGCAAGATCCGTCAAGTTCCAAGACACACATCCGAGACAAGTCGACTGTCATATGTGCGGGTCAACCGGACACATCACCGCTGCGTCGATGTGACCTGCACAAACGAATAATAATATTAATTGGTTCACAGGAAGGGAGAGAGAAGTGGTTCTTTATTGGGGATGAAAGGGGGATCGGCGCGTTCGCACAGGAAGAGAAAATTGTAGTGGCTGTAGGAAGAAAGAAACGAAAATGCACGAGCCTGCTACTGTCTCTGTAAGCTGAGCCACCTCCGCTGCCTCGTGCAGACAGAAGAGAAAATAGAGATGAAAGAAAAGAGAGAGAAAAACGCGCGCCACCACAACAGCCGTTGTCCACCACCGAAACGGTGGCGGGTGCAATGACTGCCTGCAACAGATAATTTTGTGGCAGGCTAGCCCCCTCCGCAAGCGGCGTTGACCTATCATCCAAGCCCCGTAGGGCCTGAACTGCCACACTCACTTGAAGGGAAAGGCGCAGTATCTGTCACACTTACGCCGTGGACACCTTAACCGAGCGATGAGGGTGACAGAGTGTGGGAGGGGAAGGGGAAATAAATGAGAAAAAGAGAATCGGTGTCGCACTCTTTCACACGCCCTCATCAATCAACCCTCATCAGGAGTAGTATGCTAGGCTTTCTGCCAGGCAGACATCTCCTGTTGCCATTAAAATATCTCTCTCTCTCTTAACCGAGCTGTAAGGGAGGGAGGAAGGTGGGCGTGAAAGTGTAAAGAGAGAAAGGGGAGCCATAGTGGAGGTCTACGAAGTAATTTAGGCCACCTGGGGATCTGCGCTGATTGGTGTGGTATTCCCCTGGTGAGGCTGGGACAGGTAGGTCACCGCCGCTTGCGGCGGGGGTTAGCCTGCCACAGAATCTTTATCTGTTGTAGGCCGTCATTGCACCCGCCATCATTTCGGTGGTGGACCACGGCTGTTAGGCGCGCTTCTTTTTCTTTCTATCCCTTTTCTTTCTTGTTTATTTTCTCTTCTGTCTGCAAAAAAAAAGGCAGCGGAGGTGGCTCAGCTACACAGCCAGTAGCTGAGCCGTGTATTTTCTTTTCCTTCTTCCTACAGCCACAACAACAACAACATCGCACAGCACACGAACGCCACTTCGTTTCACCTCCTTCGAAACGGAGCCGTCGCGGTTGCGATCGAATCCGGGAACTCCGGCACAGTAGTCGGGCGTCTTACCACTGCACCACCACGGCGGGGCCCTGCATAAAGCAAGACAAGCTTTTTTGTGAAAAGGCGGGGCATTTCGTCTCCATCAGCAGGCAATGCGTTTCGATGGAGACGAAACCAAGAGGCGTCCGTGTGCTGTGCGATGTCAGCGCACGTTAAAGATCCGCAGGCGGTTGAAATTACTCCGTAGCCCTCCACTACGGCTCCTGTTTCTCTCTTTCCACTTGCACCCCCACCTTCCTTCCTTCCCTTACGGCGCGGTTGAAGTGTCCACAGAAACCAAATGAGACATTTACCGTGCCTTTGCCTTCCTCTAAATCAATCCATCAGCAGGCAATGCCCAGACGACCGAGAGGTCCAAGGAAATGACCAGCAGCAAGAAGAAAACTCAGCAAGAACAGCTCCCTGTTGGAATATGGCAAGTAGAAGAAACAAGGAAGAGCATTGTTCGTGAGATCCAAGCTTTGGAATCGACCTATACCTGACACTCAGTAGACAAGTTGTGCGCGAGCCCGGTATTTAGGTGCCTTAGAGATGACAACCAAGGAGATCAATACTTCATGGAAAACATCATTCACAAGCAAGAGTCTCCAACTACTTCTACTGTCCCTTTTGAATTTTGAAACTCCGCAATAGGCTGACCGCCACGAGCCGGAGTCTCCAAATTTCAATTTATTAGAACGAGTCATGAAGTTAACTTCGTCATCAGAAAAGAACAATGTGCTTTATTTATTTACTCCCCAAACGTCCGCTGACATTGTATGAGGATGGGCTGCAAAAGGCAATTAATATGAATACTGATGACTTTCGCTGATGATTTTAAAGTTGCTGAAGGTAGTGATGGTTGTCATTCCTGATGGGGCTGGTACAGGTGGGTCACCGCCGCTTGCGGCGGGGGCTAGCCTGGCACCGAATTTTTATCTGTTCTAGGCCGTCATTGCACACGCCACCGCTGGTGGTGGACGACGGCTGTTGTTGCGGCCCGCGCCTTTCTTTCCCTCTTGCTTTTCTTTTTTATCTATATTCTCTTCTATCTGCACGACGCAGCGGAGGTGGCTCAGCTACAGAGCCAGTAGCAGGCCCGTGCATTTTCTTTTCCTTCTTCCTACAGCCACAACAACAACAACAAGGCCATTGCAACCTCGCGCTGTTTTCAAGAAGACAAAAAGGCTGATAATACGCTTCGGTGCGGGCTGTTGTTGTGGCTGTAGGAAGAAGGAAAAGAAAAGGCACGGGCCTGCTACTTGCTGTGTAGCTGAGCCACCTCCGCTGCCTGATTTATTTATAGGAATGGAAAGGCGCGGTAACTGTCTCACTTGTTTTCAGTGGACACCGCAACCCCGCTGTAAGGGACGGGAAGAAGGTGGGAGTGAAAGTGGAAAGAGAGAAAGAGGAGCCGTAGTGGAAGGCTATGGAGTAATTTCGACTACCTGGGGATCTTTAACGCGCGCTGACATCGCACAGCACGCGGAGCTTTCGCCTCCATCGAAACGCAGCCACCGAGGTAGGGTTCGAACCCGGGTACTCCGGCACAGTAGTCGGACGTTTTACCACTGCACCACCCCGACGGGGCCTCATGGAGACAGAAGAGAAAATAGAGAAGAAAGAAAAAGAAGAGGGAGAGAAAGACGCGCGCCGCAACAACAGCCGTCGTCCACCACCGAAGCGGTGGCGGGTGCAACGACGGCCTACAACAGATAAAATTCGATGGCAGGCAAGCCCTCACCGCAAGCGCCGGTAACCTGCCTGTCCAAGCGCTTTCACTATGTGCATGTGATAGAAGCAGCTTCGGGCTCAACGGTATGAGCCCCGCCGGGGTGGTGCAGTGGTAAGACGCCCGACTAGCTGTGCCGGAGTTCCCGGGTTCGAACCCGACCGCGGCGGCTGCGTTTAGATGGAGGCGAAACGAAGTGGCGTCCGTGTGCTGTGCGATGTCAGCGCACGTTAAAGATCCCCAGGTTGTCGAAATTACTCCGTAGCCCTCCGCTACGGCTCCTCTTTCTCTCTTTCCACTTTCATTCCCACCTTCCTCCCTTCCTCTACGGCGCGGTTCGGGTGTCCACAGAGCAAGTGTGACAGTTACTGCGCCTTACCCTTCCTGTGAACCAATTTTTAACGGTCTGATAAAATATGCGAGATAAGGAAAGACCAGTGATCTTGCGACATGCACCTTAAGTGCGTAGACGCTGGTGTGATATCTATATTCGGAACAAATAAATCTTGGAGTGCGATTCTGGACAGATTCGAGTATTTCAATAAAGGTAGTGTGATGTCTGTGCGGTGACGTCTGCGGAGGCGCTAGCGTGTCTTCATTGCCAGGGGAACTTGAGGAAGCGGATTACAACCTGGACATAGCAACAGGTCTGCCTCGACGACTGCGGTCAAGGCCCTGCGCGAAGCAAAAAGCTCGCTTGGCATCGGATACCCAGGTGCGGCGAACGCTCCGGGAGTCTGCCCTTGAAATTGTGCTCTTCCCAAGGGCAGCGGTGGAAGAAAGAGGCATGCATCGCCGGCCCCCCATTGTGGTCGGTTTATCGTTACCAAGAGCATGCCCGAGAGAACAGACGCGCCGACAATATGATATCCTCGCTTCCGCAGCATCAAGAACCAAGCTACCCGTGGGAAGCTGGTGACGTATTCGTTGACGTGCCGTGGCCTACGTGAAGGAATTCGGAAGGCGGGTCTTCATGGTGCTGCGTGCAAAAATGCCAATGGGTGCTCTTCGATTGGCCAGTACTCAAGGACAAAGAATTCCCTATCTAGGTACCTGGGACAAGACAGTGTAGAAAAACCGGGGTCTGACCATTGCATGGGACATTGGGCGACTTTCTCTAATATCTCTACCATGATGTAAATAAATTTGCACTGCTCCTCGCTTCCGTGGTGCCTCATCGCCTCGCCTCGCTGCCCTTCGCTACCTTCGGCTTCGGCCCTGCCGGCGTCGCAACAGTTAGCAAAAGAAGGATCATACGTGGCGCAGGAAAAACCCAATTTCGCCTCTAGAAAGTTTAAGTAAGCAAGCAGTTTTATGGAGCGGGGTGCTAAGGCAAGGCTACGGCGTAAGTAGCCTAAAATTGATTAGCTGATTTAGTTACATGATGAATGTGTTGGGACCAGGTTAAAGCTTTACTCGAAGATAAGTTTCTGCTTCTTTCGAGTGACTCCATGGAAAGTGAAATCCTCCCATCGGAGTGCAGTGATGTGATTACGTATCCCTACACTGTATCGTCTTTCCCAATGAGCAGTGTATCGTGTTCCCTGTCAACAGTGATGATGTTTATATCATATCAGTGCCGGTGCCCGTTTGTTATCACCAGCTCATGTGAAACGTGCTGCACTGCCTCCTCTCTTCCTAACCTTGCCTTCTCTCCCCACGGTCCTATATATGCACGAGCCGTAATAATGCTGGGGGTTGTTCCCTGACGGTGCCGTTCGTCATTCCGGTCAACTGCTCGATACAATGTTAAATGGATGCACTCTCAGTCAATCAGTTGTGAGGGACAAGCCTAACACCAACTCCAGTGTAAAAAAGGTTAGCTGCACTGCCCTATCCAAGGGTACTATAACTGAACCCCAACGGAGGCCCAAAAGGACTTCCGCTTACCATCACATGGTTTATCAACTAAATACACCACTGTGTGCCGCCCTCCACCTTGGCACCTCTCAGGGAACTGGCAGGAGATGAGTGTGTTTGGAGTGCGCTGTGAATTGATGTTTTCTATTGCGTAATTGTTTCAGCGAATTGAAATACGTGTATTGCGAAAGCAATACTACTCGCACTTTCAAGCCTTCGCGTGACCCGGCTGCAGTTACGTCTCACGGACGCGACGCTGTGACGTCACAACCCACGTGACACACGAGCTGGCCGGAGCTGCCAGCTTGGGTCTCACGTTTCGCATGGGACGGTTATGTCAGAATCCGCCTGCTGGGACCCTGGCATTCACGTTACCCCTATAGGCCACTAAGGCAGGTTCATATGGGTTGGTTAAAGCGGGGTTTATATGTGGGCGGAGGAAGAAGAAAAAGAGCAGAAGAACGCTCGGTCGCCTGCAGCTAATGCTGCCGCTCAATATTTGGTTCAGCAGCGTTGAACCCTTGTAATTTTCTGGTGTGTGCGAAAAGAGAGGATGGACATTTTTTAAATTTATGTACTTAAAATGAATGCTCATTACGTGTTTCTTCTGTATGTGTCTGCCTGCAGCAATGAATGTACTTCCAAAATTCAGAATTTATTTGTCCTTTGCGCTTATGTTAGAATGTGTACATTTCCCTTTTTTCGCCCAACGAAGGGAGGTTACGTTAAATCGTATGTTCTGTCTATCGACTTCAGTTTCAGTTTCTGTTCTGGGGAGTTTGCAAGTAGTCGTTTCTTTGTCTGCTCCTGTACACTGACTTTCCCGGTCACATGACCCGAGGGTATTGCCACACTCTGCTCGCACAATAAAATGACTTTGGAAGGTGGACGCTTGACGCGAGCCTATCGTCTCCCCTTTTTAACAGCCACCTCGTCTGCCACGATATTTATGTGCTGGTTATCCTTGCATAACTGCTTGTCTTACTACTTTATACCGGTGAATCCATGCAGGGTAACAGAAGGACGAGAAAGGAATCAATTATTATGTGAGTACAAAAGTAAATATATGCCAATGGTGATCCGAAACGGTCCGCAGACGGGAGGCCTTATTGTTACCAGCTTATAATCTTAAACGTGAAGCTTAAACGTGCTCTCTATTTTTTACATCGTCGAGTTTTCGGAGGAATGAGCAAAATATACCCAAACTCTTTCATTATGCCACGTGTCCCAGCTGTATGCAACCAATATTTATAAAGCACGTAGTTCCCTATCCCAGAATCGAATTGAGGGATGCTGAGTGTGGCGTCGCCTAGCCTGCAGTATGTTTAGTAAAGAATATTTGCTAATGATTCAGTTATCGGTTTCAATCATAAATGGTTCTTCAGAAGTGCCAAGTATTTCAGAAAAAAAAAGCTAAATTAAGTGTTAGCACAAAATTACCATTTGCGCAGTTTTTTTTTTTTTTGGCATTCTGCTATGTGATGAGCTGTTTCCGCACAGCGTCGCTGAGTAAAGAGGAAATGTATCATCGGGAAAAGGGCCGCAAAGAAAAGGAGATATTATTTTTATGACATTCATTGAAAACCTGAAACAGTCCGCACCTCCGCCGTGTGACAGCTTCGTTTACTGTGCGTGTTAGCTTTTAAGGGGCGGGAGATAACTATTTTATTATGGTTTAGTGCAAAAGTGCTACTTATAACAAGGTCAATCTCAAAAAGAAATTTGGTGGTTCACCAGAAAAGTGGGTGAAATTTCCAGAAAAATTAACACGCGGTATCGGATTCGAACCCTGGAGTTTGTCTCCCCATTTGGCCGCGAGTGGTCGCCACAAGCCTATATGCACTCCACGTAAGGCTTTGAAATTTGACTCGAATACTCATAAGGACCACCACTACAATCTCTAGAAAACGCGATATGATTAGGAAACGGCATGACTGAATAAAACTGGAAATCTATAAAAGGTAATAAAAATTCCAGGGACGCACTTGACTATTCTTCCCTGCCGAAATGTGAAAGCATTTTCCGCCCTACTACCGATTATATTGGTGTATATTCGTTTCTGAATGATTTTCCGTTTGGTTGATGATGATGATGATGATGATTTATTGACTCTACCCTTCGTATCGGGCGGGCACCATGTTGACGCCGCAGTCGTAAAAAAAAAATTCATAAACAATACAAAGTACCGTAGACACAACACCACATTTACCTCTTACACACACTCATACGCCTGAGTGCCGCTCCCTGGCGAGAGCCGCACGGAGCTGCTGTTTCATTTTTGGTCAATGCCGCTAGATGGCGCCTCGCGTCTGTGTAACGGGAGAGTTTCTAATATGTTTTAAAATTTGCAAGTGCAGATGTCCAGACTCATCCACTGGCCTTAAATACCTTTACTCGAGGGCAGATTTTTGAAATTTTGTGTTAGTTCCCTTCTTTTCTCTTTACTGCTGCCGTTGTCGTTTCATTCAAATGCCTAGGAGTCCTTACGCTAGACAAGGAGAATTAAAAATTCGCTTTCACAAAAGAAGAAATCTTTGCAAATATGTATGCGATGGGTTGTTACCAGTGCCTCTATATCGCTCCATATACAGTGCAGTTGCAAGAGGTAACTTCTTAAAGAGGGATAAGGATTCGGTTTTCGGTGAAAACGTTGTCTTCCATCTTGACGCTAATTTGTTACCGGTTAGGCCCTGGTTGGAAGCAAAGGGCATCCCCCCTCCCCCCCTAGGTCTGTAAACTGTCCTCTGTGCAGAAAACCAGAGACCATTGAAAAAGCTTTCTTGACTGCATGGATGCGATTTTCCTATAGGACATCCTCCAACAAATTAACAAATGATTTCCCGTTGTCTCCTGGCGTCCGGTTTCTACCTTGTTCGAAAAAGGACAGTGTGCCTTGGGATATGTTTATTCTACTGGCACTACACAGTCTGTGGAACGTGCGAATGGTAGTTTGTAAAGCGGACATGAATGTTCTCCCTGCGAGAGAGTACTTTATAGGGAGTCTTGCTTATATCAGAGATGTTATCAGGAGCCAAAGTGAACCCACCAAGCTTATTTGTGTAATAGAGGACCTTGTATCCTCCGTTCCAAGTTTGTCATATAAAGCATGAAAAGCAGCGGTGATAGAGGACAACTTTGCCTTAATCCTTTGCATACCTTGACAGCTTTCATACTTCTTATCCCTTCCGATGTAATTTCTACTTTGTTATCCCGGTATATTTCCTGTAAGAATTCCGTTCGATTTCCACACCCAATTATATGCCATTTACTAACGGAACCCCTTCCAGCCATAGTTATCGAATGTGTAGA
>JAJIZL010020519.1:99450-113309 GCA_023969395.1 Amblyomma maculatum | reverse complement strand
TTTTTTTTTTCGCGCTGCTCTACACAATGGATTACTAACATGCCCAAGCTTCTGTTTTAACCATAATTATCATCATGAGCCTGAATATACCCACTGAAGGGCGAAGGTCTCTGCAATATGATTCCAATAATCCGGTCCCGTGCTAGCTGCATCCAATTGGGCCCTGCGAACTTTTTAACCTTATTCGCCCCCTAACTTCCTACCGCCCCCACTACGCGTTCCTTCTCTTAAGGTTCAATTGTTACCTTTCGCGACCACCGGTTATCGTCTGTTCTCACTACAAGGCCTGGCCATGCCCAGCTCTTGACTTTAATTAGTATGGCATTAACTCCAGTTATTTCTCTGAGCCACTCCCACGCCTTCAATCTTTTAACGTTATAACGTTACAACCACCATTTTCCATTTCAAAGCAAAGATTATCGACCGAAAGCTAGAGCAGAAAGTCGATGTCTTATTTAAGGACATAGATGCAGAATTTGCGGCAATCAGGGCGCCACTAAATGCGTTCACTATCAAGTTCAATGAGATAGATGCGCGCTTCGCCACGCTGGATGCGGAAAGGACGCCACCAAACGGAAATATAGCTGATAATGGCCATCAAAAATAACAGGCACACTATTTGGCAGTGGAATTGTCGTGAATATTGCCGTAAAATGCCGGTTCTGCAGCAACACCTTAGTGAAAAAGACAATCCGGAAGCAATCGCGTTGCAAGAAGCAGGAATACAAGCAAAGCTAACGGGGTATCGAGCTTTGTGTACGGAAGGGAGAAACCGCGGGTGCCTACACTAATTAAGAGAAACATACAATCAGGCATGACACGGAGGTTAAAAACATTGACCACATCCTCGTCGAACTCATATCAAACAAGAAGACGGAAGGGAGCCTTTTCATCCTGAATATAGAAAGGACAAATTTGGCACACTATTCCAAAGGAATGAAAATTGCCAACAACCAAGCACTGATCGTTGTAGGCGACTTTAACGCTCCACACCCAGCGTGGGGCTACAAGCGAGAAGATAAAAAAGGCCGGATTCTCTGGCAAGACGCGCAACAGGCTGGGATAACGCTGCTAACGGATCCACAGAACCCAACACGAAGCCGAAACAGAGTGACAGAAGACACTTCTCCGGATTTGACCTTTCTTAGCCATGTAAAAGACGCCACATGGTGTGACACTCAAGAGAACCTTGGCAGTGACCAATACATCATCGAAACTGTGGTGGAAGGAGGACCGCGAAGAATCAAAGGCAAGAAGGCTACATTAGTGGTGTGGAAAACCTTCACGGAAATCAGAAGCCAAATAGGAAGCGGAGAAATCACAAATATAGAAGAATAGGCCACAGCGCATCATGAAAATGTTAAAGAAGCAACCACAGATGTGCCTGAAGAAGCAGGTTTGGAGGAAGTAGACAGCCGTCTCCTGCACTTATGGCAAGAGGGATTAGAGAAGAAGCTAAAGCAACAAAGATGGAACAGGACCGTACGCCGCTGACTGGCCCGGCTCAGCAAAGAAATAGAAGAATATGCACTTCAGCTATGTCGACAAAATTGGGAATCTACGTGCAATAGCATGGAGAGATCCATAGGATTAGCGAAAACATGGCAGCTACTACGCTACCTCTTGGAGCCGCAAGTTTGCAAGTCAGCGCAGAAGTAAAACATTCAAAATATTGTCCATTCCTAAGATGGGACGGAAAAGGAGCTCCTTAAAGAATTACAGTTATACTATGTGGAAACACCTGTTCCTGAAGCACTCCCAAACTACCACAGAGCGCCAAACCTGGACCTGGATAGACCCATAGAAGAAATAGAAGTCAGGGCTGAAATTGCTCGCCTTAAAATAAAGTCAGTAGCGGGGCCGGATGGAGTAAGCAACAAAATGTTGCGAAATCTGGACGACGACTCAATCGCTGCCCTCGCAAGATACATGCAAGATTGCTGGCAGTTAGAACGACTTCCCACCATATGGAAAGCAGCGCAGATCGTCATGATCCCCAAACCCGGCAGAACGCTACAGATTGAAAATGTAAGACCAATTGCTTTGACATCATGCGTGGGGAAGCTCACAGACTGAACAGAAACATGCAAGACAACGGACTCTACCCAAATTTTATGATTGGCTTCAGACCTGGTCTGGTGACCTAGGGCATTATACCGCAAATCCAACACCAGCTCATTGAAGCGCAGACTAAAGACACGCGAGTTAACCTGGGTCTGGACTTAGCAAAGGACTTCGATAACGTCAAACACAAAGCAATACTGGAAAACCTACAAGATCTCGGCGTAGGGGAAAAAACTTATAACTACGTAAGAGATTTTATCTCAAAGCGAGAAGCAACTATCCAACTTGAAGAACAAAAGTCGGACAAATTTACACTGGGCAGCAGAGGAACACCTCAGGGCTCCGTCCTCTCACCATTGCTGTTCAATGTTGCACTCATCAAGCTTCCATCAAAGCCAGAAGAAATTGAGGGGCTAAACCACAGCCTCTACGCAATGACATCACACTGTGGACCATGGGAGGTAGTTGAAGAATACGTAACCCCTAGAGGACTGAAATGCTCTCCCGAAAAATTCTAGATGCTCGTGTACCAGACACCACCATAGGAGATTCGACAAATAACAACCTAGAATCGAACTTAAGGCAGATGGAGTTCCCATCCCCAGAGTGGACAATATTAGGATCCTTGGTATGTGGCTGCATAAAAATGGTCGTCACGGAGAAGCTATGAAGAAACTCGAAGGCAGTGCTGAACAAACGATACGTTTAATCAGACGCATCGCAAATCGCAAGTCAGGCATAAGAGAAGCAGACCTCCTACGACTTGTACATGCCATTGTCATCAGCAAGATCGCCTATGCAGTCCCGTACCTACACCTTCCCTACTGCGAGAAGGCTAAGATTGAAGCAATCACCAAGGAGGTATCCCCATCAGTGCGTCTACGAAGCGGCTAATGAAGCTGAGGGTGCACAATACGCTGGAAGAGGTGACAGAGGCCAACCAAATCTCCCAGTACGAAAGAATGGAAAAGACCCGGACAGGAAGAAGCATACTGCTAAAACTAGGTATTCGATAAGAAAGTCAAGAGTACCAGAAGACGGATGTCCTGATGGAAGTCAAGAAGCGACACAAAATCCCCTCGCTGCCACGAAACATGCATCCAGAGCGTCAGCAGGAAAGAAGGAGGAAAAGGGAGGAAACGCTGCAGAAGATATATCAAGGAAGACAGGATGTGGTCTATGTCGACGCCGCCGAGTATGAGAAAAGGCATGTTATGGTGGCAGTAGTGTCAGATGAACTAAATCGAAGAATAAGCGGCTCCGTTAGGACGAGTTTAGCCCACACGGCTGAAGAGGTGGCGATTGCACTTATAATAGCAGGGACAATGGCTACTACAATTATAAGTGATTCCAAAACAGCAATATGGAACTTTCTCAAGGGAAGGGTCTCTCCACAGGCAAAAAGGATACTGAGAAAATGTCAGGATGATAGAATAATCCGGCTAGTATGGACATCAGCCCACTCCCAGCTTCAGGGAAATGAGGGAGCTCATAAGCTCGCCCGCGGTCTTCGGGGTAGGCTCTGATCCTCAGCACACTCTTATCAGGGACAGGCTAGTCAGCTACAAAAAGATTACAGAGCACTATCGACTAAACAGGTTAGAATACCCACCGGCCAATAGGACACTATATAAGACCCAAGAAAACATTTGGAGGCGCTTACAAACAAGGACTTTTCCGAACCCAGCTGCTTTAAAGTCAGTGCGGAGCAATTTTCAGATAGATGCAAACTATGTCAGGATAGGGTGGATCTGGTACATATGATATGGACGCGTTCAAAAGTAAAAAAAAGTATAAATGAACATACAAAAACAGAAGAATTTTGGGAGACTCTATTGTTGAGGTCACACCCTGAGACTTAGCTAGGTGTAATCCGACTGGCCGAACACGCCGCCCGAGTCCAAGGGTTCCAGGCTGTCGTGTAGGCGGGTAGGATGACGCCTACCCTGTATCTGTTGGGAATTAAAATTTTTACCACCACCCCTCTCTGCGTTGTCCTCAACTTAAGTAGAAACCCTTTCGTTAGCCTCTACGTTTCAGCTCCATTAGAGAGTAGAGGTGAGGTGCAACTGTTATATACGTTGCTTTTCAGCGATACCTGTAAGTAGCTAGTCATACTCTACTTATACTTGCCAAATGCGCTCCGGGTGCTTTTGAACATACACCTTACTCGTCTACATATTGATTTTCAGGCCTACCTTCAATCTTTGCAATTCATCCCCTGAGTTAGTTAGCAAAGCAATGTCGAAAGCAAATCGCAGATATTACTGAGGTATTATCCATCTACCCTTATCCCTAACTGCTATCATTCAAGTCTCTGAATACTTGCTATATAAGCAAGCTGTAAATAGTACTCGGGTAATCGTGTCCTCTTGCCAAACATCTTTCTTTATGTGAACTTAATTATTTTTTTTACTCATAACTATGGTTGCTGCACAGCCATTATAACCGTCCAGTACTTTCGCATAATGCTCATCTAAACCCTGATTTCGCAATGCTTTCATGACTACTGATGCTTTGACTGAGTGAAATGATTTTTCGTAATCGTTGAGTGCTTTATATAGGGGCTGGCTATGTTCCCTGCATTTACCTATTCCCTGATTGATAGTACGTTCTTCGTAAAAACTGCTCGGGACTGGAACAATCTTCCAGTCGACTTCGTGCACCACTCCAATCCATCTCAATTCAAGGCAGCCATCGAATCTATTTTCAAATGAAATAGCAACCCATCCCTCATGTAATAAATACCCCATTCCTGGGGCATTTGAGGTATTGATAATAAATAAATAAACAAATAAATAAATAAATAAATAAATAAATAAATAAATAAATAAATAAATAAATAAATAAATAAATAAATAAATAAATAAATAAATAAATAAATAAATAAATAAATAAATAAATAAATAAATATCGTCGATACTAGAGTACCCATTCCGAGAATAATCTTGATCCTTCGGTTGAATAAGCTTAAGGCAACCCTGATTCCATTCACGGTTACCGTAATAAACACCTTCTAGAGCACAATATATTTCCCCTCCGGGTGGCGTTTGCAAACATCTGTCGAACACATGCGCCACAAATAAGCGGCATGCGGCAAATGCAAGTAAATACGTCGCATCTGCGCTGATTCACTGATGTCTCCGTTTTTGTTTCACCAGACCAAAAGAAGGAAATAGCACCAGGTCAGCCGAGCTGGCGCTATCAGGTAGTGAAGTCTACTTTTAACAACCGCCGCCTCTGTGACATTACGGTTCTATTATGATAAGCAACACCAAGCTGTCACGGAGTTTCGCGTGGTACCTTTCAAGCGTTCTTTATCTCCATCCTTTCCACGTCAGCCGTCACCTCTCCGATTGCTATCCAAAAACCATCACTGTGATGTCGCGCGTGAGTTGCATTATGCTCCCCGTGTGGGGACGTTGCTGGTGTTGTACATCCGTAATCATTGCTTGTGTGCTGGGCGATTTGGTAACAATTTTTGTACCTAATGAACTTTGGCTGTACACATGGCAGCAAAAAGCTGATTTGAACTACGGACGGATCTGCTTCATTTAATTACCGTGTTTGCTCTCACTGGTATAAATGTAGATGCTACCTTTTAAATAAACCATTTGGAAGTGGCGTTCTATGGTTTTTTTCGTCGTATCATATCCGCTTCGTTCAAGCATGTATTTTGCTGTTAATAAATCAACTCGGCCAAACAAAAGTAGTAGAAATATTAACCGTGGTCATGACAAATCCTACAAGATAAATGAGAATGATCCATTATAAAGAGCAGAGCAGGCAATGACAAAGACACAGGGGCGGTCGATACCTCTTCATTTTTGTATTGACATCTTGAAGCAGGGTATTTTCAATCATGTTTTCCCATATCTATAGCTAGTTGGTTGTTTGAAGGCTAAACTAATTTGTGCAACCGATTTCGATCCCATAAATCTTTTGCAAATCAATATAGATTGCATATCAAGAATAAAGAAACACAAGAAATATTCTAGAAAGGAGCCTACGGCTCAATAACCGTTTTGTCTATGCAGTCATTGGTCAAGCATATCCAACGCAACGTCTCGTCTTAACAGCCACAACGCGTAGGGAAGCTGCACCGATTTTAGATTTCGATGAGTTTCGAGCGGTTGAATGAACATAGCTTGCACTTAAAGCATGCGAAATATATTGGTGCCAGCATTTAAACAATAGCGCAGTTATCGATTAGAACCGCGGCGGCTATCAGGCTTCACCGCAATGCACAGCAACGGGTCGGGGACGCATGATGAGCTCATTGACGGTACCGGTACGTTTTCTGTATAGGCTCCCTTGGTTTGAAGCAATAAAAACAAGGCTGCCGAAAGCAAAGACCTAGAAATGTTGATTAGCATCGTCAGAAAAGGCGCAGCAGCACGTGGGCGAAGGCAACAAATATCAGAAATAGTACCGTCGGTGACGTCATTACCAAACTTCTCTGCAGAACTTTAGTGCTGTGAGGAAAAGCTAGAGGTTTAATCGCCGATTACGCCATCAGTGCGAATGCTAGCGCAAAAACACTCTGCACGCTTTACCTACAGCCTATGTAGATTTGAACCTTGAATATCGCGAAATTCTTTAGAAGGGATGCAGCTGTTCATTAGGAGTGAAACGGTCTGTAAATGAAAGAGAAAATAGAACTTCATATATGTCTAGAACAGGAAACACTTAACGCATAAAATCCCAAGTTTGTTTGCGTCAATGGGATTCGGAAGAATAACTGCGCAAACAGCCATCTTCGCTCTTGCCTGCGTTTGTAGGAGAGCGTTAATTTAAATTGAATAAGAACTGTAACATATAGCGCAAGGTATGCCATCACGCTTATATACGTGTAAGAATTTAAAGCAAAACTTTTGCGGAAGATAGACAGCTTATAGGAGGAATAAAACGCAGAAAGGCAAAGGTCTCGCCTAATTCTTTTCTATGCCGTGTAAATTAAGTCCAAATTCTCTTCTTGAAATGACTTTCAACTGGTCCAATGGCATGGATCAGAGATTCCTCTCGCACAAGAAATACCTCGTCATCAGACTTTATGGGGAAAAAAATGTTTAGCTTCTGGTAAATTTGGTTTTAAAATATATTGGGAGTGAGTATATCGGAGGAGGATAGACGATATATTCGAAGAAATTTAGTCTCAAACTCGGTGGCAACATGATGAGATTCAACACCTTTTACATGACCACTTGATCCTCAGGCTTAGCATTTTAAATGCTGCTTTGCGTTAAAGTACATGTAGTTCCAGCAGTGGACAAATAAATACACACTACGCCCCGATAGCTGACGAGCGTTTAGTTCGCTTGATTCTCCTCCCGTGTGGAGATTCCAGTTTCTATGGTAAAATGGAGAGCGAAATGTATGTCCTGCCATCTATCGATGATATTAAGAACTAAACATGCCTTTGCGCTTCCTTGCATATGATGACGCTACTGAAAGCTTGCGTTTCATTCCACGATGGAGACATCGCCCCTTAAACTATTGAATTGGTGAAGTCTGGGGCTAAACGGGTTAAATTGAAGGTATGAACACGAAGTCACAATCTCAAGAAGGCTTTTTTGACTGCCACAAAACACATCTTTTCACTAATGCTACGCGAAAAACTTTGCACGCCATAAGCGCCATCTTCAATGATTAAATGAAAACCCTCCTCGCTCTCTCTCTGTGTCTCACCGCTTGATGTGACAGTTTTAGGAAAAAAAAGATGAAATAAAACGTGAAGTATGTATTTCGCTTTGAAGCGAGTCTAGCAGAGGGTTTCAGAGTCTCGAGGTACAGATGTAGGCACTACTGCGGCAGTGATTACTACAAAACGTCTTAAAATGTATACATAAATCGACTTATTACTGTGAGACAGGCTGTCTACTGCTGCGCACGTTAGGAACAGGTTTTTTGTGACGGTGAAAATGATCAGAGCTACACTGATGTTAGATGAAAAATACAGCACTCTTTACCTATAGATTACTTAACAGCTGCTGTTGTCGTCAGCTGATATAATTTTAGTGTAATTCAATGCAGATCCCAACAGAGTACAGAATCCGTCCATGTTACTCCGACATCTAGCTCCGTTGGAGTGAGGTGGGAAGCAAACATTTAATAAAACTGGGAGATAACAAGATTGCACAGATGGTGCACCTTACCACTCATCAGACTGCCCAGTTCCGAGCTTCGTTTCCTGGCAACACATAACATGCCATCAACAATAATTTTTTTACGCAATTGATTCAATATTCCAGTACGTAACCTGTATTAAGCTTCATCAATTATACATACACCGCATTGGCATGCTCGCAAGTGACAAGGCCTCATCACCTGAATTCATCGTCCAGTGTACATACAGTGTGAAGTGGTGCCTCAGAGGCTTCATTGTAAGCTGAAAGATCATCATCATCATCAAAGCAGCAGCAGCCTGACTGTACCCGCTTCGACGCAAAACATCTCCCATGTCTCCCCAGTTAACCCGGCCAGTACGTGCCAGTTGCATTCATGACCCCTGCAATCTTCCCAATCTCATCCGCCCACCAAACATTTTGCTGCCTCCTGTCATGCTTACCTTCTCTTGGAATTCAATCTGTCGCATCGGGAGTTAGATTAACTAGAGTCCTGTATTGGGATTGTTGGTGGGAATACATACTCATATTCGGCAGCATGAATAGACAAGGACGAACACACAACAACAGGACAGGCGCTGACTACCAATCGGTTAGTAGCCATTGTTGTGTGTTCTTCCGTGTCTATTCACGCTGTCGAGTGTGAGTATTTATTTATTTATTGTACCCTCAAGGTACAGAGTACATTATAGAGGGGAGGGGCAATAAATAAGAGAAATTACACGAAAACTAAAATACAAATATAAAAGACACAAAGAAACAAGATGCAAAATGGAGAATACAAATATAAAAGATACAAAAAACAACAAAAAGGCAAACAAAAATCAATGCTTACAAGAACAATATTATATTCTTATTTTCTTGAGTTTCGCATGGTAGCACGAGCAAGATAGGCCTCGCTGCATGCGCAGCTGGATTCCGTTAAGCCGGTATCGGTAGTTAACGAGCGCGAAAGAAAAACGACAGAGGAAGAGTCATTGCAGAACAAGTGCTCACTAGGAAATGAACGTTTATTTGAAATAAAGCCGAAACTAGTACAACTTATACGTGATTCTAGCGCAAATACATGTCGTAACTAGTGCTTTGCTACACCATGAAAGCTTCTAATATCACGCAGCTAAAGTAGTGTGGTATCAAGAAGAAAACTGACAGATTGCGTACTGGACCACTTTATCCTTTATCTCTTCAGGTCAATGTACCGATGCATGTCGAATTTTCAGTTATTTATCAAAGTGGTTTCTGTGACGTCTTCTGCTTCATTTTCCGCTTCCCTAAGTGGGGCCCACAATAAAGTTTGTGGAGTACACAACGCCTGAACCAGTAATGCCGCAACATTAAATAGTACGCGTACCCAAGCCCTCGTGATGTTAGCATAGATGCAGTATGATGACGTGTCATAGAATTTGTAGTGGCATGGTACTCTGTCGGTTGTGGTGACGAGAATACCTTGAAAGGTGTAATTGCTCGCTCCTTGGGCTGGATTTGTAGAAATGAACACTAGGTGAACAGTAGATATTTTGGAGACCTACTGTTCCAGATATTTCTTCGGGCAAGAATGACTGATACCCTAAATGTTTGGCAGTCTTGGCATAGCTCAAATAGCTCTAAACTCAAGGATGCCTTAAACACGGCCCCAATTTAATCTTTCGACACCTTCTAAACTCAAAGATGCCTTAAAAATGGCCAGTTTTATCTATCGACGCCCATACTGCCCTGTTAGAAGAGTAACGATGTGGCTAATAGTTACATACTGAGTTGTTAAGAAAGATCCTTAGAGGGGGAGCATTATAGAGACCTGCAATCCTTTTAGTGGACCATTGCATTGTGTGCTTATTTATTCGAGTGAGAACGATTGGAACACCAATGATAGAGAGATACAGAAGTTTAATACTGGGGAGCCACAAAACGCAACATGTCGAGATGTGTACAAAATACTAAACTGTAGCACATTAATGAAGGAAATACAGAGCATGACACCTTTCAAGCTGTTTTATCGGAAAATAAGAGAAATGACCCACTGAAAGAAAGCAGCGAGCAGCAAACGTTTGGAACTTCTTCGTACAATGGCCGAGTTGACGTTTTTTTATTGTTCCTGTCTCCGAGTTTGCATTACACCGCAACTTTATACTCGAATCCATCTTTAGAGGGCTTCTTCTTTTTGCACGTGCTGCGTAGTGGATCAGAATAGTGACCCTCACGCGCAACGAAGTCTGTGCACAAGTCGTTGGTATCGGGGCATCCTGTGAAGAAATTGGGGCAACGCTTATAAAACGGATGTATCCAAGACTGAAACAGATCACTCGTGCTTATAGACGGGAGAAGCACAGGTGATGTTAACACGAATTCGTAAATGGCAGCAACAGTGTACTGCAAAGAGTAAATATTGTTCGCTTGTTCTAGAGCTCGCTCATTGAAATAGTAGCCACAAAGTATCGGGTAGCGTCTGCGGAGCGTAATATTGAGTTTGCGAACATAAGTCTACAAATGTTCTGTTCGCTTAACTGTTGAGGTTGGGGCGGTAGTGACAGAAGCATAAAAATGCAGCAAGGAAATTGGGGCGGAGAAAATCGAAGTTCAGAACAAAAACAAGTCCACGGTTCTTTCTGTGCATTGCAATGCTTTCTTGCAGCGAGATACGCATTTAGTCGCGTCGAAGCAGGATTCAGTAATGACAGATAATCTTTTGGCCCCACGTGATTGAAACTATACAGGGCGAAATCGAAAATGACACTGCGGGCAACGTGCGCGATTAGCGGCGCAGCCTATTCTCAGAGATCCGCGCTTAGAACTCTGCATTGACGTCATTGCTGTTTCGTTATGAAATTGGTCACATGTGGTCATGCTGAACTTCATTTCATTTTACGTTTTTGGGTTTGAAGTGTCCATTATCAGTATGGCAACTTTTTGCTGAATGGAATAATACGGTAACCTATACCAATATAAGCCCGCTTCGATTACACTTCCGCACGCCCCTGTGACGTACGGTAGTTCAACTACGGGCAAAATATATTAATAGCAAAAAGCAGGCAAACATGAAAACGACCTCCTTCCTGAGTTTAGGGGAATTATGATTTGAGAAAAGAGCAGAGGCTATCTTTCGATACCTCGACAGATGAAAAACGCGCTACAAATTACTTCTGCTTTAACAATAAACACCTTTATGAAACATCAAAGGATGAAAATAGTTAAACGTGGCACAGGCATAGAAAAAAATTCGTACCACATACTTATAATGCCGAAATCATGTCTCTTAATTCTGTATAAAATTTCTATTCGAGCACTAAAGGTTGGCTTGGTTGGTTTGGTTTGTGGGGTTTAACGTCCCAAAGCGACTCAGGCTATGAGAGACGCCGTAGTGGAGGACTCCGGAAATTTCGACCACCTGGGGTTCTTTAACGTGCACTGACATCGCACAGCACACGGGCGCCTTGCTTTTCGCCTCCACCGAAAAGCGGCCGCCGAGGCCGGAATTCGAACCCGCGTCCTTGGGGACAGTAGTCGAGCGCCGTATACTACTGCGCCACCCCGGCGGGGTCGAGCACTAATGGCTTGTACAGGAAAAAAAAAAAAAGAGAGACACATGGAACTTATATTTTGCTATGACTGGAGAGTTTAGCCTCAGCTGCAAGAAAAAAGTTGCTGAATATGGCACTGTGGGAAAATGGGAAGTTTCAGAAGGAATCGAATAATTAGTTCAGAAGGAGTTCGGAAGATATAAATCAAAACTTAATTTGCCGGAAGCATTATTCAGTTTTAGAGCAGTGACAAAAAAAAAAAAAAGCCGCATAAGTGATGAGCTGAAATATTTAATTTTTATCCGGTACCATTATCAGAAATTTGTTGGTCACCACAGAAGACTTGAAGGACAGAGCGTGCAGTTTAGAACTTTAAAAGCCACTGTATCTTGCGCATATCTTTGCCATCGTGAGACGAATGAGAGATAAGAAAAAACCAGATCATAATGATTGCACTGGAGCGGAATTCACTGCTTCATTGCCTTTTCGGCATATAGATTAAAAAAACAGCACCCTCAGAGTATCACAATATGGTAATACGTGTTCTCTATCTTTTCTTCTTTCTTACCATGTATTAGTAATTTGTCCATGCAGTCATTCATGCAATGAGTTACATACTACAGTTAATGCCGAAAAATGTCTCATAGTCCCGCGAAACAAGATCCATGGGACACCTTTTTTCAGAATATAAGAGCGCTCTGCTAAAAATAGGTAGGAAGCTTAAAGAAAAGTACAGAGCATGCGCGCCAGCATGAACGAAACGGTACAGATTAGCGGGAAGATGAAAGAAAAATGCAGATAATGATCAGACGCAGTAGCAAAAATGGTCTGCGTACCGAGGAGTTTGATGGTGCGATTTAGTTCACCCCTGTAGATCTCCAATACCCTGTCAACGCCTTTTTTGCCCTGCAAACAAAAATACGAAACATTACTTTTAATGAAAGTTGATTCCTATTTGCGGGGGGAAATTTCGCACTTTCTCTGTTTCTTCGCGACATAATGGTGAAGGAAAGTTTAGTCATCAGAGTGCAAGAACACAAATGATCGCGCAGCATTTCTTACGTTTACCGACGATGCTTGCTCCTCAAGACGGCAAATCGTGCATTATTGGTGCGTACAAAACTAATTTCTCCTTTGTGCCCAATTTGAAGCTTACAAAACAAAACCTGATGCTTGTGTTCTGTTACGTGCAATGAATCCTATTGCAGCCTGTGCAGATGCCATATTCAGTTTTTCAGGTGACAAATATCGAGGATAAATATGTGTTCGTCTTCAGCCGTTCTTATAGTATCGAATATATTGTGAGGCTTCCATGGATCTTCTTTCACTTGCACATGCCATCGCCATTATCCCGATGCGCCGCCCCCGGCAAGTGCCTCAGTTCGCCATCAGAATTAACGCCAAACACGGCATCCCTTGCCTTGCCGTCACGACCATGCCTGCTTTCACAATATATATATATATATAGAGAGAGATAGAGAGAGAGAGATAACCGCATAGAGAACCTACGCGCATCGCTTGCATTCGCACTCCTGATGAAGGCCAGCTTCTGGTCGAAACGTCGAGTGCAATAAGAGGTTTCTTTAAATGAAGCATAAACTTCGCTCTATAATTTTTTAAGCGGCCAAGTCCGTTAAATGCTCTCGCATGTATATATATATAGGCATAGTTTGCTTGGGACTAATGGGCCAGGGAAACTCAAACAAGATGGCACACAACTTTCCCGGTTATCTATTTTATTCTAACAGTTTCGGACGGTGAACCGTCCTTATATATATATATTGCAGCCATTTCAGATAACAAAACCTTTCACGACGCAATAGCTAACAATGTTTATTCTGAAGGAATTTGATCATATGTTATATCTGTTTTCACTGTGTTGTGTAGATTGATTTTATCTTATTTACGCTTTGTGAATGCTGTTTGTTTTATTCTGGAGGAATTTTATGGTGTACTACTTGTTTTCACTGTATTATTTTCATTGTTCTGAATCCTAATTAACCCACTTCCCTCTGTAATGCCTTTGGCCCTGAGGGTACAATAAAAAATAAGTAAATAAATATTCCAAATACTCTCAGTGTCTCGCGAGATCATATTTTTAGGGAGTAGTGGCAAGCGCCAAGAATGCAATGTAGAAGGCTATACACGAATAAGA
>JAJIZL010020519.1:0-94450 GCA_023969395.1 Amblyomma maculatum | reverse complement strand
ATATATATATATATATATATATATTTTTATATATCAACGATTAGAGAATATCGGTAGTTCAGATGTGCGTGAGATGACGGAGAGGGGAATAACTCACTTTTCTTTCATAATATGCGCTTAAGAGGCAAGGTTGTCTCACTGAGCTAGCCATGTAAATATCAGTGCATGCCGTTAAAATCAACTCGAAAGAATTAACTGTATGCGCAAGTACTGTATTTGGGAAGTTGGTTCAATACTGATTACTTCCTCTATGCTTTTCTGATATGCGGTCAATATTGATAGGAGAAACTGAGCACTTTCTGTCAAAATAAGAGCCCATGACATTTTAGTCCCACTTCGGAAAAATTTAAAATTTCCCGTATCCTTCTAAAAGTACTATAAAGAAAATAAGTAACCAGCGAAACCTAATTATAGAATGCTCAATGTTCTCTGGCCGCCTCTAAAGCAAACGTTCGTGAAGATATGGCACTCGGATGATTTCTTGGTCGCTCACATTCAGGTAGTTTCAACAAAAGTTGCGCACTCTGCTCAACGCACAATAAATATTTTCCGTGTGGCACCAATTCGCATACGTAGCAAATAACTCAGTTGTCAAACATCAATCATACCGTTGCTGGATCTCCATCGAGCTGCCGACCGCCATGATTTGAAACGATGACAGCAGCCGCCCCATGTTTGGCCGCTTCGAGGGCCACTTCCGCTGTAACCAAGCACGTGGCTTTATCAGGTATAAGTTCGGCAATTAGTGTGCTATAAGGCCAAAAATAAGAACAATCGTAGCTCTAGGATAGTATGTAAGAGTTCATTATGTCATTTCCCACGGTGACTGCGAAGATGGCCGAATGGTAGTTAGTGCATTACGTTTATAGATGTGCTGAACATTTTACTTACCATCAACTGTTTCTCAGTAAGATTCGCAGGCTTCAAGGTAAGTATGCTAAAAATTGCTTCATTCTTTATTCACGAGAAGAATGCTGTTATTCTCTTAGACATGCTGCGTAAGGATGACTGTGTAAGCTTCTAAGTACCAAAAATAAGAACAATCGGAGCTCAAGGACAGTATGTAAGAGTTCATTATGGCATTTCTCACGGTGACATGCGAAGATGGTCAAACGGTAGTTTGTGCATTACGTTTATAGATGTGCTGAACTATTTACTTACCATGAACAGTTTCTCAATAAGAATCGCAGGCTTCAAGTTAAGTGTGACAAAAACTGCTTCATTTTTTAATTCACGGGAAGAATGTTGTTATTCTCATAGACATGCTGCGTAAGTATGACTCTGTAAGCTTCTGAATCCTTAATTTTTAGGTGATTCGCTTGTCAATGGTACTGGCAATGTCCGCAGTGTGGTTTAGCCTCTTTCACTTCTTTTTATTCACAGTTGACGGTTTGTTTCAAATTCAAACTGTGCACTTTGTTGCGACAAATTCTACTTTGATTTTTTTTCTGTCATAATGTTTTGTGAGAATGTAGCTGCACCTTTCTGTAATGGACAGATTTGTGATCTTGCATACCTTGTCAGGCCCCGCCGGGGTGGTGCAGTGGTAAGACGCCCGACTACTGTGCCGGAGTTCCCGGGTTCGAACCCGACCTCGGCGGCTGCGTTTCGATGGAGGCGAAACGAAGTGGCGTCCGTGTGCTGTGCGATGTCAGCGCACGTTAAAGATCCCCAGATGGTCGAAATTACTCCGTAGCCCTCCACTACGGCTCCCCTTTCTCTCTTTCCACTTTCACTCCCACCTTCATCCCTTCCCTTACGGCGCGGTTCAGGTGTCCACAGAGCAAGTGTGACAGATACTGCGTCTTTCCCTTCCTGTGAACCAATCATCATCATCATACCTTGTCAGAAATAGCAAAGGTGCAAGTAACAAGATTTGCTTTCAAATATCGATCAATGTCTTGTTAGTTTGTTTATTGCTACAATGAAGAGCCTAAGTATATTTCCATTTTTAGGAGTTGCATATTGTTTCTGGAAAGTTTATTGCACAGATGAAAAACAGCAGTAACGTAACTTTGTAACCAGGCCTTGCTTGAATAATTCTGGTGGTCATTGAGCAATATATAGTTATAAACCCTTGTTCAAACATTTCATACCTACACCCGCTGTATATCTAAGAAACGGGGATCGGTAAAAAAAAAAATAAACGTGCAAGTATAAAAGCACATAAATTGCCAACCTAATCGAAAACTTAGATGTGAACTTTGTAATTATACGTCAATATCGGCTAGTCAGCATGAATCCGCAATGAAAAGAAAAGTAGTGCACACAACAGAACGAAATAAAAAAGTGCGACACACAAAGAGCTGAACGCTACGTTCACTTCCATTAATTTAGCTCATAGTGCAGAATATAGAGGTGGGCCCTCAGCCAGCAATGCAGGCTTCAAGAAGGTGAAGTCCACTGATTCGTGTAGGCTCTTTGAGATGGTAGTCCGCTCAGTGGCCTGTGACGTATTCGGCGGCTATGCTTTTCTATGGTAAATACGCGCTTCTGGAAGGTCATGATTTTGGCAACTCTAGGTAATAATGGGAAGAAAGTAACTTCCCCGCATTCCTTGTGCGCAAATTGATTTTAACCGCCTATTTTGAAGCAGCGGCTTCGTGGAAGCTTTGGTAAATACACAGAAAGCGATGAATGTTTTATTTATTATATGAACCTGCAGCCCGAGTTAGCGGCGGTATTGCCTCGTCGGTAGTTGTTGTTTATTTGCCAAAACATTACAGATACATAGGAAAAACTAGTTTGCATTATAAATTTCGTTTAGCTGCTCACGCATTCGCCAGCTCCAGGACCATTCCTATGCTCTCTGGTTTGCTCGTTACTGGATTGGTTGATTCACTGCTGCAATTGTTTCAGTTTTGGCAACACCCACTCCTACGTACTTCCGTCCCCTTGCTTATATCATACGTTCACTCAGTCGTGTGCATGTTAGTGCTTTTTTCTCTCATTCGCTTGTTTCTTAACATGCGGGAATTTAGTTTTTTATTAGTAAAAATTCCTCGGACTGCTCCGTAACGAAACGCTACGAATGGTAGAGAGGGTCTTGACGTCAACAAACCCACAACTAAGTGCTTCCAAACTTGAACTGCCCAATGACCACCAAACTTTGACAGTTCGTAGACGATTCAGCAAGCAGCTTGCAATTTTCCGCCAGCGCTGAGGTTGTCGTCGGCAAACTACAGCAGCGGTCTTCAATTGTCGCAATTTTCCATTGCCGCACAATCAGTTAGTATTCTGGATTTTATTTATTCCGTCATGAATCCATATTATTCAGCACAATAATCTTTTTTGGGGTTGAGGCAACTGGCGAACCTCGCGGTGAGCCGACAGCCACACTGTGGTTCTGAGCGAAGTGCCAAATTTCGGGGAAAGGCCAAGTTACCAAATTGGCGGTGAACTAACTGTAATATGTTTTTGATATTCCAGGTACCAAGGTTTGGGAGTTGGCCGACTGGCAAAAAAAAAATAACTGTAAGGGGCAATAACCTCACATTTTCTCACTCAATCTCACACAATTCACATAAGAAATCACGTACAATTCGCATATAATTGCATAAGTTCTCATAGTTTCTTGTACATTATCATAAATTATGTACGATATTTTATGATAATGATGTGCACCATATGAGACTCTATGCGATTAAATGAGATTTTATGAGGTTATTGCCCCGTAGAACTTTTGGTTTTTCAGTAGGGTAATGACGCAGGCGACGACGAAAAAAAAATCAGTTCGGGCTACGGGAACAGCTTGCTCAATTGAAACACCCCGTGCGATATCAGCTGAACGTTGCTATCGGAATGCGCCTTTTATGTATGTATATATTTTTGTTCTGGCGAACGTTCAACGCTACATGGAAGCTGACGCTGGGATCAGCGGCCGGGTTCGAATGAGTAGGACTGGTACTTTGAATAGTAAACTGTGTACAGTGCATATACCGTGATGTGTCCCCATCGAAATAGTCTTATGCCGCGATTTAGGTGCAAAAAAGAATAACATTGCGGCAGCAATGCGAAAGTCGTGAGGTACCGAAGCATGCGAAGAAAGAGAAAATGAATAGAAGTGAGCATGTTAGAGCAACTACCACGGTTGGATAGACTACAGAAAGACAGCATCACGACTACAAAATTATCTCCCGAGGAAACCATTTTCTTTTGAGTGAAGCGCGACTAATGGGTTCGCGTCTTGGCAAGCCTCGACAAACTCCAGGTAGCACGGTTCAGATGCTTGAACCACATAGAAGCCTTCGTAGATTAGAACGCAAATATTACACTCGGAGATATGTCTAGATAAGAGTCCTGGGCGCCTTGGAAGTCACAGTTTCTCACGGTACTTGCTTAGGCCTCTACCTGTCTGGCCTGATAGCAATTGCTGCAAGGCCGCTAAATGCGGTGCATAATGCCAGCACAACGTTAGCAGCCTACCGATCAAGCTGATTGTTTACTTTACATTCTTGAGCTGACTTGTTTTGTTCTTTCAGCTTTTTTGTGTACCCAAACGTAAATCCCGGAAAGTGTGATTGGTGTGGAAAACTGCACTTTCACATCAATGTGGGTGGCGGTAGTAAAACTTCTTCAACAGGCACAGGATAGGCGTCAACCTATCCGCCGAGACGACGGCCTGGAATCCTTGAACCCGGGTGGGGTGTTAGGCAAGTCGGATTAGATGTAGCTGAGTTTCAGGGTGTGAGCTCAACAATAGAGTCTGCTAAAATTATTCCGCTTTTGTCTGTTCATTTATATTTTTTATTTCTGGACATGTCCTCATCATATGTACCAGATCCGCCTTATCCTGACGTAGTTTTCATCTATCTCAGAATTGTTCCGGGTACCACTGGCTAAGGGTAGCTGGACTCAGAAAACCCCTTGTTTGTAAGCGCCTGGAGATGCTTTCTTGGCTCTTATTTATGTGCATTTGCCGGTGCGCGTTCAACCCGTTTAGCCGATAGTGTTCAGTAATGTTCTTATACCTTACTAGCCTGTCTCTGCTCAGAGTGTACTGAGGGTGAGAGCCCACCCGGAAGGTGAGACCATGGGTAGGCTTATGAGCTCCCTCATTTCCCTGAAGCTGGGAGTGGGCTGGAGCCTATATTATATGAATTATTCTGCCATCCTGATACGTTTCGAATGTCTTGTTTGCCTGTGCAGACACCCTTCCCCTGAGAAAATTGCCTATTGCTGTTTTCCAATCACTTATAATTGTAGTAGCCATTGGCCCAGCTGTCGTAGGGGCAAGGGCAGTGACCGCCTCTTAAGCTGAGCTCGTCCTGATCGAGCCGCTTACTCTTAGGGTTTCTTGATCATCGTTACTACCGCAACCATGATATGACTGTCCTTATACTCGGCACCGTCGACATGGACCACGTCCTGTCTTCCATGATATATCTTCTGGAGCGTTTCCGCCTTCCTTCTTTCCTTGTGATGCTGTGGATGTATGTTCCGTGGAAGCGGGGGGATATTTATTATCTTTCTGACTTCTCTCTGGACATGCGTGTTCTGGTCCTCTTGGCTTTCCTATCGAATGCCTAGTATTAGAAATATGCTTCTTCCCAATGAAATCCCGGAGCTGAACCCTATATTGTACGCAGATGACCTGACTCCGTTGATGTGCAGGGCAGTGACAGCTGAATTGAACACACACTCTAGCGAGCAATTGTATCACAGAAAGACACTTAGAACTGATCGGGCTCAGGTGCTCGGCAGAGAAATTGGAAGCGCTCGTTCTCGCTTCAAGGTGACCTCCCCGTCGTCGGTGTATAAAGCAGGATGTACCGTATAACCTGGGGATAACACTCAGGGTCGCTGGTAACGTTATACCTACGGTGGCGCGCATTATAGTTCTGATATTACTAATTCAGGTCAATGGTAGGAACTTAGAAAAGAACAAGCTTGACATTCTCGTTTATACAGGGATCAAAACTGCAATAGATTTTCCACCCAATACATTGAAGAACAGGATTTTGAGATTAGGGTTGCCGATACTTTCGAAGAGCTCATTGAGGCTACAACGACTTCGCAGTACCAGAAACTTGCGCAGTCTTACTGGGCATATCAATCTAGAGAAACTTTACAACGAGCCCCGAACATGCTCAAGACGCACTGACATATTCCCAGGCAGATGAGGGAGAAAATAAAAATACCTCAACTTCCCAAAAGATGCATCCCATCTACCATGTGAACCGGAAGAGGGATAGAGCACCAGCATTGCAAGCCGGGTTTGAGGGCAGACAGGATGTCTTGCGTATAGGTGCTGCACAATGTACGAAGTGTATGGAACACGTTTCGGTGACGAATAGGAAAAACGAGTGCTCGGTAGTGTGCTGCAGCGCCTGACACTCGACCGAAACGGAGGTGGAAGAGGTGGCCATTGCGTTGGTTCTAAGTCGACAGGTCAAACGTATTGCGAGTGACTCAAAGTCAGCGATTAGAAACTTTGATACGGGCCGCATTTCGGCTGCAACAACAGGTGTGTTGGACAGTGGCCCAGCAATGGCAGAGCAGGTCTGCTCTAATGGATGCCGGTGCACCAGCGGTTGAGGGGAACGAGAAAGTTCATGTACTGGCCCAAGGATAAACTACCTTGCCGAATCACACTGACATCTCATATGCAACTGAATCCGCATTTAGCGATTATGAGCCCCTACAGTTAGATGATAAATTTAGTACGTACAAAGATATCCTAAATAATTACAGAAGTATTACAGCAAGTGGCACCAGGAAATTTTCAGCCCCAGGTGCTAATGCTGTGAGGACAATGCGGACATGATCGACATGGTATGGAAGTGTCCTAAACTTGGAGAACCTGACAGAATAGATGAGTATTGGGAGGTATTACTTCTCAAACACGACGAAAAAGGACAAAACAAAGTTATTCATCTCGCCCTGGGTGCTTCTGAGATCCAGCAGATGCCGGTTGATGGCTGAGGGGTATTACGCCGCTGTGACTGAGCTGCGTCTCCTGTCCGCGCCAACATTTTTACGGGTGCAAATAAATGTTAGTCCTCTCTCTCTCTCTCTCTCTGCCACGGTACCATATTTCATATCAATAAATATAAATTGGTTTACAGGGAAGGAAAGGTGCCGTATCTGTCACTTTCTTCTGTGAACAAGCGCAACCAAGCCAAGCATAACGCTCGATCTACCATAGGATAAGAAGAGTGAAAACTATATTTTTTGCCGTACCCTGGTTATAAAAATCTTGAGGAAGTCATGTTTTAACACGGCTCCTCTAATATTCTGGGGAATTTCGTCGGTTTCGTACTACAGCAAGACTGAACCTCCTGGAAAGATCACACCATGACCTCAATTCCACCCGCTCACCTTAACTGTTTGATGCGGCGGTGTGCTCAAACCACTACAGTCATGATCCTTGTACGATAACCAATACACATGTGGCCGTCGGAGTTGGCGCATAATAACAGTCGGCTATCGGATGCTGAGGAATCGTTTTGTCCGCCGTTGATCCGGCGGCAGCCATTACCAAATCGATAGCCGGTCGAGGCTGGCTGTTTCGAAGTTTTTTTTTTTTTTTTTTTTTTTTTTTTGTTGGCAGCAGCTTCAGAGCTTTTCCTATGTCTATTTGACAGAAAAACGCCGGGAGCTTGGGTGATTCGCAAGGGGTCCGGACGACAAAGTAATCTGTGATTTAGTCCCTCCATAGGATGCCACGTAATGGTGAAAACTTCGAAGGAAAGAAATGACGCGATAAACACATATTGGAATGAATCTTTACTGGGCCTGCATTGGGCCTGCAGTAGAGCAACATCGACAGCTGCGACATGACAAGTGTGATTGCCGGTCAGCGTGGAGGATAATGCCCACAATACTAAGCATCGCTTAGTTTAAAGCTGACAAGAAATTTTCAAGTTAAGAATTCGGCACTAAACTAGGATAACCACAAACGATTAAAAAGTATATCCGTGCTAGAACGAAGAGAAAAGATGAACCTGGTATCATCTCTTTTCTTAAAAGCAAGGATAAAAACTGTGTGCCCTTGGCATTGAGCATGAACAAATACTCATTAGAAAAAGTTCGCGAAGTATAATGTGTTACTGAAAAGTCTTTTAGTGAACTGTATTTCAAATATATTCTTGAGTTCAGATATTGTAGCTTTCCTGCTCTTTCCTTGAGCTGTTTCTGGAGGTCTGCTTAGGAGATAGACAGCACGTTCTCCCGCTACTCGCGCATACAATTGTGGATGCTGGATGCTAGCCGGTTTCATTAATTTGCCAAGTATGTGTCATGTACTTGCCGCAGGGGTAGTGTTTTGTTGGAAAATAGAAGTTCTCGTAGAGCAAGGCGTACGATTTGCTCATGCCGTAGGCATCGTGGAGGACATTGCTTAAATTTATGATCATTAATATAACGACTACTTGGACTACGGCACATGGCAACCGCGGTATTTGCAGATCTCTACCGAAGTTTACTTATGTCTCTTCCATTCATTATTCATGACAACAACAGAGAAGATGCGCATACAAATTGAACGTCCGTGCTTGGACTCTTACCTGTGAGGACGCCTTTGGCCACAAGGGGCAGAGTGGTGACGCTGCGCAGCCAGTCGAAATCTTTCCACGTGATGGACGATGCGAGTATCGCCGAGATGGAGTACTTACTTGCAGGGTCGAACGTGAAGTGGCAATCAGGACAAGAAGCTTTGAGGTTCGCAAAGCTGCGTTATAAATACAAAGGGACCATTTCACTGTCTCTCCGAAGCAGAGACCGTGGCATATGTATGGAACCGCACGGCTTACCGTAATTTTATGTAAGTGTGTTAAGACGGGTGGATAAAGGCATATTTGCACTAGAAAAGGGTGCAAATCCAGAATGTGCAAGTTTCGCCTCCACGAGTAGCTCAACTTCATTAAAATCAAGTTTCACAGAATCTGGGTTTCCAAGTTCTTGAAAGCTCATATACATGTCTTGTTATCTGCCTTGGAGATCAAAACACTCATTTTGGTGGCCTTCACCTTATCAAAGAAATATCTGAATTACATCAAAACAATTAGTTGTTTTGTTTCGGAGAATTAGAAACATTACCTATTAGAATCCATCCAAGCACATCCAATGGCTATAATGAAAAGCTGTACAACTTAACAGAAACGTTTTGATTAAAAAGTTTGAGTCCGGCCTGGCACGAAGACAAATTTTGTTCAACTAGTCAGCTCCGGTGAAAGATGTGAAGCTTTCCTGCGTATCCGCATTCCTTCGCGTGTGTGGATGCTATTAGACAATCTTTCCCACGTTGCAAACGTACAGTTTGAGTGATGCGGTCGAAAGTCAGTCTCATCGAGTCTGGTTTTCTCCAAGTGATGCTTACCTTAGGCCCTGGGGTAGAACGAACATGTTCTTAGCTAGCCCGACTGACTGCCCTGTGAGTGGGGAGTCAATCGTAACCACGATGGCAGAGAAGTTATTGAGTTGAGCCCTCTTCACCAGCGACTCCGTGAGGGACCGATTGCGGAAGATGTACACTTGCTGCCACAGTAATGCATCAGGAACTCTGGTTCTGATGTCTTCCAGGGAGATAGTGCTCATTGCACTCAAGATCATCACCGTACCGGCGTCCCGAGCCGCTGCATAGCGTTAAAAGTATAGTGCTTTTGGGGGAACGTTTCTAGATACGGTAAAGACATACAGTTTGCTAGCACGATATCCCCAATGTCCTTCAACAAATCAAGCCCGTATATTTAACTGATCCTCTCTAGCTGCCTTACCTCTTTTCATAGCTTCTAAATCTTTATCGATCACTTTCTTCGCGACTGTTGGAACGTCGGATTGCTCTTAACTTGCTGTCAATCTCATTCGTCTACTACGTAGGCCAGTATAGAACTCCTCGGCTACTTTGACTATCTAGCCCATATGAGGAATGACATTGCCCGCATCGTCCTTAGCGCGTACAACCGACTTTTCCCAACGCCTAGTTTCCCCTTTCCCACTTTCAGGCTCTCATCACTGGTTTCAGCAAGCCTAATTTTTATTTACTTACATATTTTGGACACTTAAAGCTTTGATGGCCTTTTTTTAAGTTCTATTCTGTCTATCTGGAGGCCTTAAATCTTTGCGGTTTCTTAATAAAATAGTTCGTGTTTTCAGATAGTGTAAGGGTACCGTGTTTAACTATCCTATCGCCCACTTGATATCTCTGAAATTATTATTCATTGCTTCCACACTAACGTCGTCTTTATCTGTTAAAGGTGAAAATGTGGCCTCTAGCGGAGATCCTTCATTCTTTTTTCTCCCTCTCAACCCGAATTCATTATTCGAGTTCTTCGTTACTAGGCAATTCCGTTTCCTTTTCAAATTTAGACTAATTCGAGACCTTATCACCCTGCGCGCACTACTTCGAACCTTTACGATAGCCGCTGCATTTTGCACACAGCTAGGTTATGAACCCTTTCATGGATCACTGCCTTCTCGTGACGGAGGGGCTTGCGAAACTCTATGAAGTCGTGAGCTCTGCTGTGTAGGGCCACCCAAGATAGACAGGTCATGGCAGAGAGTTCTGACAAAATGTGATTCACTGGAGAAGGTAATGGCAACCCACTCAAGTATTTCCTGCAAAGAAAACCTATGACCAGTCACAATAGCATTAATGATATGGCGCCGGAAGATGAGCACCCCAGGTTGGAAGGCGTCCCACATGTTACTGGGGATGAACAAAGGGCGATTCCTAGTAGCTCCAGGACGAATGAAGCGGCTGGGCTAAAGCCAAAAGGACGCTCAGTTGTGGATGTGTCGGGAAGCGACCGGAAAGTCCGATGTTGCAAGGAGAAATATCACATAGCAACATGGAATGTAAGATCTATGATGCAAGGTAAACTGGATGTCGTCAAGCGAGAAATGGACAGATTGAACATTGATATCTTGGGTATCAGCGAGCTCAAGTGGACCGGAATGGGAGAATTTAACTCCGGCGACCATTATGTCCTTTATTGTGGGCACGAATCCAAGAGAAGGAATGGGGTCGCTCTCATAGTAAACAGAAGAATGGGCAAAGCAGTGCTGGGGTACAACCCCAAAAACGACCGAATGATTTCACTTCGGATCCAAGGTCACCCTTTTAACATAGCAGTTATCCAAGTCTATGCACCGACCACTACTGCTGAAGAAGCTGACGTTGAGAGATTTTATGCGGACCTACAATGCCTTTTAGACCTCACCCCATCATCAGACGTCGTTTTTCTCATAGGAGACTGGAATGCTAAGGTCGGGAGTGAAGAAATATCCGGAATTATAGGCAAGTTCGGTCTTGGCGAGCCAAATGAAGCTGGGCAGAGGCTAGTGGAGTTTTGTCAAGAAACAACCTGACCATAGCGAATACTCATTTTCAACAGCACAAGAGGCGCCTGTACACATGGACTTCACCGGACGGTCTGTACAGGAATCAGATTGATTATATTCTTTGCCGGCAGAGATGGAGAAGCGCTATACAAGCAGTAAAAACAAGGCCTGGGGCCGATTGTGACACCGATCATCAGCTTCTTGTTGCCAAAATTAAGCTTCGATTCAGGAAAACGCAGAAAACTAGAAGGCCTTTCAGGTATGATCTGGATCAAATTCTATCAGAATATGCTGTGGAAGTGAGGAATCGATTTCAAGAACTAGATCTAGAAGACAGAGAGTCTGAAGAGATGTGGACTGATGCTCGTGTTATAATACAAGAAGTTGCTACTAAGGTAGTTCCAAAGCAAAAAAAAAATGCAAGAAAGCAAACTGGTTATCTGAAGAGGCTTTGCAAATCGCTGAGGAAAGGAGGATGGCAAACGTTATGGGAGAAAGAGAAAGATACAAGGTTCTCAATGCGGATTTTCAGAAAATAGCAAGGAGAAATAAAGATGCCTTCCTGAACATACAGTGCCAAGCCGTTGAGGACAACATCCAATTAAGGAACAGAAGAGCTCTGTATAAGACAAATAAAGATATCAAAGGAAGCTTCTGTGCTAAGCTGGGCGTGATAAAGGACAAACGAGGCAAGGACCTCACTGAAGCTTCCGAGATAAAGAAGAGGTGGCAGGAATACGCAGAAGAACTGTACAAGAAGGACCCGGATGTGCAAACCCAACATAAGACGGTTGTGATTACTGATCTCGAGCCGGGCATCCTGAAGAGTGAAGTTAAATGGGCCTTAGCCAGCCTTGTTAAGAACAAAGCTAGCGGAATTGATGGCATTCTTGATGAGTTGTTCAAAACTTCAACCATGACGACGCTGTTAACGTTGTGTATACATTGTCAGAAGATTTGCACAACCCTGCAGTGGCCACAGGACTGAAGGCGGTCAGTTTACATCCCCATTCCAAAGAAAGGCAGTGCCAAAGATTTTTTCAACTACCGCGCACGATCGCGCTTATTTCTCATGCTAGCAAGGTGATGTTGAAAATCCTCCAAGGTAGGCTGCCGCAGTATGTGGATCGGGAGCTTCCGGACGTGGAAGCTGGGTTTCGAAAGGGCAGAGGAACTAGAGACCAAATTGCCAACCTTCGCTGGATTATGGAAAAAGCAAGAGAGTTCCAGAAACCCATGTACTTCTGCTTTATTGATTATGTGAAAGCGTTTGACTGCGTAGATCACAACAGATTGTGGCAAGCTCTCCAAGAGATGGGAGTTCCAGTTCACCTCATCTGTCTCCTCAGGAACCTTTATGAAGGGCAAGAGGCCACAGTCATAACTGGGCATGGTCTTACTGATTGGTTTCCAATTGAGAAAGGAGTGAGGCAAGGCCTATTTAACCTGGATGCAGAGTGCATCATGACGAAGGCCGGTCTGGACGAGGTTTCAGCTGGAGTGAAGATTGCTGGAAAACGTATCAACGACCTTAGATATGCGGATGATACCACTTTATTATCAGAAAGTGAAGTGGAACTCAAGAGACGTCTGATGCACGTACAAGAAGAGAGTGAGAAGTTTGGGCTTAAACTGAACATTAAAAAGACAAAGATCATGGCGTCTTGCATTATCAAGTCATCGAGCACCAAATACAAGAAGTGGAAGCCGTGACTTATTTTCTCTTCTTGCGCTCCAAGATTATATCCCGGAAGGAGACTACAGCCATGAAATTAGGAGACGCCTGCCTCTGGGAAAGAGAGCCATGGTTAGCCTTGACTGCCTAGTAAAGAGTAGAGACACTAGTCTGCCAACCGAGATCCGTATAACTCGTGCTATGGTCTTTCCAGTTGTGATGTATGGATGCGAGAGTTGGACTGTGAAGAAGGTTGACCGCCGAAGAATTGACGCGTTTGAATTGTGGTGCTGGCGGAGACTTGAGAGTTCCTTGGACTGCCAGAAGATAAAATCAGCGATATTGTCGACCATAAACCCTGACCCCTCATTGGAGGGTCAAATTCTAAAATTAAAGCTCAGCTACTTTGGTCATCTGATGAGGAGAGGAGTCGCTGGAGAAAGATTTGATGTTGGGAAAGGTTGAGGGCTGCCGGTGAAGGGGTAGGCAGCGACCGCGACGGTTAGATGGAATCCTTGAGGTGCTGCAGATTAAGTTATGTGATGTTAGGAATATAGTTAGAGACCAGAAAGCGTGGCGTGATATGGTTCATAGGGTCATGAGGAGTCGGACACGACTGAACGACTGAACTGAGATTATGAACAATGTACGAAGAAAATTTCATTTTTAGTCGGCCTGTTAGGTTTTTCTATATCAAATTGCGGTTCTCTCGTGTACTGAACAAAGTATTAATGGTTAGTACAATATTGCATTCTGCGAACTCGTCTGATAACTTCCCGCTGCTAGCCATAGAGCCATTGCCATTTTCACCCACTGCCTGGTCTCCAGCCTGTGTTTTGCCTACCTCGGCTCTGATGCCCATACGTACAGTACACTGCCTTTTTGTATCCATTAGTTATAATAGTTAACGATAAATCATCGGCACACCATAACAAAGAAACCTGTTCACAGCAAATTAAAACCCAGCCCGAAAACAGGTATCGAGATATCACAGACATAGCATGCGATCTCTGAATGTCCATATTGCTCATGACGTTATTAATCTGCTATGAGCCCTTACTAAGTAATCGAGTTAGTCGTCCTTAAAAGACTATTTCTGGGCATGTGATAGAAGCTAAAGCGTAGCGGGTTATTTTTAAGACGCCCACTTCCTCAAACAAATAACAAAACGGGCCAGTTTTTTGCGTCTATGATGCACCGCCCACATTCAGGATTCACTCGTTGCACAATACTGAGTTGCGGGCATTCCTGCTGCACGCTAGTAGCGAAAATAAACCCTTGACGACTTTTGCCGATGCGTCACACGAAGATGGCACCTTATAGCTTGTAGATGAGGAAAGAGCCCGACCAGGGTTTTGTGCAAGTGTGTTATAACTACAGCACGTGACTGCTGATATACGTTTGAACAAATTACCTGGACAGCCTGCTCTTTCTTTGGTTTCAGAATTCGCCGAAGCTCTTACGTTTGGGCGGAGCTTCGAGATTTGCATATTAGAAGCCGTATCTGAGCTGACGCTAGAGGAAAAGTGGTGGCTGGGCTACCTCGCGCACACTTTACATAATTTTACTGATACTGGTGAAGGCCGTTGGATGCTTGGGATAGCAACCCGATCTTATTCGTTGCTATATCGGCGCAAAGCACTCATTCGGATCCGCCAACATAAATCTCTTAGACAGTGCGACTGAAAACTCTTGCGCAGCGAACGTGGATGAATGTGAAGCAAATTTTAGGAATTAAAAGAAGGGCCATTCACGCTAGCTGCATCCAATTTTTTGGGGGAGCACGAACCGACTATAAGGCTATCTCTGTGTAGTGTGATTCTGTTGAGAAGTAGCACATTTCTTGGTGAGAAAGGAGCTTTTTGAATAGACCTTTTCTAAGCGAGTAGCTGTAACGGTACTAGTTCGCCAAATGGACGCTTTGCGGGCCGTCCATTCTTTCGGAGCGGTCGCGCCATAACCCCCCCCCCCCTCCCCCTCCGTTACCGAAACTACGAGGTGTTCGTTGCTTCACTGGCGCTACATGGCTCGGGACAGCAGCCACGAAGCCACAGCCTCTCTTCCGCGCTGACGGCACCGTTCAGTACGGAGGAGGAAATGTATGTAAGCGGCTTAGGCTGTAACGCTGTAGAGATTTTGCCAGTGCTGACGTGGCACCTTCAGAGCAGCCGATCGAGGCCGCTTGCAAACCTGGCCTTGCCCCTGACATGGAGCGAAAGAGCGCGCAAACTCTAGTACAAGCCGTCTGTGAAGCAGAATGTATATACGGAAGGATTTAGGGAAATCCAGGGTGCCAGTGACACATGCGTGCAGCATTGTTGTTCCTGTCAAACTATTTGTTTAAAGTTAGAACGTTATTCTCATTTCATTTTTACTTGCGCGTTAGTATACAAAAGCAGATAGCGGCCACCCGAGTAGAAACATACTACTGCAGAACAGTGCAAAAAGGACGCCAAAATATTTTACACTTACGTATCACATGACATATTTTTGCTTCCCCAGTTTTCTTGTTCTTTTTTACTTTTCTTGTTTATATAGAGAAATTTGCTGTGTTACTAAAACAATTTCTGTTTTTGAAACAAGTTCACTGTCAACACCCCGCACTGCAATTCTGTAGAAAGCGACAATTTCGTGCACATTTTGTAGTTCGTTTATTTGTGTCCAACCGTGCATAATATGCTCAAAAAAACATTCGGAGAACGATTAAGCGTCGCCATGGTCCTTAAATCCGGCTTTTTATCCCGCAAACGTGTTATACTTTTCTGTTTACGTTCGCTTTTCGGAAAGGAAGATGCGGTATTTGTCTCACTTCTCTCTGGAGACCTACACTTACAATTATCGGCTTACAATTGAAGTTACGTCTGTCGTCATTTAGAATGCCTACCATAATCTAGCCCCGACTTCACTAGCAAACAGATGGTAAATGGTAGTCCCAATGTTATAAACACCACCTGGAATGCAGCACACGTAATGGTTGCGTCATGATTTTGATACGGATTCACGCGTGCATATTTGCGGGCATGTTCTTCAAAGGTATCAAGTTTATCGCAGACAATTCTGGAGAACGGCCACGCTAAGAGCTCTTCGTTACAACAAGCGTAGTACGCCTTGTGTAAAAACCTGTTTACCCTATATGGTAGATGCACTGAGTATTCATTTCAAAAAAATATGACAGTGTAGGGAGGCAGTCAGGTTATTATTTTTATTCATCTACAACATGGAAGTTCGCCAACAAGAAAATAATAATTCTTAGATGAGCGTCAATGCTCAAGGTCGAGTCATCTTCAGCTGCAAAGACCACCATAACACCGACAGCACTCTGCCGAGTGCGCGTCCCTCGGGCTTAAAAAAACAGCTCTTGAGCGTTTCGCTTAAATATTTTTGCAACAAGAGTCACCAGACTACATGTATCGAGAGTATATGCCTTCTTTGTAGTGGTACTCATTTGTTCCTGCTTTGATTTATGCCTGCGGGAGGAGGGTACCACTGATGTTTTTGCTTGGGTATTTCTAGATCTCCGCAGCATGATCGTTAGTGAGATCCTTAGGTATTCTGCCTTTCCCGTAGCGTATTGGGAGCCACTCGACCAGCATTATCAGGATTGAAAGTAGGCTGTGAAGCACATTACCAGATAAAAAGAAATCTTTTGAAGAGAATCGACCGTGTCGCTCATCATGCCCTTCTGTATCTGGCTTAAGCAAGAACAGTGGCCCGGGCACGTGGCTCTAGACAAAATTACTAGTACTTCTGTATTAATGCATTGGAAAAAGTAATTTTATTGAGAAAGAAATTTCAGCTTTTCATTATTAGATGCACTGCATGTAAACCGGTTCTTGTATTAAAAATTGGCAGCTTATTGTTTTGTGAAATAAACGAAATAAATGACAAAATAGTGCGTATATCTGTACGGTCATTAAAATTTAGCATTTTCATCAGGTCCCCGGTACACAAAACATTTCACCGACACTTAAATATTAACTTTCTCCTATAATTGAGATTACCAGTAGAACACCAGTGCAACTTGCAGCATCTTGGTGCTCACCTTAAAAGTTTTGCTCGCATATTGGCAACTGAACTCGCATGGTAATCGCTTTCGTGACATGACAGGGTACAAAGTGTCTATGTGCCGATTGATAAATGTTTTTAGCCCTAGCCATTCAAATGCAGATTGTGAAGAAAACCGCGTATACATTAGCATTAAACACAGATTGTGAGTAGCTAGAACATCTCCGAAGCCTTTTGCCACGTGTAAATAGGTGCTCAGTCCATTTTTCAAATTACCCTGCCACCATCTTTAGGAGTGGTGGTTGCTATAAACCCTAAGAGATAGGGAACGTATGAGCCGCTGCAAGGAGTTCGTGCGAAGAGACTAACGTATACTTATTTATGCCTGTTTATATCGTGCTTTCGGTTTACCTTTCAACTCTTCGCGCATTCTGATGACATTAATACCCAAGCACAAAAAGTTGATAAGGTGTTCGCAAGGATGTGTGGAACATGCGCACCTTCAACTTACCTTCCGCTGTCCCAAACTCTCCAACTGGGTTCGATATCATGTGGGCAGCTGTTGGCGAGAATCCCAGTGGGAAAGATATTTTTTTGCCCAATACCGTGGTGGCAGTATTAGTGTTTGACACGTCGACAAACATACGGGGCCGGAACCGAAGTCTGCGAACGAAGGAAGCACGAAAGGGGTGACCCAGAAGAATATCAAGAAAATGGTTGCGGTACACAGTCACACAGAATTCAGGAAAGGTTAATCGTACAGAATTTTACAGGTCCCGCATTTCACCATCATCATTATCATCATCATCATCAATCATCATCCTGACTACACCCACTGCAGGGCGAAGGCCTCTCCCATATTTCTCCAATTATCCCGGTTCTGTGCTAGCTGCATCCACTTGACCCCTGCGAACTTCTTAACCTCATCCGACCACCTAACTTTCTGCCGCCCCCTGCTACGCTTTCCTTCCCTTGGAATCCAGTTTGTTACCCTCAGCGATCATCGGTTATCGTCTCTTCGCACTACATGTCCTGCCCATGCCCATTTCTTCTTGATTTCCATTAGAATGTCGGTAACTTGAGTTATTTTCCTGACCCACTCTGCAAGCTTCATATCTCTTAATGTTACCCTATAATATTTCATTCCACAGCCCTTTGCGTTGTCCTCAACTTAAGTAGAACCCTCTTGGTTAGCCTCCACGTTTCAGCCCCATAGGTGAGCACAGGTAAGATGCAACTGCTGTATACTTTCCTCTTGAGCGATACTGTTAAGCTGCTAGTTATGATCTGCGAGTGCTTGCCAAATGTGCTTACACCCCCCGTCACACCCGTCACACCCGTCAACAATCAATTTCAAGGCAGCGAAGAAGCGTCAAAGACGTCAGCTTGCGTGGAACCGCACTCTTCTTGAATTTTTGGTTCCTCCTCCTTCCAGACTACTTCAAAATGATTAACTCGTTGTTTACTACTAACTGCAAATATTTGGTTGCCGACTTCAAGGGCTACATTAATTCAGTGTGATAACAATGAAGCAAATAATATTCGTTCGAACTGCTCCCCAGACATGATTTCAGCCGATGGAGATAAGACGTGTGTACATATAACATGTCATTTGGCGCTGGATGACGCCAATATAAAATACGAGCTCATCTTGTCATCAAGGTGAATATGCAGGTAATAAATTTGTTATTTAGGTCTGAATTGAGATATCCAAGAAAGATTACCTCGTGTAAGCCTTGATGTTCTCCCTGAGGGTCTGTTCCCGGTCTGCGCCGTTGCCGATGTAGCTCCTCGTGGCGTTGTCCATATTTGCCTCGCCCAAGCGCTGGATGTCTGCTATCGTGACCACGACGCTGTCGTCGCCACCTTTCACGGCAGCCCCTTCAGCTTTGTAGACGCTTACTGCAATCAGTGCGGGCAAGTTGAATTTGCCAAGCTTCCATCTGTGAGATGCGTGAACTTGTGGCTTGGGAACTTCTTAATCGTAAAACTTTCTGCACAGCTCTGGTAACCGGTGATACGCAAATGTCGTCTTGCAAAATGCGGTGGAGGAAACCTCTGATAGCCATTAGAGGGATTATGTCATGGTCAACCTGTATATTATAGCTTTTGTGTCTGGAAGATAGCACTGGACCATATTTCTTTATTTTTGAAAATGGAACTTTCTAGACGCATTCTTTATTTTGAAATAAGTCACTGAAGTTGAGAACGCGAAGCTATTCCCCTTAATAGCGATCGCCATATTGAAATGCTCGGTGACGTCGCAAATCGACGCCGGCCGCCGCTTCGTCTGCTGTTGTGCCTTCTCCTATAAGCCGCCAGTACACTGTACTGTGCTCGCGCTTGCTTAAAGACCAGCATAACTGCCAATCACTGTATCCAACATATTCTTAAAACAGAACACTGACTACATCGCCTCCATCATACGATGGCAGCCCTCCCCATCGCCATAAACACGGCCACGCCGGCCGCACCAGCCGTGCCTTATGCAAGGCGTCCATTAAGACAGTGTCAGAAAACCACGCCAATATTGTTTTTCTTGTGATACTAAATGATCCTGAAGAAGAGGATTTTAAACATGAATGCATGCAGTGTAATTTCTGCTCACGGCGGCATAACAGCTGCCGCCGCTGCGGCGCCGATCGGGTGTTCATTTGTATCCTAGTTCTTGCTAAGGCGCTGCCGAAAATAATCCTTTCTCTTACTACATGAGAGTGGACGTTCCATGATTAAGTAGCATATTCGCTATAGCGTACCGATGATCAATTACGAAGGGCGTCCGCTGTTACTTCATTGGGAAGCAATCTATTGGCGTAGTGACAACTATAGGGAGAAGCAGACGGCCAGAGCGCCGTCGTCCGCCGTGCTATCGGATGGCACCGTTGCGGTAAACGTGCGGCATCTAGTGCTGTGAGCCTTATTAGCTGATTACCTGCTTCTATGATGCGGCTGAAGGCAGACCTGGGTCTGACAACAACAGTGCAAACGATGTTGTCGATACGGAATCGAGTATATATAGGCTGCCTGGACGCAGTGCGCCGCAACCTGAACGGTACGCTGCAAGCTGCGCCACTGGATACTACTCGAAGATTGTGCAGAAGCGCTGTCAGACATCAGTATATGCGTATTCTGTGGGGTACGTTTTAGACATGTTTCAGCGTGCAAAGTTTACATACGTTGTCGGAGTGGGCCAGATTGTGTGCCTTTCGTAGTCGCCTTTCGTACAGACGCCGCTGTTTCCTGGGTTAAAAGCGCTAATAGAAGATCGCAAAGTACATTTCGCGGTAACCGCGGTTAGCGGCATGACAACGGTTTGGTGCAAGCGATGTAGTGACGTATACTCTCGGTCCATACATAGATCCTCCTCCTACAGCGACTCTCGAGACCCTGCCAAAAGTCGCCAGTATTCAAGACCTCACACAAGCACCCCCTAACCCTTCAGGATATACCATATGCACTGATTCAATACAGGCTATACGCGCCATTCATACGGGTCTTATTCCTGAAGAACTGCAGAATGATCTTCACAGAGCTCCCACCAAACTACGTCCTAGCACTGTGACACTGAGGTGGATTCTTTGTCACACTGGAATCCCATGTAGTGCATCGCCTCGCCCGCGAACTTCGACACCTGGCGCCTGGGATTCCCTGGCCTTATCCACCCACGTAGGACACTATTCCTTACTACAAAAAAAAAAAAAAATCAACATTCACTATGACAACGTTATAGAAACTCTTCGTACACTTCCTCTTCCTGATAAATCTCTCACTACCGCGCAAATGCGCATTCTTAGACGCGTATACAACTAAATAAACTGCTTACTCCTGCCCGATCGTTTCTATACCGAATCAGACATTCCCCTGCATGACCAAATTGTTCCGAACACTATTCGACCTTAGAACCTTGCATGTTTTCACGCCCTGTCACAATTCAAACACCTCACTTTCCACATTCTTCTCCCCCGACGTGGCGGCCTTGGTTAGCCTCTGACCAGCTGAAAGATCAGTTGGCCTTTGTGACCCTAGGCCAGAACATTCTTGACGCTTAGTGATGCGTTAAATAAAGTTGTTTCCTCGTCCTGCTCCTCAGATTACCTCGGGTTCGCGTAGTAATCGCGGCGGATGATGCTCGCGCATGGAACTTGCCGTAGACGACATGGCGTCGGTTTATGTCGTCAGGGGCTTCGTCAGTTCCCAGATCACCAAGCTGCTCACTAAGCGACGAAAACATTTGTTGCAAATATATCGTAGGTACGCTGGCAGTTAAACTACGTGGGTAAGCAAATAAGAATAAAAACCAATAATTAAGGTGGATTAAACAGTTTATATTCCCAAATGCCAAGCAAGCCGGCTGGAGACCATGCAGTGGTTGACTATGGCATTGGGTCTAGAAATAGCAGGGGGTGTTGCTTGTTGGGTTTGCAGAGCGCAGTAACTTAAGGGTTTTAAATAACTTCTTCAGCAAACAGAAGAACCGGAAGCGGACACGGAATTAAAAGTCCTAACGGGTAGATTAAGTGAAATAGACTTCATGGCGTGTTTTAACCCTGGCATTATGCGGGATGTAGAGGTAATCAGAAAGGTGCCATGCAGGGACCACAGGATGGTAATGTCTCGAATTAGTCTAGATTTGAAGAGGGAACGAAACAGATTACGAAGGAAGAAGTTCATCAAAGGTATAATGGTGAAGGGGAAGGCAGAACAGTTTAGTATCTCGCTACAGAATAGATAGTCAGCTTTAACCGAGGGTGACGAGCCTAGCTAAGAAACGATGAGCGATACCTTCAGAGATATCATCACAAAGTGTGTGATAGAAGTAGGCGGTAGGATTGTTAGAGAGGATACCGGTAAATTATCTAAGCAGACTAAAGATTTGATTAAGAAACGCAAATCATGAAAGCCTCCGGCCTAACAGATAGGATAGAACAAACAGAGCTATCAAAGGTAATCACATAGGTGCAAATTGTCCGACATAAGGAGGTATAACATGGAGAAAATCAAACATGCTGTAAAGAACGGGGGCAGCCTTAAAGCGACGAAAAGAATTTATGTATAGGAAAAAATCAGATGCATGCACTAAACGACAAGGAGGGTAATGTCATCCCGAATATGTAAATATGTAGATATTCGGGATGACATTGCCCGCCGTCATACTAGCGGAAGTTGTAACTGCACTTCACTACTGCCAATCTCATTATTGTCCTGACTACTACTGTTTCGGTCAGTATAGAATGCGTCAGCTACTTTGACTATGCTGACTACTACTTTTTAGGTCAGTATAGAACACCTCAGCTACTTTGACTATCATGATAGTCAAAGTAGTTGAGGCGTTCTATACTGACCTAAATATTAGTAGTCAGGACAATAATGAGATTGGCAGTAGTGAAGTGCAGTCAGAAGTTCCGCTAGTGATGAAGGATGGGGTTGAAAAAGCTTTACAAACTATGAAAAGGGGGGAAAAAGCTGGGGAGGCCTAGGTAACTACAGATTTGATAAAGGGCGGGAGTATTGTGCTAGGAAAGCTGGCCATCTTGTATACGCAATGCCTGGTATCATCGACGGTACCGGAATCATGGAAGAATGATAACATTATAATAATTTATAAGAAAGGGGACGCTAAGAACTCTACAAATTACAGGCCAATCCGCTTACTATCCGTTATATACAATGTATTTACTAAGGTAACCGCAAACAGAATTAGGACAAATGTAGACTGGAATCAAGCAAAAGATTAAGCAGCTTTTAGGAAATAGTACTCTATTGTCAACCAAATGCACGCTATCAGCCAGGTGATAAAAATGCTCGGTATTTATTCAGCCCTCATAAATGACATTAATTGATTACAAGAAAGCATTTAACCCAGTAGAAACGACGGCAGTCATGCAGGCATTGCGAAATTATGGCGTCAACGAGCCATAGATGAAATTACAGGAATATATCTACAGCGGCTGCACAGCAATCATAGTTCGGCATAAAAAAGTAACAAACTCACACAAAGAAAGTGTTAAAGAAGGAGATACGATCTCTGCCTTATTATTCACAGCTTGCTTAGAAGAAATATATAGATTTTGAATGAGAGCCGGTATGAATAAAGGTGGATGGAGAACCCCTCAGTAGTCTGCGATTCGCTGATGAAATTGCCCTGCCCTGCTATGAAACTCAAGGGATTAACTGCGAAGTATGAATAATCACCTAGACAGGAAAAGTAGAAAGTTAGGCTTTAAAATCAATATGCAGAAGACTAAGGTTATATTCAACAGCCTCGAGAAGGAACCGCAGTTTGCAATCGGTAGCGAAACATTGGAAATCGCAGGCGAATATGTCTACTTGGGACAGGTAGCAACCGCAGATCCGAGTCATGAAAGGGAAATAGCTGGGAGAATAAGATTGGGATGGAGCGCATTTGGCAGGTACTCGCAGATGATGACTGGCAGCTTACCGGTAACGCTCAAGAGAAAAGAATATAACATTTGCGTCTTACCTGCGCTTATCTATAGGGCTAAAACATTGAGGCTAATGAAAAGATAGTACTTAAGTTTAGTAAAACACAGAGGGCTATTGAACGAAAATTGGTAAGTGTAACGTTGGTAGAAGCGTGCAGAGTGGGTCGGAGAAATAACTCGAGTTAAAAGCATCCTAGTGGAAATCAAGAAGAAGAAAGGTACAGTCGCCCAAATCTTTTTCTGGAGTGCGTGACGGCCGCATTTTCTGTTATTATGAGCGTCACAAAAGAGGTAAGTTGCAAAAAGCGCAGGAATAGGCTCAACAAGCCCTTGCTTAATCTTGCCCTTCTGGTAAGTTTAATCCACCCTAAATGCGCAGGTGCATTGAAAATGTGGCCGTCACGCACGCCAGACAGAGATTTGGGTGGCTGTACATGGGCAGGGCATGTAGTGAGAAGAGAGGACAACCGATGATCGCTTAGAGTAACAATTTGATTCCAAGAGAATAAAACTTAGCATTAGCGGCAGAAAGTTTGGGGGGCGGATGAGGGTAAGGAGTACGCAATGGCCAAGTAGATAACGCTCGGATCACGTCGTTTGTTTCCCACTTCCTTACCTAGATGGCGGTAGGCGCCCGAAAACCGCGTGAGCGCGCGAGAATTTGAACAGTCGATCAGATTAATCGATTTGAATAGGCGTGGCAGCGCGGTTAATTACGACCACAAATTCTACACCAGAGGAAAATATATTAAGTCCGGCAGTGCAAAGTTAGCTACATAAAATGAAATATAGCCATCATAACCGTAACCGGCCGTAGATAAGTGAATGATTCCCAACAAAACATCATCTTGGTTGGGAATCATTAGCTCACCGCAGAAAAGATCTCAGACTGCAGATCATGTATCGCATTTATTTTGAAAAGCTCAGCATTGATAAAGATCGGTACCTACTTCAACCTCACTTTTTATCTAGACGACTTGATCACCAGTGGAAAGTCCGAGAAATAAAACGCCGGACAGATGTGTATAAAACCTCGTTCTTTCCACTGATGATCAATGAGTGGAACCGACTGCCAGCTGGCATCACTGAGTGTTGCACTGAAAATTTATTTCGGGCTTTTTATCGGATGTGTGACGTGGCGCCCAGTTCTCTTGCGTGTGTTTCCTTCATTCCTTTGTGGTTGAGTGTTCATCGCGCAGTTGCCCCCTTTAGATGCATGTTTCTCATTCTGCATTATCACTGGTGTCGTGTTATTTTCTTCATTTTTATGTATTTTATTGTACCACTGGCGTTCCCAGGAAGATTATTTGTCATCTCCCCCCCCTGCAATAATGCCTTTGGGCGCTGCAGGAACCTGTAATAAAATAAAATAAAAAATAAATCACCTGTCTGCGGAGCGTTACGAGTGAAGTTCGGATCCGAGGTTGTCCGCTCAAATCAATTTCTTTATTATTGTTAACCTTTATGATGTAGTCGTGTTGTTTTATAGCTCTGCATGTTTTTCTCAGCCATGCGTCGCGTTTTTTCTTTAAGAAATGAGGGTCCCCGACCATACAGGAAATTCCGGAATAAGAGCTGCGCGCGAGTTCATGTCGGTTCAGCCTGTACAATAAACCAGTATGCCTAATCCGGTATGAAATTTATACATGATTGTTCTGTAGGGAAACAGCATGTCAAACTGTGGTTTAAATGTCCGAAGCTAGTTATGCTGTGAAGGAACCCGTACTAAACACTCCGGCTTCATTTATATTTCTGCGATTCTTTCTCACGCGTGCACATCACACAGGACAGACACGCAAAGCCCCCAAAAAATCCAAATACCAGGGAATTTCCTTCTAAGATGATTAGTGGGGCTTCCAGTACATCGGACAGTCCAGAGGTTGGAGAACTGCGCAGACGATGCTCTTCCGTTATCGATTGATTACGGTCGCTGAGAACGCGAAACGATTGATGATGCTCGGCTTAGAAGCAAACTGCTTGGATTGTAATTTCTGAAGAGGTTTCGACAATTTGTATTCTCAGCAGCAGCAGTCGGAATACATTCACAGCAGAGAAAACGCCTCGCCTGTATTTCTACCAAATAACCATTTCCCGTTATTTCTACATCCACTTTAACCCTGGAAACGGCTTAACCTCATCAGCCCTACATAATTTCCTGCCGCCCCTGCTACGGTTGCCACGCTTGCCTTCGTTTGGAATCCGTATGGCTACCCTTAGCGACCGTCGATTACCCTCTCTTTGCACTACACATCCTGCCCATGCCCATTTGTTTCTTTTGATTTCTACTAGAGTGTCACAAATCAGGTTTGTACACTCTGTATGTACGTTTATCATCTCTTAGCGTTACTCGTACCACTTTCGATTCCATATAGGTCTCTGGGTTGTCCTCAAATTAAGCAACTATCCTTTCCTTTAGCCTCCATTTTTGACCCCGATAGGTGAGTACAGGTAAGATGCAACCGTCATATACATTCCTATTGAGCGATGCCGATATGCTGCTAGTCCTAATTATCAAGTACTTGCCTATGGCCCCATTCGTTTCAATTGCAGTACACACGCGACGCATGGGATCGGAGTAGTGACATTGGAGCCAGCAGACTAAAACCAGAACGGTGGATATATAAAAAGTCATAAAAACAAGTTACCTGTTGGTAGCGTCTACCTAAATATTTGTTTTCAGAAGAAAACCTGAGCTTTGTTGCCAGAATATGAAGCAGTTGTTGTATAGAATTCGATAACATTATCTTGACTGCTCGCCTATCTGCTGACGCTGCTATTGTGAAACAGAGGATCGAATTCGGGGATCTTGCTTTCTAGAGACAGGGATATGGTGCTATAAAAAAGGGAACAAAGTGTGCACTAAACTTGAAGCTATACTTACAATAATGGAGGAAGATGGGAGTCATGATTGCAAATAGGCTTTCATTTTCCACGAGCTTCATCGTCGCTGCGGGGCCTTGCAAGTGCTGCAGTTGAAAGCTGTGCACAAAAAAAGAGAGACCCATGATAGAAAGGACAGTCACACGCGAGCAAAGTAAACAAAATGATGTCACAGAATGGTCGCTATTATCCAACAATATTATTTTAATGTTAAGTGAGCTACAAGAGCGAATAATATTTCTAATGTTATACGCTAAACTACCATGTATCTGGACTAGGCTTAGATGCATGTATTTCAAAGCGCGAGGTCTTATGAATCATAGCCTCCGAGAAAGTCCTGTGAGACTAATATTGCTGCAGCTGCCACAGCAGTGTGCTCAGGCGCTGCAGTTTTCACCCAGTGAGCCATCAAATCTACATGCGTCTCATAATTCGCAGCCGAATTCATAAACATGCCTCGACTCAAACCTCTACTCCAAGCAGACCTGAATGCCTGCTTTACATTTCACCAGTCCACGTCAACTAGGATCGCTTTTCGACTGGTGGAACATCTCGACGCCTTGATAACCTGGAGGTATCAGCTACGCTACCTTGCGGCGCCTGAATCGTCACTCCACTTGTATACATGGTCTTCCCTCCATCGGTATACCAAGCTTTTCACGAACGCGAGGAGAGTGGGGTTGAAGAGAACCGTGCTCTAAGCAATCCTCTGGGTGATAGTCTCAACATGTTCAATCCATAACTTCTAGCACGTAATCATTTTACTTGAACAGCCAATGCCAGCCTCCTAACGTACATGTCTCTAAGGCCGTTTAGATAGCCATTCTCAGTCAGTGTCGTCAGTGCTGAAGGTGATTACCAAATTCCACATCTGTAACGCGGGTACAGTTAAAGTCATCACCGGATACAGTGTTACAGAGCGTGCTTTGTGCACAGCAGAGGTGCGCATCTGACGGCGAATGGCAAGCTCGCTCGGCTTAATGGCTTTCGGCGATGGCGGCGCACAGATAGAAAACTGCGTGTTGCAGAAAGCTGAGGGGACCCGGAGGCGCAGTTTAGCGATGCAAACATGCGTGTTTCGCGCACGAAGTACTTGGCCATTGCCTCATCATTCGGCTGTGCGGACGAGAACTGTTTGGGGCAAGTGCACGTGATGCAGAGCCCTACGAAGAACGACGCACGAGTTAACCTTTTGCTACTTCTCTGATCCCTCCGATATATATCTAGACCAACACCAATCTGTGACGTAAGCGCGATGCGGTGGCGCTTCTGTCGCCAGGCTGGGCCGACTGAAGGTGAAAAGTAGGCTTAGCTCCCATAGGAGTACATGGAACCGAAATATTTCAAAGCAGTTTTCTAGTTTCACAGGGGCACCTATTATGTTTTTATTCGATACAGAGCAACCATGAACATCCTAGAACAGATCGTGAAAGTATGATATCTCATTGCCGAGGTGAAGTAATTTTAAAATACCCCGAAACGTAAGGGGAGTGCCGGTTGGGAGGGCGACACAGAGAAGCATATGCAAACACAACGTATACCGCAACATTTTTCGAGCGCGATCTATCTGGTCGCAAAGAGCAAAACATTTGCTCTTTGCGACACACGCCGCCTTTTTTTTTCAGACATCGTAGCTATTATATTAAAATAAATTCCACGTACATGAACTATATATATATAGATTATTCTAATATGCAGCATCTGATCAACTTAATTCAAAATATGACTTACCTAGCTAACAAAGCTCTAAACAAGAGGCGAGGCCACACTAGGAGTGAGTGCCACTGTGGATCGAACTCAGTTTGTGCATACATTTCTTTTAAATGAGCAATCATCCTTCAGAAATTGTCCTTTGAAGAAACAACAGAATTAAAATGTCGGCCCATTATGCGCGTTCTCCAGAGGCTGTGTATATTGATTAGGAACAACATGTCCGAAGGCTCATGCACAAATGCTAATGCAGTAAGATATCGTACCAAGTGCGTTGCGAAATTCAGACTTGTTTTTTTTTTTTCAATTGTCTTTGCATAGGATTAAAGAAAAGTATTGCATTCTTGCATTTGATGAAACATTCCTGAATGGTTTCTGACGAATCACATAACCGGCAATTTAACATACCCATAAAAATGGCCTTCTTTTCTAATCACGTTTCGACAGGCGGAGACTCAGTATGTAGGCTATAAAAAAAGTCTTGGTACATGGCGAAAGAGGCATTTTTCGCACTCTTTGAAGTGCATCGTGTCTCCCTTGCAAACCAATACAAAGAATGGTTGATGAGTGGAGGGAAGGGCATAGAAATATAAATACTTGTACAATTTTTTCTTGGCGCTGAAAATACGAACTCAGAGCAAAAGCAAACAAGTAGGAATCGAAGAGCCAAATACTCCTCTTGCATTAAACCCCAAAAATACGGACAATCAGAAACGTTAGAAGACGCAATAAGATTTGAAAAAAAAAACAACAACTAAATTTGCTTGCAAAATGCACGTACTAGCGTGTGGAAGAGGCCACGGAAAAGATAAAACGCGAAACTAACTTACGGACTTCTAGATGGACTAGACCAAGGCCAACCGCACTGACAGGCTGGAAAAGGTTATCACGCCTCAAATTCTCCCCCCCCCCCCCCCAAAAAAAAAAAAAAAAGAAACAAACAAATTTGATACTGAAGTAGCGAATACACTATGGAAACGCCAGATGTAAGGTCTTTCTCACTGGGTTATTTGCAGAATGTAATAAAATTTTGCGGCTAAAAACAGATTGCAGGCAGTAGCCCTGCCGAAAATAGAGACCATAAGTGACAAACGTCTGAGCGTAGAGCTGAAAAGTTGGTACACTATCTTTCTAGTAATGAGCACTATGTTTATAGGCGCTCAGAGGAAATCCATGGCACTTTCGAGGCCTTATGCCCATGCCACACCAACGTATTCAGCAGATGTCGATCCCAACATACCAAACAAGAAACTACAAATCTTGGAATGATTAATCTCAGCACATGTTCATGAAGTCGTTGAAAGACTGATTTCATCAATATTTGGCTTGTCAAAGCAGAAGCGCGAAGTTAATGCCTTCAGTTCGTGGCCACATGTGCGAAAAGCACTGAGAGTTTTACTGTTTAATAAACAAAGTTGCTCCAAGCATAATGCGATGAGAAGCGGGGACAGTGGTCACCCTTGTTTTACAGGGGACTGGAGTCAAGCGTGCTGAACATTCATTGTAGCAAATACAGATCCCAGTAAAAACAACTGAACTAAGGTTTACACGATCTGAGAAGGAAATAAGGAAAGAATTTGGCCCCCGATGAAATGTTTTTGCCAGGTCAATTTGCACAGTGCCAGCTGCTCGTGAACGTCACTACAACACTACAACACTGCAAAACCATACACGCCGCGTGTAGGTTAGATTGTATTGACAAATTTCTCTAGCCCTATGTCGGATGAGGTCGAGAGTATAGACACTGCGAACTGCAGCCGATTTTAGAGGACTTTAGCGAAAATCTTATATTCAACATTGGACAGCGTGATATGCCTATTGCAGTCTAGCCCCGAAGCGATGGTGCAGTGGTTAGGATTCCCGACTATTGTGCCCAAGTACTCGAGTTCGATCCCGCCCCCGGCGGCTTCGTTTCGACGGAGGCAAAACGAAGAGGCGTCCGTAGGCAGTGTGATGTCAGAGGTTAAATATTTCCAAGTGGTCGAAATTACTCCGGGGCCCTTCAATACAGCCGTCCTTTTTCTTTCAGCTTTCACTCCCACCTTTCACATGATGCGTTTCTCGCCGCAGCAGAGTGCGATTTCAGCCACACAGCGAGAAAAGGGCACGCCACTCCAGGCGAAGAGTGACTGCGGCAGACTTCCTGCCAGTCGGTCGCACGCCGCACAGTCGCAGCGATCGTTGCAAACGAGGCAGCCTTCAGCCTGCCAATAGAATTCAGCCTGATGTGACTGTTGTACGCAGTTGCGTAGGAAACGCAAAAGGTAAAAATATCTATTTTGTATAACGTGCTTTTATTCCGATAAAAGGACTTAAATTACACACAATATTTAATCTTACGTGTGTTCTACATTTCTTGCCGGTAAATTACGATGGTGCAGCTGCTCGTGCCGCACCGGCAGAAATCGCTGGCGCCGCAATCATGTAGAAGGGCTGTTGCGATTGGCTCCGCATCGATACTGCGACTGGACAGAAATTTTTCGCTCGTGTCGCATTATGTGAAACGGCCTATAGCCGTCATCGCATCGAAGTTTCTCGTTAAAAAATCAGTTGGTTATAAATACAATGAGACTCTTGTAATAGACTGTGGCAGAAATTTCAGATCAATACTGATCGCAAAATTCGGTTTGGTTCGGGGTTTAACGTCCCAAAGCGACTCAAGCTATGAGAGACGCCGTAGTGGAGGTCTCCGGAAATTTCGACCACCTGAGGTTCTTTAACGTGCACGGACATCGCACAGCAGACGGGCGCCTTGCTTTACGCCTGCATAAAAAATCGGCCGCCGGCAGTTGGAATTCGATCCTGCGTACATGGGCACAGTATTCGTGCGACCTAACCACTGTGCCACCCAGCGCGGGCTCAAAAACTGGAGAAGAATAGGGTATAAACAAGTATACATTGTAAATTTCTGCCGAACGACCATTAGGTCCCGGCGTTTTGGAAAGCGGCAAACGATCAACTGCGTCTTCAAGCTCACCTAAGGCTAAATGGAAGCTTACATCGTCTTTCAATAATCCTCAGAGAGCGGCTTAATTATATACACAAGACAGTCAACGTGAACTGCAACAGCAGCGCTTGATGTAGCAGATAAAAAGGAGAGGTGTAATTATTTGCAAACTCTGTTACTAGTGCATTAGTCGCTGCTCTATATAGAGCTCGGGAGAAACAGATCGAAATTCTGCTTGTCCGATTTGCACATCTCACTTCATATCTGATTTTCAAATCTCACTTCCATATAAGAAAAACGCGAAAAAGACCAATACGGAACAAGCACAATAATAGGAGCGCTGATGTTTATTACGCACACATGAATTGATATATTTTCCATTAAAACAAAACGCACAGAATAAAAAACGTACATAGCGAATCTGTGTCATCATAGTTTAAAATTTTAAAATTCGAAAAACATACTATCAAAAAGGGCAAGTTAACAGCTAACCAGTGACAATGCATGATGGTCTGCTTACGCACGATGAACACCCCTTATCACTGTGATACATATTTTTCTTTGACTGTGTTCTTAATGGCATGTTTTCGTAACTATAATATTACAACTGCGATTACTCTGGTTTGCTATGTAGGGTGTTTTCTGTGCGTTTCATTTCGCAGGAAAATATAAACATTGATGTGTACGCAATAAATTGTCAGTTGAATGTAATCGCTCGTCTTGTTGTGCTTGTTCCATTTGCGTCGTTTTCGCGCTGTTTTAATATGTATAACAAGACCAGCTTGTCCAGCATTCTGTTCTTCCAAATGTCACTTCTCATTTAAATATGTTGGTCCCTACGAAACAATGAAAAACAGCAATTGTGGCGATGACAATGACAATGCAGTTAGTGATAATGGTTATAGTAGCGATTAGAATAGGAAGACAGTTAGTGATAATGACTAATGATGATAGTAGCGATGGAAATGATGCTGAAGCTAATAAAAACAGTCCCGTATTGCGACTTTCATCATTCAAGCAGACATAAGCACAGCCATGTAATGTTTTATTTTAATGTATCACCACCTCGAAGTGAATTGTCAGTTCATCAATCTTCTGTTTCCCATGTCAGCAAGGCGCAGTTCCTATTAAAATTTATAATGCTACGTGTACGTGTACGTGTCTATTCGCTCACCCAGGAAATAACATTGACTGGAACAATCTCCTATAACACAAAGTGTTAATTACAACCCGTTTCTTTTTTAGTAGTTCGCTTTGCCTGTCCTCTCCTGCCGCATTGCTTCAGGGGTTAGGACTTTCTGTTCTTTAATCCAAGGACCGATTACAAAATTACAGCCGCAGCGGACGCTTTTCGATGGGATCGATAACCAGAGCTTCCTTGTACTGCGTGAATTAATGCACGTTAAACAATAACAGGCAGGTAAAATTTTTAAAGCCTTCACTATGGCGTCCTGCCTAGCCTTAGTTTCCTAGCGATATGAAACCCTATATATTAGACCAAACCACTTTGTCATCTTTTTTGTTGAAATTTGTTTTAGCTTATTCATAGCAATATTTTTGTTTGGAATATTTTGTTACCCTTCTGTTACTCTTGTATTGACACTGGCTTCTTTCAGACATCTGTTCATTCACAGCAATGTTTTTTCGTAAACTGCCCTGGCGCTTATGCAGCAAGTTCTTTTAGGCTGCCACCATTACTGTCGCGGACACAGAGACCGTGTAGCGGGCAGTGGAAAAGGGTGCAGCCATTACATGGTATCATCGTCATCCGTCACATCGTTCTTTCACTATTGGCCTGAAATCAGCACCTCGTCCTTTTGCTCCGAGTTACTGTGGCCCTCAAGTTTCATGATTCGGCGCCCATCATCTCATCATCGTTTGAACTCACAGGACTGCAAGCCTTTCTGGTTTTTCGCTCATGAAGCCATTACGTTACGCCCATCGATATGATATGGAAATATATATCTATATATGGAAATAAAACCACATCCTGTAAACGTTTGCCAGCAGTTGTGCACGTGCAGAACATACAGCGGTGGCGTACTTCGTGCTCTATATATTTGAAATCAATTTACTCTAATTACCTATTTTACGACAGAAATAAAACTCTGTTAACAAGAAGAAAGTTCTTAACCCATCGTTTGCTACATGTAGCTTTCGGTTACAATAAAAAAGGTACGATTGAAACACTAATACCACGAAGACGGTGCAAGAACAGTGTTATAGAAGAAGAAATGTCAAAACTGAAAAGTAGTGCGTACGCGAACTGCAAGGAATGAACCCTTTCATGCTTGAAATTGGCAAGTGCACAACATGTTGTAACGTTATCGAAAAAAAAAAAAAACGAATCAAGCTCAATGCTTCTTTCGTCCCCCTGCCAACGGGAACTTAAGATTTCCCTCATCTATTGCTTCTGATGTCATCACGTCATTAAAGACTTCAGTTCAGTTCAGTCGTTCAGTCGTGTCCGACTCTTCGTGACCCTATGGACCATGTCACGCCACGCTTTCCGGTCTCTCACCATCTTCCTAACATCACGTAACTTCATCTGCAATTAAAGACCTAGTGAAGTAAAAAAAAAAAGTGAATTTAACGCCCATCTAGCCTGGCAAGTCTTTTAAAATTGCTAGATGAATTGCTTAATCCTTGTATTAGAGATTTATCATGAAAACGTGCTGCGTGTTGGAACATTTCGGACCAAAGCTGTGATCGTTCCCTACTGAAAAACTAAAAGTTCTACTGGGCAATAACCTCACAAAATCTCACCAAATCACAGATTCTCATACAGTGGACATCATTATCATAAAATATTTCGCATAATTTATGATAACGTACATGAACCTATGAGGTCTAATGCAATTATATGTGATTTTTATGTGATTTCTTATGCGAACTGAGTGGGATTGTGTGAGAAAATGTGAGGTTATTGTCTTATACAATTTTTTTCAGTAGGGTTACGATGAATAAAATTTAAAAAAAAAGAAAGGCTGTCAAACGCTTTCGGAATCAACATTCGGAATCCAAAAGGAGTAATTCCCTTTGCATAGCGACGTAGCGGTAGCTCAGACTGGGGATATTTTGTTTCTCCATACCTATCGCAGAAATTAGCTGAGCGTTTCAGAACTCAGGGCAGATAAAACACGGCAAAATAAGGGAGTGACAGACACGAGCACTTAGAACAGGAAAAAGAGCCCGTTCTACAAGCATGGAACTGCCTCCCTTTGTCCGGCCATACCTCCTTCCCTCTTTTGGCCCCGTTTTATTTACGCTGTGTTCGCAAAATGCAAATGCACCAACAGGCAAAGTTTAGTACCCTCTTGAATTTAACAAAATTTGATATCATAAGCTTTTCGTTTAATAATTTTATGTTAACGGCAATCAGAAGGCAACCTAATATTCTCAAACCAAGGAGATCATCAAAACAAGGCGTCAAAAAATGAACAATTTATTCCACTTTCCTGTGAAATTACTGGTTGTTAAATGTTCAACAAATATGAAATGACTGGCAGAAAAAAACAAAACAAACTGCCATTATCGAGCGATAACTGGAGGCATTTGTGTTGAAAAATGCGCAAAGAAGCAAAACTCGCATCTGTGTACGTCTGTACAAATGAAAATTGGTTGCTATAATTACAGAGACCTCATGCGCTCTCCAGGAGATTCAGCTACTAGCGCAATCTAATGGCAGCTGATTGTAATTCCACTAGGCTGCAAAGTTGCCATTTTTATAAAACTTTAGCCCCAAGAAATTCTACACACTTTTCCTGTTTATGACTACTATGATATGATATATCTGCTCGCTGTAAATCCTGACTTATAATAAGCTTTTCGCGTAAAGAAAACTCTCATCTGCATTTAATATCGATAAAAGTTAGTAACAGGCAAAAATCCTGCGGCTCTGAGTGCTTGGTATACCAAGCACAAGGGTTTGAGACGTGGGGCGTAGAGACGTTTGTATATATTTGCCTTGTTTAGGGTGTACTAAATAGAGACCATATGGCATATGCGTCACTGAAGACGCATTTTAGGAATACAGATGGCAGTCACATGGTAATCGCAAATATCTATTCTTAGAATACGGAGGACATCCATTAAAGAATTTATGAAATGTTGAAACGTTTGTATTATATATGTCAAAATATTTTTGAACAATATTATTCCTTTTTTGTAAGCTGTACAGATATATCGGTATGTGAATCGTTACGGCTCCTCAAAATGGGTATTAAGGAATTGAGCCTTATAAGACTGTATGACTCGAATGGCGAATGACAGTAAAGGCCAGCCTCTGCTCCTTACTCTACATAACTGCTAGTGATTTTATAATTACTTGGTGAAAGCATGGCTCACAAATATAGTGCTGGATCACTCATAATTTTCAAGACATCAAGTTCCTATATAGGTGTGATCAGAATAAGTCATTTGATGAAAAAAGTAATGACTCATGTCAGCATCAAAACTGGCTTCTGATAAGTTAAGAACGAAAATATGAAAAAAAAAATAAACGGTTCATTGAAGTTTTCACGCAAAACCGGTTCTCGGAATTTAAAGCAATATTCTATGCAAAGATGAAATAACATTTTAAATGCAGTATGTGCTTGCGTTCGGTTACACCCAGATAGGTGTAATATGCTCTACATCTTTGGATGGATATATTATAACAGCTTCTACTAACACATTGCAGGTAAATTTGTGTTACAAATTAGCTTCAGCTTTTTCTCTCAGTTTGTTATTTCCATGTGAGGTCAACACCACACTTAAAATATTTTTGCGATGATCCCACAGGAATTTTATGTATTATGGGGCTAATTTCCAAGCAAATATTTGTCCATCCTGACCTTTTGGCTAGGACAATATTCCTAAATGTCTTTTTTATTTAGCGTCGCAATATTAGGGGAAAAACTTTTAATATCTGAGGGCCTGAAATAGTTTGGTACTCTCTTGATTAATACGAATTGAAGATTACTGGCTTGAGGACGCCGGGTTGTGCTACATTCGTTAATCCTGTATGTTTTAATCTGGCCGCCTACATTACTTTGATTGTTGATAAAAACAGCCAATCGAACCAAAGGGCCCAACGGAGTATCTTAGTACATCACGTTGGGTCAGTGTTTATAGCGCTCGAATAATAAGCTGAAGGACGAAGGTTGGCGAAGAAATCGTACCATCTGCATATATACGCTGTCAGTCTATGTAAAAGAATATCAGATAGGGGCAAGAGGGGGCGAAGTTATTACGAGGCCACGAGCACGTTTGTCATCACAGCCTTAGTCGTTTGGGGGATTAAAACCTGTAAACCAACCAAATCTTCTCGAGTATGCTGATAAGCAATCGTAATTGCCGCTTTTAAATTTACCCTATGTATCAGGTGGAACGCCCCAAGAACGACAACACGCAAATTTACCCAACTAAGTATATACCCAGAATTGTCCAACGGAAAGCTCTTTAAATATCAGTGGAAGTGCTTACGTTTAACTTAATGTTTCCCAAAGCATATATTCTATGTATAAGGTGAGATCCGGTGAAAATACTGTGTTGAATTCAATGTTGTTATCGTGGCTTATAAGAGTTAGTGAACAAAGCAGCTATAGTTTGCATCTCAAATTGTCAGACAAAACCAAGTAAATGTTCTATTCAAGTAACAATCATCTTTTTATCATATTTGCAGTTATAATGTAAGTCAAGCGGCTTGGCATTATTGTCATCTGGCTATCATAATTTTTCAATATGCAAATAGCACTACAAAAAAAAAAAAGAAATCTGTTTTTACTTGGCAAGTGATGCCCCTTTGTGCGATCATCAATAAGTCGGTAAAACAATAAACCTCCTTAAAGAAAGAAAATTTATGAACTGGGTGTCTAGAATAGCTTTCCTGCTATGGACATCGTCGAAGAAGCTTCCAGTTTGAGCTGAAACAGCTGCTCACTTCTCGACCGGGCGAATTTTCAGCAATTTTTTTGCTTCGAGATAATCCGTCTGAACACTTTCGTCGGTTGCGAGTACAGGTGTTCGCTGAAAAATACTGGTATAGACCTGGGATATCATCAGTCATACGGCGTTATTCTTCTTTTTTAAAACTCACAGGTATAACCTCCTTCTTCCCACTGCAAGTGAAAGCTACGACACTGCTTTGACACTCCCGTTCACGCTGACGGACACCCACATCATTTTTCTCGTCCTGAACAGAGCATATAACTGTACTTTACCAAATATGTTAATCAAGTTTGCATTTAAATTTCGGAAAATGCCCTTCACTTTTTTGTTATTTTATTCCCGAAAAATACTGTGTGGGCCAGTGATTCACTAAGCGTTGTTTGACATCTGTTTTCGTAGTGTGCAGGTTTTCTCTACTTAAACATAGAATATGCGTCTTTTCAACACGTTTTTATTAACGCGAAAGTGTAGAATTCTTTATTTATTATTGCCAGCTAATAATCATCAAGAAGACGTATTTTAAAACGCCGTGGTTAGGTAATATTGGATTACGTTCTTGCGCGCAAACATCACACAATGCCTAATAGTATAGCTTCGATAGCGTGACGCGGCAGATGCACGTACACCATCTAAAAAGCTTAGGAAAAGTAATAGTTCCAAGAAGGTATGCATTGTAATTACTTGAACATTACTTGCAACATATATGAAGCCGATATCTGAAGATCTGAATGATGTATTAAAAACTGACCTCAAGAAATAAGCCTAAGTTAAAAAAAAATTCGTAAATTTGGTTCCCAACTTTTAAAAGCAGGTGTGTGTTTTCAGAATATATACATTATAGAAACACCATTTTATTATTGAAAGCAGTTCATGTATATCAAACAGAGGGCGATAAGCAAGAAAATAACAAGGAAGAAGGGCTCAGAGACACGTACCTCTTCAGCCTCTACGGCTTACGTCAATGTACGGCAGGTATAAATGTTGTCAACCCTCTATTTCTGTCCACAAGAAAAAAAGAAAAAAAAAACCCCATGAACTCTTTTCTTCGTTTGTGTTCTTTCTAGAATAGGGAGGGCGTACAAGTGGCGAAAATACTCGAGTAAAAATCTGGGCTCTTGAGAAAAGTATGCTTAATTTGGGGTTTCAGGGCTCATTTTAATGAGCAAAATAGAATTTAGCCTACAAAAAAATTGTGTGTTGCACAAAGTGTTTGTTCTTTATTATTCTGGACACCACGTGTATGCGGCTGGTTGCACTAAAATTGGCACTGAAATCCGATGTTTTCCCTCGTATAAAAACCACTGCTTCGCGTTTTTAATTGCTCGCTGTGCATTTTTCGAGAACGGTGTTCGGTTTTCGTGTTCGGTTAAAAGAAAGCGCATCCCGTATTTTGAAACATGGTACAGCGGTTCACAGATTGCGCTTCATACAGTGACACCGAATTGACACAGTGAAGTCACCCCTTAAAACATGCCCATTTAGGTTATCATTATGTTAGACAGCGTGTAAAAACAAAACCATAATACAAAGCTGCTCCAGAAGTTCATCGAAAGGAATCTGAGCTAAGGAGGAGGTACCCAATGCAATTCTACGCGGCGTCTTTAAATTACTGCACATGAAAAGAATATTTTCCTAAAAGCTCATTTCTGAATGCAAATTGCGTTTCACCCGAAGTTTAGTAAATAGAGAGAGGGAGAGAGAATAGAATAAAAAGGCAGGGAGGTTAGCTATGCGATGCCCACTATAGCTACCCTACAATTGAGGCAGGGGAACAAATCAAGATACTTTGTTGGGCGAGTTGGTAAACGTCCATTGCTAATTTTCGCGCTGTTTAAATGCAGGGCAACAAAGGAAGAAAAGGAAAGAAACAGCGCCAAAGAAAGTAGTCTGTCAAATATCCAGAGACTAATAGTAAAAAGTTCTCCGCGCACACTTAGAGTTTTGAACCCAACCCCGAGTCCTTTAAAAACTAAGGAGTGCCTTCACTGCTCTCCTTTCTGATGAAGGTGTCGTCCAAATGCCCAGAATCTCAGATTGTGTAAGAGGGCGAGAGCTCAAGCGGCTGAGTGTAGCAGCCAAGACGGCAGTTTCTAGGAAAACATTTGGGTAATGTCAATTTTCATCCCTAATCAAATCACACTAAACACATGTGTCACGTGTGTTTCACAATCGCGGGCGTGATGCGAGCTAGTTAAATATAATAAAGAAAAAAAAATCCTGCGGGTAGCGCAGTTGATTAAAGCGTTCTGCTGGGGATCCGTGGGATGGAGATTCGACTCCCGATAGAGAGAGGATATTTATGTTCATCGATGACGTCAACAGAATGATTGACAGGTAATTTTCCTCCTCATACCTTCGTTATTAGCCAGTGACAGATCAGCTCCCAGATCGATGCACAAAATCCCGCGCACAACTCTCGAGCGCGGGATTTCGTTCTATGAGCCTAAAAAGGATCGTAGAACGAAACGAAATACACCCCTATAGAACAAGGATTTGTTTGTCCTTAAAAAGGGCTGACCGTCGACATAACCTTGACTTTTTCAGGCTCCGTAAATGACGTATTTTGTTCATAACTATAACCAAGTCAAGAAGCCACTCGTGCTCTAAAATACGATCAGTGAGTAGCTCCCCTCCCATTACGCCATGTATTGCACAGACATATTGAGCTCACCGTGGACACAAAATTTGCAACATTCAGTGTTTGATGCACTCACTGTCTGTTATATTATCTACAGTTATTTTTGGGCGGTTTAAGATTTATATGTGAAAAGACATCAAATATTTTGGTGCGGATTGTGCAGGTGAGTTTTAGAGGAGGGCAGACATTGTGGACACCAATGAGAGTAATGCTTAATCCAGCATTGAAGAACGTTCAGCTGATCAACGCTTATATGGCGGATTGTAGAGATGAATTGATGGCCAAATTGCAAAGTTGAGGGCCCTGAAAAAGAAATCCAAATCCCCCTTTCAAGTGACTATCCGGCAGTGCGTCTTAAAATATCGAATGCAAAAATACGCATCAAAACTCTCACTGAGTTGATGTTCACGCATTGCTATTTATCAATGGCGTCAATGGGCAGGGGATTGTCGTCAGAATCTCGTCAACGTCTTCATCGTCATCGGCGCTGTCTGCTGAACACAAAAAAAAATCCACGCGATTCCACTTTGTAGAGTATGCGATGCGAGAAAGCGATGCGAGAAAGCCAAAGCAGCGTGAGTTCGGGTGCGTGTGTTTGTTGTTTGATGCTTCAAGCTACAATAAAGAATGAAACAAATTTTAAAAATTGACAATTTGGTGTTGATGACCTTGGAACTCGAAGTATGTTCTTGAAAATGCAATATACTATGTTTTTATTTTATTTATGAGAATAATCATCAAAACTTCAAGCTCTGAAAGGTACATGCAGTCTGCCTTACTTTACGACTCACCGGAAGAGTCCGCTCAGCAGTCTAATAGTTTTTCGGTACAAATCTGCTAACTTTACAAAAATTACTGATATTTCAAAGTCTATAAATATAATATTTTTCAAAGTATTCAGAGATTGTTTCTTCTGGGAGACAGATATAACTATGGAGAGGTGGCTTTGGGGAACTGGTACAAGTTGTACAAATATTTTAATGTAAGGTGCATTCTGAGATGGCCCACTGAACATTTTTTCTGCGAATTAGAAGGCTAAGAAATCTGTCCTGTCTTGTCAGGTATAAGGATACTGAAGAACGTCATTTCAGCGCCGGGGGTCTCATAATGAGCTTGAAATCTATGCGGCATGACGAAGGTTATAAGTTTCTATTTTCAAGAGCCTCGCCATATGCCCATGCATCTCTCTTAGTTTGCCTGTTTTGTGTCAAAAAACATGACTGCAGTGTTCTAACATATTACAGACGCCTACAATGTCAAAAGTTCAGTAGAATTGCGTCCACAGGAAGAGCTGTACCATTTTAAAGATTCACACAATAAATTTTCCTCCAAGATGGATGTCTGAACGCGTCAAGCTTAATTGCCTGCAAAACTTAAAATCGAAAGACGTTTTTTGCCCCCAAGGCGGACATTGTCACCCCTTAGAAGTATGGCTGTCTTAAGAAGGTCTGGTGGTCTTCTTGCGCAGGCTCTAACAGCCACTCATGTAATTTAAAAATTTCACTTTTGGAACCTGTTCTTACTCGAAAGGGAACGTCTCGGCCACGAGAAACAATATGTCCAGGAGGAATATGAGGGCAGGTATTGTCTGCACGGCGGTGTTGCAATTTATCTATACTCGCGTTACTTGTTTGCCGTTCCTGATATGCTGTAGACCTTTCCATAAGTGGTAAGGAGAATAATTTTATAAACAAGTTAGGCATTAATGGGCTTCAAAATTAGAGCGATGCACTGAAATCTGATATTTAGAAATATTGTCAATATTGAACTGAGATTATCCAGCTGAAGACTGTATCTAAAAACGCGGTGTAGTTTGTTATCGAACTTGAGTTTTGCACGGCTCTCGACATATCGAAATGGGCGCTGCCTTCCCTTGTCGGGCTTCAAACGGCTGTCTTCCATAACTTTATGTTTCCGAAGACAGATCGGCTGCGCTGCCTGGGGTACCTGCCGACCGCGGCAGTGCTCTACAACCATGCTATGAAGTTAACTTGGTGTAGACTTACAAATGAGTTCGATCCCTTGTCGTAATTTTGTAAGCGATTTTGATGCATTGCGATGAAGTCAACGTGGCTACAACCTAGCGATGGCCGTCACCTGGTACTTTTGCTTTCTACGCTGTTGTAGGGTTTGCGGAAACAAACTATGCCGGCTAATTAAAAAAAATTACGGTGTATTGGCGACATCTTTTGGTGCTTCTAGACTTAATTGACTGAAACGTAGCGAGCAAAAGGTCCTATTCAGCAGCCCAATGACCTGGTTAAAAGAGATGGGCGTACCCAACCTTCTATGAGCCATCCAAAATGCCACATACCATTCGTGCTATGCAGTTATTGCTTGGAACGAGGATGTTATATATGTTTTTTCGCAATCTTTGAAAGATCCCCTAAGGGCTGAATTAGCTTAATGCCAAAGGAAATCTCTCCCCTTAGAGCATATCTTTATGCATGGAGCACTACGAATTAGCCCAGGCCGCAACGCAACCGTCGTGCTGCATTAGAGCCTTGCGGATTTCAGTGAAAGTTTCTGGTTACAGAAATATTCTTCTTGATCCCAGGTTCTAGCTCCATACAATCGCTGCCTATCTGCCGAAAAAGATAAACGGCTGTCATTTTCACCAAATGTTTGCTTGAATGCTTTCTGCTCTAAGCTGGTGAATTCTGAATTCGTCTGTGATCGCTAACTAATGTACATTTGGTGACTTCTTTTTATTCGCATCATTGCCTGTGGAAACGTCGAACGTCGGACCAAGAATGATGACCCTACTTCCGCGCGCAGCATCTTGACCACGTAATGCTCCAGCACAGCAGTAACGACGAAAGCGAATTTCTACCAGGCCGACACCCTTTAGAGGTTTGTTGTGTTTCCTTGCAAGCCCTTTAAATGGGTGAGATTTGTAGTGTTATTTGTTTGATTACATTTTTGTTTTGCTGATTTTGCTTAGCGCAGCCACTGCGCGGCTTGTTTGTAACAAATCACTGCGTATAGCTTGTTCCATTACAAAACCTCGTATAAAAATAATCATGCTGCCAAACGCAGCCATAGCTTAGTAGTCTAATGCGGTTCTCTGTTTGCGACACCACGTGTCTGAAACCAACTCGCGCTTTTAAGGTAGTTTATTTAGACGCAACAACTGGCTCCGAAGTGCCACCTTTCAAGACTCAACGACTGGACAAACGCCGGGAAACTCGGCATTTTGGGTTCTAATTTACTGTCACCTGTAGCCTCGTAACTACTACCTGACAACTACTATCTGCATGGGGCGGACAAACATAACACAGAGGTGAATGTAGGCTTTTGTGGCGGCTCACTCAAACCAAATCTGCCCAGGCGCTATCCTTCAAGTGCTGAGTATTGTATAGTCTACTCTTCCTGACAGAAATTATGCCAGAGTTTGCACGGCATGTGCCTCGGCGAAAATGTCTAGCCTATGTCACGCGAACCTAGTCCCCACTTTTTAACATCATCACCAAGGCATCTCCTATATTTTGCCAATGAGTATCATTTACGATGATGCCTAAATCCCAACCGCCTTTCCTCTGGCAGCCTATATTAAATGTGCGTGCCCTATTCCCCTTAAATAATGACAAGCAATGGCGAAGCCACTTACCTGAATAATAAAAACAATGCTTTGCGCCTGTACCCTATGATTACTCAGGCAATAGTGAACGTAGAAATTAGTGCGACGAGTTTAAAGAGGGCGTGTGGCCCCAGTCCCCAGCTGTCCTATTTCTTCACCGGGGAGGAGACTGATGAGAGAAGATACTGCTTTAGCGTTGTTGTTCGAACGATATGCCCGCATCTGCGAAATGTTTTTAGTTTTTAGGGGCGAACTCTACCTTGGAAACAGCGCGTCGATAGAGGCAAAACAAGGAACAATTTCAGTCTCACATCACCTCTTCCTGTTAGCTCTTTACGCTACAGCTTAATGAGCTCACGAGAAGATCTAATTAGTAATATCGGGGATCTTAAGCTGCATACGCACGCTCTATACTACACCATTATTCATTCATCACCTGTTCAGCGCTTTTATTAACACGCGTCTATTGATATAGCATATAGCCCCGCCGTGTTGGCGAAGTATTTAGGGTGCTCGGCTGCCGACCCTATAATGTGACGGCGATACGGCCGTCGTCGAACAATAGCAGAGTCGTCCATCTCAATGCGATGAGAGGTGACGGAGGTCTTTCCTAATGCTGAGGTGCACACATCAAAAGATTTTAGGTGTCGCAAGAGGACGTCTAGCAGAGCGTTGACTGGTCGCATGTGAGGTCAGGGTTGATGGCGGCTGAGAGCGTAGAGGATGTCGAAAATGGAGCCTTGGCAGCAGGCGTTGGTGTACAGGAAAGTGTTTTGAGGGGGACAGAATCGCCGTCAAAAATAAACACAACCGTGGTGCCCCTGGGCTGTAAGAATGGCTGGAAAGTTGTATTTAGGGTCGTAACCACCGCGCAACCGCGGGTGAAGGAGTTGAGGCAAGAGGCAAGAGCTAGGCCGTCGGAGGTCCACCGATGAGTGGGCAAAACGAAGGCCTCACCATCGAGAGCGTAGTCCAACGCCACGATGATCACCAGCTCGCGTCCTGGGGGCAGAACAAAATGCTGCTAACACGTGTGGTGGTGAACAATAAGAAGTCGGTAATATATCGGGGTCCGCAAGATGAATGAGGCGCTCACGGCAAGAGATGAGGGCGGACGCCGACGAAAAGAAATCCCCCCCAAGATCATGAGCTGAAAACACGTGGGGAGCACAATGAAGTCGATATGATGCAGCTGGTTATCGATAAGGACGCGTGCTTTTCATTGGTTGGTGGGTTTGATAAGAGTGCCATTAGCTCCATGAAGTGGCGGACTGATGTATGGCGTTAAAACTTTGCGCATTGAGAACAGAGAGAGAAATGCACGACGGAATAAGCGGCGCCAGTGTCGATTAGGGCCTCAATATACAGGCTTTCAACAATTACTGTAAACATATACGACGGTCCCCCGGCAGGAATTGTAGAGTTCGAACTCGAAGCAGCTTTTCCTCCAAAAACTGTTTCAGTTAGTTTTCAGCTCTAGGTGCGAAGGGTTGCGAGGCGGTGACGTGCGGCGAAAAGGCGAAGGCGATCGGCGTCGGGAAGGACGCGATGGCCGGGAAACATCGATGGAATCCGGAGGAGAGGAAGAACGCCGGGAAACGTGAGTACGAAAGAGGAGAATCATTAGGCTGGCGCACGCGGGCACATTCAAAGAGAGCATAACCCGGCTGCTCGTCTTGCCGCGGCGGCGACAGACACGGCAACGTGGCCACGTATCCCACATTAGTAGCACACAGGGCGTGAGAGGCGCCAGGCTGGTATAGGACGGGGGACTGTAGGATATAGTGACATGGCAGAGACATGACCGCACACAGGTACCGAACAAGTCGGAGAAGGCAGGGCGGGTGGGCGTGAAGTAATCTCGGCATAGGAGGGCGAGGGAGGTTGGGAGGCGATGGGAGGCGGAGCAGGTGCCGCGGCGCAGTTGAAATTGGTCAGTTCATCTTTGATAATGCTGCACAAATTCACGATTGCTGGCGGAAAAGTTGGGGATACGATACAGCAGTTGGGTTGGTGAGGCCGTAGAGCTCCTCTCGGATCATGGTGCGTATTAGAGAACGCAAATTTCCATCTATGCGGGAGCCGCCATCACTGCGGTCTCGTATGAGGCGGCACGACTGTAGCTGGTCCAGACGTTGACAGGTAGATATGATGTCAGACACGGACGATGGATGCTGAACCCCGAAGGCGTTGAAAACAAGAGTGTTGATGCCCTTAAATATGAGGTGAACACGCTCAGGTTCAGGCATAGCAGCGTCGACACGGCGACAAAGGGCCAGAATGTCCTCAATATACGACGTATAGGACTCACTGGGCTGCTGGAGACGAGCTGGGAGATTGTTCTTGGCCTGCTCTGAGCGACCAGCCGGAGTGCCGAAAATTTTCTTTAGCTGGTCCGTGAATGCAGGCCAGTCAGCGATGTCGTCATCATGATTGAGGAACCAGGTTTGGGCGACGTCGGCCAAGTAAAAGACGACTTTGAGCAATTTGTGAGCGTCATCCCAGTGGTTAAATGCACTGACCCTGTTGTAGTTGTCGAGCCAGTCGTCAACATCCTCACCGCGAAGACCGGCAAAGATGTGGGGATCGCGCTGGCGGCTGGTGACTGTCCAAGCAGGGGCAGCCGCAGTAGAAGCAGGAGACGCCGGTGGTGAGTGAGCATCGTTCCCCTCATCCATAGCACAGGGCCATTGATGCAAGCGAAGGCCTGAACGGAGCTCCAAGCAGAACGGTAGGTGGGTCTAAAGCAAGAGGTGGGGATACGAATCGCACATCCGCCACTTGTAAGTTAGCACTTGAACGAACGTCTGTTCTCTTTCAGAACCAGCTGGCACACAGCGCGTGACGATCCGAGCAGCGGTGAGCGATGATAATGGTGATGGATCTATAGAGATGAAATAGGTGGAAGTTATAAAATGTACTACAATTATAAAATGTACAGATATAAAATGTACTACAATTATAAAGAACATGTCTAGCAAGACATCTTTCAAGCTGCTTTATGGGAACAGAAGGGAAATGATATACTGAAAAAAAGCAGGAAGAAGCAAACTTTTCGAACTTCTTCATACGATCACCACTTTTGTTTTTATTGTTTCTGTTTCTGTGTTTGCATTACACCGCAACTTTATACTCGAATCCATTTTTAGAGGGATTCTTCTTGCACGTGCTGCGTAGTGGATCAGAATAGTGTCCCTCTCGTGCAACGAAGTCTGTGCACAAGTCGTTGGAATCGGGGCAACCTGCGAAAAACATTAACACGAATGTGGTGCACTGAGTAAAGGAGGTCATAAGTGCTTGTAGACGGGAGAAGTGCAGGTAATGAGTACGCAAATTTAGAAATGACAGCAACACTGTACCACAAAGATTAAATATTGCTCGTTTCTTCTTGAGCTCTTCTTATGGAAATAGTAGTCACAAAACAGCGGACAGCGCCAGTGGAGCATGAGATTGAATTTTTGAACATACTTTTAATAATGTTCTGCTCAGTTACCTGTTGAGGTGAGGTTGGTGCAGTAGAGATAGAAAGAGCATAGGGCATAAAGAAACAGCCATATTACTGCACGGATATAATCGAAGTTCGTAGCAAAAACAAGACTATAGTGCTTTTTGTGTATTGCAATGTTTTACCGCAGTGAAATATGCATTTAGTGGCGTCGAAGCAGGATTCAGTAATGACAGATAATCGCTTGGCGCCACGCGAGTCGAACTATAGAGAGTTAAAATAAAAATGACACTGCGGTCAACGTGTGCAATTGAATAGAGGCACAGCCTGTTCCCAGAGATTCGCACTCGGAACACTGCTTTGCTATCATCGCTATTTCTCTATGGAAAGGGTAACAAGTGGTCATGCTTAACTTCATTTTGTTTTCGCTTTTTTCGGTTATGAGGCGTCTGTTATCCCTACGGGCAACCTTTTGTAAAATTGAAGGATGCGATAATATATCAATACAAGCCACATCGATTACAGTTTCGCGTGCGCCTATAGGCTTCAAACATGAACAAGTGCGTGGCACCACGTGTGAGGTTCAGTAATTCAACTACCCGCAAAATGTATTCGTAGCAAGAAGTAGGCGAGCCCGAAAACAGGCTTCGTCGTGGGTTGATGGGAGTTATGATTTGCGCAACCTAGAACGGGTATATATATCTTTAAAGACCTCGCCAGAAATGATAAACATGCGATAAATTGCTTGCGCTTTAACAATAAACACCTGCGTAAAATATTGTAAGGCGAACAAATCCGTACTGCATACTGAATGCCAAAATCACGCTCCTTATTCTGAATACAATTTGTATTCCTGCACTAAAGGCACGTACAGAAAAAAACAGGGAGAGATATGGAAAGTTTATTTTGTTATGACTTGAGGAGTCTGCCTCAGCTCAAAATACCTTGCTGAACATGCCTCTGTGGAAAAATTACAAATTTTAGAAGGAATGGAATATCTTTTCTCGAGAGTAGTTGTGATGAATTAAACCAAAACTTAATTTGCCGCAATAACTTACGAGTTCTAGAGCAGTGAAGGAAAGCCGCAGAAATAATGAGCTGAATTATTTAATTTTTACCCGTTACTATCATCACACATTCGCCGGACACCACATAAGACTTGAAGGACAGAGCCTTCAGTCACTGTAATAAAAGTCGCTGTACATTACGCTCATGTTTACCCATAAAACACGCCCCACTGATAAAAAAGAAAATAAAAACAATGATTATATTAGAGCGGAACGCACTGCTTCATTAGTTGTTCTGCATATATATTATAAACCACCAGTCTCAGAGTGGCACAAAATGACCATAGTGGTTTTCTCTCTTTTCTGCTCCCTCCACATGCTTTAGTACTCTGCCCATGCAGTCGCTCATGCAATTAGTTACATACTACAGTCAATGCCGGAAAATGCCTCATAGTCCTGCGAAACAATAAAAAGATCCATAGGGACATTTCTTCCAGGAGATGATAAGAGTGTGGTACTAAAGATAAGTAGGAAGCTTAAAAGCATGAGCCCCCGGCACATTAAAGAAACCGGAGAGTTTAGTGGGACGACGAATAAAAAATGTAGATAATGATCAGACGAAATAGTGAAAATGGTTCGCTCACCAAGGAGTTGGATGGTGCGATTTAGTTGACTCCTGTAGATCTCCAATACCTTGTCAACGCCTTTTTTGCCCTGTCAGCAAATATACGAAACATTACGTTTAATGAAAGCTGATTCCTATTTTCTGAGGAAAATTTCACACTGGCCCTGTTTCTGCGCGACAAAATGGTGCAGGAAAACTTAGTCACCAGAGTGTTAGAACACGAGTGATTGTGCAGCATTTCGTATGTTTATCTACTATGCTTGCTCCTTAGTACGGCGAAATGTGAATCATTGGCATGTAAAAAAAATTATTGCTGCTTTCTGCCCAATTTGAAGCCTACAAAAGCAATGCTGATGCTTGTGTTCAGTTACGGCGCAATAAATCTTATTGCAGCCTGCGCAGCTTACATATCCAGTTTTGTCAGGTGATAAATGTCGGTGATCGATATTTTTGCATCATCATCGTTTCTTATATATACGTATAAAAGCCAAGTACCTGCTCCTAAAAACGTTTTTACAGTTTTGTGAATTTAAGCTAAAGGTGGTTAGACGCAAATTTGATGGTCATGACCCTTCTGATGCGTCACTTTGAACACTGTTGTATTCAATGGTTTGGAGTACCACAATTATTTTGCCATGGTTGCAGGAAATGTGTCAGAAAATGATCTTTATAATGATAATGATGATGATGATGATGATAGATGGCGCAAGGGCATCTCAGGCCAAAGAGCGCCAAACACAAGGTGAAAATGAGCTTTGTAAAGGAAAGCTAACATACACGAAGCCGACTTATAGAAACAAGCGAAGTCCTTGTACAAAGTTGAATTGTGCGTCTACTCGTTTGTGTCCTCCCATATCCGTTGAAGTCAGCAGTATATAGTCGAGTAGGAAAGCTTTATTCAATAAATACGCATCATTTTGGAATGCAGCAAGTTTTTCTTTCTGTGGAAGACTTCAACTCTATGTACTGCCGAAGATCCTGTATGCTGCTTCCGATATTACCAAAGTGCTGGATACATAAGTAAGGTTGTCATCAAAAGCGACTTGGAAGATCTCGCCATGTATGCGACTGAAGCATCCAATTCACTCAACTTCAGGGTTAAAATCGGGCACGACTGAATATAGCCTGCATTTCACTGGAAAGTGTGTTTTCTATCGGTTCCTGTGTGCACCCAGGCAGCTTTAGTGTGGCCGTTGAAGCTATCTTGGATCACCCAGTCTGGACAGGTGGATATCCCTAGTGATAAAAGCCATATGAGTCACAATATCCTCATACAAATTCTCATACTAAACTCGTACAAATATTATATCATATCATACCGTTAATGCTGAAAACTGTTCATGCACTTTTATATAACTTGAACGAACACGAAACTTCATGCTGCTCTTATATTTCCCTTTGCAGAATGTGGCAAATAGTTGATTACAAAGTGAGATCGCAAAAGCATAATGAAATTGTTACATCATGCTTTTATCATTGGTGCCTAAAACTACTTAAAAACATGAGTCAGCATGAGCAGTATAAGCTAATTATTCGTGAACGTTGAAAACTGACAACAAAAAGCATATAGAAACAATAGTAAGAAAGTCTATTGGGTAGAACACAATGAAAATTCGGTTGGCCCTGTAAAGATTGCACTCAGCTGGGGTTGAATGTCTATCGAAATTCAGTAGATTCAAAAGGTGATCAATAGTCTGACAATAGAGTTTCAAAACCCAGTTTTGTAAGGGTACATATATCTTAACTTAGCCCCAAAAAGCCGTTAAATGCTCTTTCATTCGATCAAGACGTATTGTTAGCACCATTTTATTTAATGACGTATGCAGCTCATATGTGTATCAGTGAATACTAGTGACGTCACATCACAGTAACATGACGTACTATCAACGCCGCAACGACGCGCGATAAATGCAAGCTGCTGCATTGGTGTTCGATGGGGTGATCGGAAGGCACCGGCGCTTATGGATAGGCATCGGCGTCCGAACGAAACCTTTTAACAGATGAGACTACGACCTGACTAGATTTTCTTTGTAATTTATTCGAAATACAAATAAGCAAGTCAATACTACAATTTATATGCTCGCGTTTCGACACTCACCGGAAAAGGGAAAAACAAATAAATGCAGCATTTCGGCATCTGAAATTGTTTAAAAGACTAAGCATTTCTTACGAACGTTCTGAAGTAAGCCTAATTTGTGCAACCAAAACTAAATAACAGCAAACAAATGATATTTGTTCTACATAATTTTCAGTGCTATTTCATACTTAGCAGCCGCCATCTATCAATTAGCCCAAATATTCATGTTTCTTTAAGGAAATCATATTTTATGGGTTTTCTTTTCAGTTTTCCATGCCTCGGGAAAAAACAAGAAAAAGCAGTTTTTTTTTAAATTTCCTATTTTTTCCGAGCCCTCCCATCTCTATAAATAACTGAGTGTAGTTTTCATTCAGTCACATCTGTTGTAGTATAGTCGCCTCTCTTTTGTAAAATTGTTCTGTACCTTGTGTTTGTGTCATATAAAGTTAATTTTCGTCGTGTTACTTTAAGTTCGTCGTCCTTTGTCTCATTGAGTGTGTGTGTGTGCGTGTGTGTGTAATACACATCACCTGCCGAATCGCCGAGCACCTTGAAGACATGCAGAGGAATAGAAGAAAACAAAGAACCAGATCTTTACTGTCGGCATACCAAATAGATCAGCTTTGTTAACATCAGTTGAAGTTTTTTGTTTCACTCCAGGTTCCAGACGTATAGAGCTGCCTATCTGGTAGCGTTTCAGCTGAGTTTTCGTGACTGCATAATTAAAATTTGTATAGCACCTAACACACCTATTCCAGAGTGATTTTTTCATCAAAGTTGCTGTGTATTTTTATCACTGTATGGGTACCTTCACTACTACCTTATTCATTAACGGATTAGTAGAATGTAATTTTTGCTAATTAGGCTCCAAAGCCGTCTCCAACTGTCACCCTCGGGCTACCTTTCCTCGCCTTAGCTCTAGCTGCACCAAGCGTCTTATACGTCTCCTCCTCTTGTTATCATTTTTTTTTACCTTTCTCTTTCATACCCAGTGATTCCTTAGCTGACGACCAGCTTCTCACGGTGAGATTAGTTGGCGCACTAGTAATGTACTGTAAAACTGCTGCTATTTAACTGTCCACCTTGGTGAGAATTGTGACAGCCATTGGAGCACGAACGAATCAGGCTTACGTTATAAGCGAGTCCCCAGTGGGCAGGTCTGCCTACGAAGACCGCGCGGGCTCCGAGGCTGAGCGCCTTGACAGCATCGGAACCCCAGCGCACACCACCGTCCATGTACACCTCCAGCCGGTCTCCTACAGCGTCGACAACTTCCGAAATGGCCTCAATCTGCAGAGATATTTGGGCTTCATGTATACACTGCACATACTCTGCAGAGAGCGCTGCTCCAAGTAACCATTAGTGTAAGTCCTAGGGTTTATCATTGGCTCACATGGGAATGCCTTGTGGTGTTTGCATGTTCACTTCATTGAAACGATGCAGAGTTTAAAAGTACAATCGTACTGTCTTCTGTAGAGCGCACGTTGGCTGAGGCAAAAAACCAATCGGATACGAGTTCGAATTAGCACATGAAACATGAGGGAAGCTTACGTAAACCATTAGGATTTTCTGGAACTTTCAAACCAGCGGGAACTTCAATGACTAGTAATTCATTTTTTAAGGCTTAAACAATACGCTTCAACAGAAACAACTGATTAAAGTATAAAAACATTCGCTACAGACAGCATCATCTACATGTCAGAATGCGAAAGCATTATACTTTCTGGACGCTATACTTTATGAACGTATTTTAAAAGTGTCCAGCGTTAACTCAACCTCAAACATGAGTCATACCGTTGCTGGATCTCCATCGAGTTGCCGGCCGCCATGATTAGAAACGATAATACCAGCCGCCGCGTGTTTTGCCGCTTGGAGGGCCACTTCCGCTGTAATCAAGTACAGGAATTTATCAGGGACAAGCCCGCTAATTCATACGCAATAATCACAAAAATAAAAAGAAACGGGTCTCGATGACATTATGTTAGAGTGCTCTAATTAGGACATTTTTCAAGGTGACATGGGAAGTTGCCTGAATGGTAGCCAGTGTCTAAATTTAATGAATGTGGGGAAAAGATTGTAAAAGTTCGGAAAAGCATCCTGCACAGCGCAGCCAGTCTTTTCTTCTACTATTGGTGCAATGTGGGTGTGAAATACACAGCACGTTCTCCGGTTGCTCACGATAAGATTTTGGATGTTGGCTGCTACCTGTGTTTATATTCCTTTGCCAAGCCTGCGCTATATGATACAGAAGTGCTGTTTTGTTGTCAAATCATCACTTACACTCGTTTAAATTGGCGTACAATGGAGAGGGCATTGCGTAAAATAGAGATTATAGCTATTGTAAAGAATAAAATGGCGCTGAATTGACACAAACGACGATGAAGGCTTCTGGGCTCTTCGCCATCTGCAGTCGCGTGCACTTGAAGCCCGCGCTACCTTGGCCGGATCAGATATTGTGCTTCCCAACGCAATCGCATTGCGTCACCGGCCGCCGTCTCAAGTCCCTCGGACTACGCAATAATTCATCATAATTCACCATAATTACTACTCTGCGCCAAACATCGCATCAAACGTGGTATTGGAGAGGCTGTATCGAAGTTTAGTTATGCCTCTTTGTACCAGTTAGCATTCGGAAAAGAGTATAAAAGGTGCGCAAGACACGCGCAAGTTCGTGCATGGGCTTTTTTACCTGTGAGGACGCCTTTGGCCACAAGGGGCAGAGTGGTGATGCTGCGTAGCCAGTCGAAATCTTTCCACGTGATGGACGGTGCGAGAAGCTTCGAGATGGCGTACTTACTTGTAGGGTCAAACGTGAACTCGCAATCAGGACACGAAGCTTTCAGGTTCGCGAAGCTGCGTCATAAATACAAAGCGACCATTTCGCTTTCAGAGAGAGAGAGAGAAAGGGAAGGAGGGATCTTGTATATAGGATGGCACGGTTCGCTGTCATTCGATTTACGGGTTTTTGAGACGGGTGCACACAGGGTTATTTGCGCTAAAAAAAGCACACGTTAACAGTGCGTGAGTTTCGTTTGATAGTCATGCTACCAGGCGGGAACGTAAAACACGATGCTCCTGTCTCTCAATATTCGAAACAGCGGAATAAAAGCTAATTATACATAAAAGCATTTCGCATTCCTGTATACGAGGGGAAAATTTAAACGAACTAGTTTTAGATCTAAACATTTTCGCGCGGTGCCTATTATAAAACGCCACCTGTGGTACGCGCCTGCAGGTAGTGGACGCTATTGTAATTCGTTGTCTTTCATTAAATATTATCTTTTCATTTATGGTATTAAAAGCGTGATTACAACCACAACGCAATATGCACTCTATTTACCAATGTCAGAAGCTGCTCGCCAAATGCATTTGCTGGTGATATTCATCGGTACGTAAAAAGAATATTTTGGCCACGTTCGTTGTTAGGTGGATTCTATATGTCGGCTGTATTTATCTTTTAAATTTCCGACTTAGTCTGCTTGATAAGGCTAGCAAGAGATTGCCGCTTAATGGCAGATGTGTTCTATTTTTAAATGCAGTTGCTTTCGGCGGCGTTTCCTTAATTTATTTGGCTGAAAGCGACAGTGAAACAGAGACCATCTTCACCTCATATGTTATGCGTTGAAAAAGCGACCGCCTGAAGCGATACCTTATCGCAGCAGGAGGTATGTGTCTGTTGCCAGTCCCTTTCACGGTTTATTACGGGAATTGAATCAATTTGGAAGCGAATATCTCGAAACGAGTGAATGCCATAAGGAGTATTAAAAATTAAAGAAATTTAGAATTGTCCTTGTAGGCTCGTATATAAACCTGGGTGCCTTACATAACAGGTGAAATGATAATGACTTGCGATACAGTAATCTAGAATACGATAGCTACCATTGCGGCGTCAATGGGCCCGCGCACTTCAAGCTCTCTTCCCGCCACGAGCAGCCTACTTTGCGCGATTGCCGCTCACAGACTTAACATAAATAGGGTGCCTGAGGCACCCTATGACAAAACGTGTGACGGTCGGAACCAATTGACCTTGGCGCCAGTGACTAAACATGCAAAAAATATTGGAGGCTATGCGTCTGAAAAACTCACCCAGCAACCGAAATGGCCGCTACTTAGATTAGTGGCGCCATCTGAATACGCAATGCGCACCGCATTTTTAGTTGAACTGCGTTAGCCGCAGTAGTGGCGCCACCTATCAAAAGAAGCCGCATACCTTGTTAATCAGGCTCTTGTGCTCAAGTTGAACGATCATTTTTTTCTTTGCACACCTCACTCGCCAACTGCCACCTATGTTGCTGAGACGTTGTGGGCTATGGTTATTGTTAATAACCTCCTCAAGCCACTACTGGAAGTGTATCGAGTATTGATTACAATTTTTCATGATAGTTAGTTGTAACAACGAACTACGCCTGTTACCCCAGTTATCAGATGCCGCTAGCCGCTTTCCTGCTCGAAAGCAAAATAGCGCTCGCGTGAATAAAACTAAGTTTCTTCCGAATGTGCAAATTGTTTTGCCGACAAAGCATAAGCCAGCACGCACCCAGTCCTGCAGTTTAACAATAATGGCGTAGCAAGGCTTAGGCCGCCAATTTCGTTTACTAGTAGTATGACATCAATCATTTCTCAAGTGCCCGGTACTAGCAGCGAATAGGCTTTGTGTAATAAAGGTACTCATGCTCCTGACTTTATCCTTGTTATGTAATTGCCCCTCACGCAAATGCTGTTATGTTTGAGGCTGTCAGCTAACATGGATATGAATAAATGAAAACAAATAAACAAACAAGCAAGGTGGCTTCAGGAGGTCAAGAACGAATAAAAACGAGCCCGCAGTTTATAGAATTTAGGTTTTCTCGTTCTTTTTTTAATCCACAGCTGTTTCTCGCAACTCTTTGTTCTGTTTACTTGAGGGATGATGACACTCCAGCCACGTTGAGTTTAGGACAAGAGATGGTTTGCAGTAGTTACCAATGTTAACTGATCTGTAGGGAAGCTCATCATATGAAGCTAATAAGAAAAATATTTTTAACATATCTGCTTAATAGGAAATTTAGGCTTGACCCAAACGCAGTCTACCCTTGCACTTAACAGAGCCTTAAAGAAATATCGGTCAACGTGATCAAAGAAACATCGGCAACCGTCATAGATTATAGGAAGGATCAAGTTTAGAGGTTATTTGTTAACACATATGGACGCTCCTCGCCTTCATGGCTAAGTCGTAGGAAAGCTGGGCTGCTTAGCTTGAAGAGGCTGGTTTGACCTTGGCCGCAGCAGCCGCGTTTCGAAGGAGGCGAAACGCAATTACCGCCTATACTGCGCGATGACAAGGCACATTTACGAGCACGATGTAGTTGACCTTTCCGGAACCCTTCACTGAGGGTTTCTTATTCACCGATGTCGCTCTGGGACATTAAAGGTCTACAGACCAGAACAAACCATGCACATCAATCTAACGGAGCCATTAACGGCCTTAAACTTAGCTGTAAATACAAGAAACTGCCATGAACTCGCGAATGTATTTGTTTATTTTTAGTGTGAAATTGTAACAACCTAAATTTGAATTTATTATATTCGTGCGCCCTTTACCTGTGTTGCATAATGCCCACATTATATGGCCTCAAATGTGTGTCGAACAGCACTGATGATCCGCGCAATGGCGTAATTGAAACATGTATCAGTATATCCACAGTTAGATCCTACTTGGGCTGCCCACCACGTGAACGGAGCCGGCATATGTGAGACATTGTCGACATCAGTGATATTCAAGACTTTAAAACGCACTATTGCTATTTTTCTTAAGAGCAGCACGAAAAATGCTTCCCTTCGTAGGACTCACTGCATTTTTTATACACTATTTAGCAGACAGTAAACATTAGAAAAGATGTAACCTAGCCATGAAAATCTGCGGAATGCTCTATCCTTACTAAAAAAAGGTGTACAGTTGAATATCCGCCTATCTACCCTATCGTGCACTACAATATCCTAAAAATGTGATAAAATGTAAACAGATACTTTCATTCATTTTGTACAATATTTTACAATACTTTATGCCATTTGTAGGGCAAAATTTATGTGATTTACCGCATCACACGGCTTTATTTGGTAGCAATACTGCGTAACGCCTCTGACTTCAGTCAAGTCAACCCTAAACGTAATCTTGCCCTACCAATACGTAGAGCAAAATACAGCTAAGCTGCCTGAACGTGTCGGGAGTTTTCGCTTCTCCCTGTATCGGTGACGCAAAACAGGGCACTAAGGTTTTAGTCCAGTTAGTTTTCGAGTGATCCGCACTGCAGCATGATTAGTCCTTTGACGTCATCTATGCCATCGTAAAACAATCGCCGCATTCCGCAAGCCGCGCGGTGCTGCACTTTCGTTTGATAATATTGCCGCGAAACCTTCAAAACAGTATTTGTTGTTTTTTAACAGCCGCCGGCATACAGGCTTATCACTCTGATTCTGGACCGCGTATCAGTTCCGTAATCTTTGTTTGTTAATGCTCGATGCCGCGGGTCACACCTTTATCAGTTTTGTTGTAGCACAAGATGCACCGAGATCTGTCTCGAAGGTTCCGGCCACTCGGGTGTCTTTCCACAATGTTCCAGCCCGTGCTGGTAGCTGCTTGCGACGTTATCTAGATTGTTCTGTGCAGCCTTCAAATTGAGCGTTGCCGAGTGTGACGGGTATTCTTTGTTCGACGCCTTTTTGGGACCGGTAAGCGCCAGCAGTTTTGCAGAACAACAGCGATCAGACCCTGAGCTAAAAGCGCTAGCCGATTACTTGGAAGGAAAGACCGCTTCCCCTCCTGGTGTGTTCAGGCGACATTTATCATCCTTAACGTTAAACAATGGCCTCCTCGTGAAGAAGAACTTCGCACCCAACAAGACCGCGCAGCTTCTCGTAGTGCCTAAAACCCTTCGGCAAGAAATTCTGCAGGCGTTGCACGATGAGCCCACCGCAGGTCACCTCGGATTTGCGCGCACGTTGCGTCGAATCCAGGAGAAGTATTACTGGCCGCGACTGCCTGCCGAAGTTGCCCACTACGTGAAGACGTGTCGTGAGTGCCAACGACGCAAGACGCCGCCGATCAAACCAGCAGGACTACCAAACCCGATTCCGCCCCCAATCCTGCCCTTTCAACAAATTGGGATGGATCTCCTCGGCCCCTTTCCATCTTCGTCTATGGGTAACAAGTGGATCATCGTGGCCACTGACTACCTTACCCGTTACGCCGAAGCAAGAGCACTACCAAATGGTACCGCGGCAGAAGTCGCCAAATTTTTTGTCGAACAAATTCTCTTGCGACACGGCGCCCCAGAAGTGTTGATCACGGACAGGGGAACGGCGTTTATGGCAGAGTTGACGCAAGCCATCCTGGAATAAAGTCACACAAGCCATCGACGAACAACTGCATACCATCCCCAGACCAATGGCCTTACGGAGCGCCTGAACAAAACGATCGCTGACATGATCGCTATGTACGTCGACGCTGAACACAAGACCTGGGACGCCATCTTGCCGTACGTGATCTTCGCGTATAACGCAGTCCAGGAGACGACCAGAGCGACTCCGTTCAAGCTTGTGTACGGTAGGGAGCCCACGACGACGCACGACGCAATGCTACCGCACGTAACCAACGAGGACAACCTTGACGTCGCCGCCTACCTGCAGCGTGCAGAGGAAGCCCGACGACTCGCACGGCTGCGTATTAAAGACCAACAGCGCACCGACAGCCGACGATACAACTTACGACGACACCACGCAGAGTACAATCCAGGAGACCAAGTGTGGGTTTGGACACCTGTTCGCCGTCGCGGATTAAGTGAAAAGTTGTTGCGTCGATACTTTGGGCCGTACAAAATCATTCGCAGCGTCGGCCCACTGGACTATGAAGTCATTCCCGACGGAATGTCAGCATCACAACGGCGACGCGCACGCCCAGAAATTGTACATACATGTTGTACGACTGAAGCCATATTACGCGCGTTAAAGAATGTGTGGTGTTTAAAATTTGCAGTGCTTATGTTTAGTTGCTTTGTTTTGGAACATCGAGGCGATGATTTTTTTTTTAAGGGGGGAGTAATGCCGCGAAACCTTCAAAACAGTATTTGTTGTTTTTTAACAGCCGCCGGCATACAGGCTTATCACTCTGATTCTGGACCGCGTATCAGTTCCGTAATCTTTGTTTGTTAATGCTCGATGCCGCGAGTCACACCTTTATCAGTTTTGTTGTAGCACAAGATGCACCGAGATCTGTCTCGAAGGTTCCGGCCACTCGGGTGTCTTTCCACAATGTTCCAGCCCGTGCTGGTAGCTGCTTGCGACGTTATCTAGATTGTTCTGTGCAGCCTTCAAATTGAGCGTTGCCGAGTGTGACGGGTATTCTTTGTTCGACGATCGACGAGCACGTTTGTTTCTATCGCCACCGCCGAGTTGCTTAGTTCTTTTGCGGGCGCAAGTCAGCCCAAATAAAGAGTTTTAGTGCAATCATCGACCCTTCATTTGTGTCGTCTACCTCGTCACCACTACGTGACAATATAGACGACAGTTAATTTGGGTTTACTCAAATGAGTGACGCAAGCATTATGCAGTGGATTCACTTGGCTGTGCTTTTGTTCTCCGCCTAGGGGTATGTTTGCTAGAATTAATTGTGAGCTTGGGTGCTCTTTCTTTCATCTCTGTCTATATACCATCGCCGTGTATGTATACGAACAAAGGAGGCGCTCCCGGACACCGCAACAGCAACTAAAAAGGATTGAGGCGTAGCGTCCGTAGGAATACGTGGTAACGTATGTTTGATAAAGTTTTCAATTCGCTTTGCGCTTTCGACCTCCTGAAGCGAAATCGTGGACAGCGTAGCGATTCGGAATGCATAAAAAGCGAATTCAAAGTCATCATCATCAGCAGCCTGACTATACCCACTGCAGGGCGAAGGCCTCTCCCATATTTCTTGACTTAACCCTAATTCAAAGTTGCATTATTCTAAAGCTCCGCGCAACCCTAGGGGGGTACGAGTTGGGAGAGTGACACTCAAAACACATCAGCAAAGTAACATTTGCTTTGGACAAGATGGTTCATGTTTAGGGCACAAAACGAAGCAGAAGAGGTGCTAACTGCATATAAATTTATTCGCTGTGTAGCCAGAAAATATATAGCAAGCAATGCATGTCCACACAGGGGAACAATGTTCTGTCAACCAAAATCCTCTGCACTCGCCTTGCTTGCTATGTATTTGCTGGATGCTTAGTGAATAAAATTAGATGACGTTAGCGCCTTTCCTGCGTAGTTTCCTGCTTAGTTTTTGGTTTTCATGTATCTCTTGCTTTGCGCTGTAAGTTTCTTGTCCTAAAAGTCAGCAAACCTTCCTGAACTATTTTTTTTTTTTGTTTGGGAAAGCATAAATCAAAGCAGCCGGTCATAAAAGTTTAGAACGCGATAAAACATGCTGCATTATTAAAAAAAAAAACTATGTTAAACGGCTCTCTTTTTGAAAGTGGACATACCCCTTATACTTATAGACCTGCTTTAGGCTGCAAATATCGCAGTTGAGACGCCACAAACGATTTAACTGAAGACAGCCCTCAGGCAGCGCGATAAGTGACAAACAAAACGAACAGAGTATGAGACGTAAAACTACGCTCATGAATGTGCTTAGCGCTCGCAGTCACCGTAGCCAGAGGGCGCGGAAATGTCTCCGTCGTCGTGACACCTGGGCGGGTAGCAGCGGCAGCCGCTGGAGTCCCGGACTAGGGACCCCACCTACACATCCCCCTGCCTTAAATATACTTAATAACGTTTTTCACGCACTCACTCACGCCTGCTAAATTGCGCTGTCCTAGTTCGTTTGCTAGGCGCGGTGTTTCATACAGTTTATGAGGAGGTTCTACCTAGGCTTTGCAGTTTGAAAAGGATATTGAGCGAAACATAACCCATATGGCAGCATGTCAGGCTGCACTGGAAGCTTGTCTGGTTTGGAGAGACACCCAACGGATATTGAATCTATCGGTAAGATGCTAGGTTCACAGCGTTCTAGGGGCGTTTTGAAAATAGATTATAGTATGGTTTTTCAGGCTCTTCGTCAAAGCACTCGCCAACGGTTACCGACCGGTCAATGATTGAGGTTCTGTGAAACGAGAAAACTGTTCGGTAACTTTTTCTAATGTGCGTTTCACTGTGTTGCGCAACTGCAGCTGATACTGCCATTATAGTTTACGGAAGTTTAAAGTGTACTCCACATTTATATTGTCACCTCATGCCATCATAATCTGTTCTAGGATGCTGATGGCTGCTAGCCACCAAGAACAAAGATCACACGCGCATTGTGCAATAAAATAAAATGCTTTGCAAACTTTCACTAACATCTATTCTTATGCATTTCATGATTAGGTTAACCCAAAAAACGAGGAACACAGTAGGAGAAAGGCACGACACGAGTGCTGTGAAATGGCCGCTCGTGTTGTACCTTTTTCCTACCTTGGTCCCCATTTTCTGAGCTAACTTGATCATACAATCAGTTTCGATTTTTCCAACTTTCTGTCTTACTGGAATTCGTATTGGCTTTAAGCCTACTCTCCCATCATCAGTGTCCTGCGATATCTGCGAACGACCGCCTTGTTTCTAAAAACGGTTTTGGTGTATGCCCGGATATACAAAAGTGACTCTGGAGCCTTATCTACATTCTGACACAAAGATGCAGTGCAAGAGAGCAGCATATATCATACTTACGATGCCTTTCGAAATTGTAGAATTTATCTGTGCCCCTATGTTGAGGCCAGACAGGCTCGAAGGGAAGGCAGTTGCTAGTAAGATCAAACTGACAATTACATTTTTTTGATAGGCACATATGCAGCGTTGCACTGACAACAAAAATGTCTATAATATACTGTCTTTCCTGGAAATATTTTTTCTGCAGTTCTATACATGTTTTATGAGCAGCAGACAAAATAGCCGCTCTGTTATGTTTTTCATGCTTCCCTTACTAGCTTAATAAACTCCATCAAATGCATACGCCACTGCTGAATTGAAGTTGCACAGAAAGTTTCGATTTCCAATCCTGCACAAGGTTATTACACACATCTTGTGACACATTCAAGGTAGAACGAGAGAAAAAAATTGACTAAACAATATAAAAGAGGGCATTGAACGAGGTTAGAAAAAGGATCTGCCTTAGTTAGCAAGTCCAGCAATCGTTTCGACAAGAGCACTTGTCAAAAAAGTCCACTTGTCAAAATGTTGGCTCTGATTGCGATTTGAGGCTCCCCGTATCCTTGTTCAGTAAAATAACTTAATTTTTTTTGGAAGAATTGGAAGTATTACACATTAGCCCTAATCCAAACGCTGCCAATGGCCGCGAAGAAGAGCGATGCAACTTTTACAAAAACGTCTTAGTTGAAAAATTTGTCAGCATCCGCCCTGGCTTGAAGAGAGAGAGAGACAAATATTTATTCGGAGCAGGCATGAAATATTCAGCCTTAGGTGGGCTAGGAAGCCGTGGACTCGAGCCAGAATTTCTTTTTTTTCAAAATGGCAGGATTTGATTAAAGCTGCACAGCGTTCCTGCGTATACGCATTCATTTGCGTCTGTACGCGCTATTAGCTATAGCCATTTCCGCGTTGGAAACATGGAGTGATGCAGATAAAAATTGGTCACATAAAATACGGTTTTCTGCAGTTGACAGCTTACCTGAGGCCCTCTGGCAGGACAAACATGTTCTTAGCTAGCCCGACTGACTGCCCTGTGAGTGGGGAGTCAATCGTAACCACGATGGCAGAGAAGTTATTGAGTTGAGCCCTCTTCACCAGCGACTCCGTGAGGGACCGATTGCGGAAGATGTACACTTGCTGCCACAGTAATGCATCAGGAACTCTGTCTCTGATGTCTTCCAGGGAGGCAGTGCTCATTGCACTTACGATCATCACCGTGCCAGCATCCCGAGCCGCTGCATAGCGTTAATAAGATAGTTCTTTTAGAGAACATTGTCAAGATACGGTTCCTATATGCCGATTTGTTAGGCACACATCATCATCGTCATAATAATCATCATCATCACCCGGACTATAGCTATTCCAGGGTGAATGCTTCTCTCATATTCCTCCAAAAGCCCCAGTCCCATGCTAGCTGCATCCCCTTGGCCCCTGCTATCTTCTTAACCTCATTCGCCCACCTAACTTTCTGCCGCTCCCTGCTACGTTTCCTTTCTGTGCAATCCAATTTGTTGCACTTTGCGGCAATCTGTTTACATGCCTTGTGCGTGCCCTATACTTCTTGATTCCCATTAGAATGTCGTTAACCCGAGTTATTTTCTGACCCGCACTGCATGCTTTATATCTCTTAACATTACACCTACCGTTTCCCTTCCATAACTCTCTGCGTTGTCCCCAACTTAAATATAACTATTTTCGATGGCCTCCATATTTCAGCTCCTACTTGATTTCTGGTAAGATGCTTATGTTATACACCTTCCTTATGGGCGATGTCTTTAAGCAGCTAGTCATAACCTTCTAGTCATAACCTGCGAGTACTTGCCAAATGTGCTCTATTTTAATCTTATTCTCCTTGTTATCACCGTTTCATAGCCCCGATCAGCGGATACTACCAGTAATAATAAGATATATTCACTTATACCACTTCCTGTGCTTCGCTACCTATTGTAAACTGCGGTTCCTTCCCGAGGCTGTTGAACATTGCCTTAGTCTTTTGATTATTAATCTTTAGGTCTACTTTTCTGCTGCTGTTGTTATTGACAAAATAACTTATGGCACATACCCACAGAGGGGGATCGGCCAAGAATCGGGTAGCAAAGAAAATATTTGAAGTATACTTGCATGAAAAAGAAATAAAAAAAAAGAAAAGTGATTTGAGGTGTAGAGGAAAGGAAACAAAACGGGAAATAAGTGAAATATAAAATGAAAAGTGGTAACACACACGGGAGATTGACACTGCAATTGTAGATCAAGTGATGTGTAAATATTTAGCAAGGTAAACGATTTGATTCCAGTAAAAAAATTTGCATGGTGGTGAAAACAGACTTGTGACTGTGCCCAAGGATGGCGGCGCCAAATGATAACAATATCGGGCTACTTAAACGGAGGCCAAGCTGTTGCAATGGCCTTTCCATTAACTGTCTTCTGAGCGTAGTGAAGCGGCGGCAAAACAATAAAAAGTGATCTAATGATTCCTGTTCACCGCAAAATGCGCAGACTGAAGAAAGTGCCAAACCAGACCGGTAAAGATAGAAATTTAAAGGTGGGATACGACATCGCAACCTTGTTAGAGAAATCTCAAGTTGCCGTGAATGACTTAACTTTCTATTCCAAGAATAATTTAGATGCAGGTAGTCATCAAATCTTAAAAAGATGTCCATTTTTTATATCTAATAGGACGTTTCTCCGAAACCTTGCTGCGGTGATGTATGCTGTCGCCGCAAGGATATACGGGGAAGATATACGGGGCCATTAGGGACTCTTTTGCCAAACTATCAGCATATTCATTTAAAATCACATTGCTGTGGCCTGGTACCCATATCATATGTAAAATTTTCAAATGTCTAGGAATCGGGGAGAGAAATGTTTTTACTATTGCAGACTTCGCCGGCAAAGAGCGGCATGAACACAAGGATTGAGAGTCGGAAATTACAGCCACTTTAGAAAAAGAGGAGTCTAATTTCTGTAATTCGAGTACCACCGCCAGAAACGCCGCTCCAAAAATTAGGGCGAAGTTCTTGAACATAACTTATCCTAAACTACATGATGCTGAATATGTTCCTTGAGCATGCGCCAGCAGTGAGATATATATGTACTTTATTCTGCACAATAAATCAATAGTGAGTGGCGTTCTGTCCCGTTCTTCTTTTCTTGTGTGTGTGCATGTTGTTCTGGTGCCTTTAACTTTTAATGAGCACTGTATAAAAACAATTCCTTGGTACATTACAGGTAAGGCAATCGTTTAAAGTAGAATACAGCATGGAATAAAAGCCGTGAATACTAAAAAGCTGGAACTTGAAATGATATGGTTCTTGTAAACCAAACAGGTGTCTCATTCATCACTGATCTTGAGAATATAATCATACACAGCTTTGAGAATATCTGCAATGTACACATCTCCCTCAGTTAGCTGATTGAACATAGTTTGATTCTTGCAGGGCAATATTTTCTTTATTCTGGCCGCAGTAATGCAGTGTGCCTGTAACTAGTGTACTCCAGAAAAATATTCTTTAATGTGTTCTTTAATATCATCCGGTTTTGCATGCTTAGTAATCCATATTGTTTATTACAGGATTTGTTAAAAATTGATAAGTTGTTGAGCTCGAACCGTCATATTTTCAGGGACTGTAATTCTATATGAACAATGAGCATCCACCTGAATTTATCGGTTTGCCAAAAGCGGGTTTTTCCTTCCAAATATCTTTCTTTTGTATGTAGGATGCATATTATTGTACATGTATTTTTATAATCCCAACGTCATAAAATGTTGCAGGTCCTTGGAGGCCCAGAGACCTGCCGCAAAACACTCTAAAAGAAGAATGTGTGGCATAGGCCTTCTATATATACAGTAGAACTCCTTTATAATAAGGCCACTGGGGCCAGCAAAATATTTACTATGTCAGGGTCTTTACTATATCAGTGGTCTGTGATGACACAGTCGTGAAAATGCTGTCTAGCAGTTAAATAGGCCCTTACTGAATACGTCTTGTGGCTTAATAAAAAAAAATCGGAAATACCTTCCACCTCGCTTTCATCGTCTCCTTGTGTGATTTTTCTCATTGTAAAATTTCTCTACATCTCGTGGAAGTACTTCTTAAGCATGAGGACAACGTGATTACGAATGCAACCAAGTTTGATTTCATGTGAAAACCAAAGCCTTGCATGAACATGGTGTCACTTTTTGCTCTTTCTGTCTTTTAAAAGGCAATAAAGGATAAATGCTCGCGGCACTCAAGTGCCGTAAGACCGTACTCGCTGCACCTTCACTTTCTGCCTCCGCTGCCTCATGCTTTGTGCTGCACATTGCAGGGAATGTTCACCCATTATTTCCCCTTCCCTATTTCTTGCTGCACTTTTACTCTCCTTTACTTTCTAAATGGACCACGCCACCTCCTTGCTAAGTTTGTAGACAGCTTTACTTTTAACCCTCATGGCTCCAAGGCTTTTGTAAAATAGGCTTCTCCTGACTGCAGTAGCCTAGTGGTAAAGCCACCTAAACGAACACTCGAGGTTATTTTTCTGTTTTCAAATACAAAAAGTCTTGGCCTCGCGATTCTAGGTAGCGCGCGGGTGGCGATATCATCGTGGGAGTCGTCGCCGTGGCCAGAAGCACTTTAACCGATTTTTATCAAAACATCTTTACTATAAAGGGGAAAAAATGAACTGTTGCCTATGGAAGATGAACTGGGACTTCAGTTTGACTTTACTATATCGCAGGTTTTACTATATCCGAGTTTACTATGGCTGGGTTCTGTATTTTGTACTTAATCGTATAGGGCACCCAGACTACAATAATGTTTGAATAAGTGTTGAGAAGGCGAGTTTGGATCTTATGGCGATATATGCTTGTTTTATGTGCAGATGTCATTTGTAAGACCCACGGGCCAATCTTCTCATTAAACTGTTCCTGAATGGTTGTTTCCTGTGCGGTGTCCAGCTTACTGCCTGGGCCATGCGCTTCCCCCGCCCCCTCAACCTCATGACTTGATCAATCAACTCTTCGCTGCCAACTACCATGCTCAACACAGTCCCCTGCCATTTTCCATCCATGATGGACCCTGCCGTGGAATGCACCCATACCCAGCCTCCTATTCCGGCAACACCTCTTGCAATACAAGGCTAGATATAGGGCATCAGCCCAGCTCCCCATGTCCAGCCCCTTCCATCATTACCAAATGCACACTGCTCTCCATCACTACTCCCTGCACTAAGTAAATGAACTATTACAGGTTTACGCACAAACAACATATTTTCTTCCTGTATTTAAACGCAGATGGTAGCGACCGTCACGAAATTTACGACATTGTGCCGATATTATTTTAAATGCTTTCAAATGACATAGAGCTTGTCAACGCGAAATGAACTAAAATAGTACGCTCTCGTTCGTATTGCTTGCCGAGCTGAGAGGAGGAAAAAAAAATCTCCAGCACATTTATATAGCATTTGAGCACATACCCAAGGAAAAACAATTGGTGGAGATGTCCTGTAATTTGTCACAGTGCATTGGCATGCTGTTTATGCAACGATGCAAACACAGCGGGAAAATGAATTCATGACTAGAAGACAGCATAGAAACACATGGCTAGCAGACGACGCGGCTCGCTTCGCTCCCGTATTTACTTTCAACTCCGCCACCAGCGGCACGGCCATCGCTTTGCACGGGGCGTTTTGAAAAGCCTGAGCAGAACATCTTGGCTTTGTGCAAGCGTGTTAAAACTACACTACATGGCTGCTGATACGTTTCTACAAATAACCTGGACGACGTGCTATTGCGTTTGTTTCGAGAATAGTGATAGCTTGCACGGCTATGCAGATCTTTGAGATCTACATATTAGAAGCAATATGGGAGCTGACACTGGAAGAAAAGAGGCGGCCGTGCTGCACCGCGCACTGTTTAAATCTTTTTACTGGCGCTGGTGACAGGCCGTTGGATGCTTGTGAGAGCAACACGCTCCTGTACGTCTCCATATGGGCACAAAGCATAAATTCTGATCCACCAACATAAATCTCTTAGACAGCGCAGCTGAAAACTCATACATGATGAATATTGTTAAAATGAAACTGAAAGAACGTAAAACAATCAGGAGTGACTAAAAGGCTACCTGCACCCGATTTCGTTTCAGAGCGCGAATCGACGCTATGGCTCTTTCTGTGTAATGTTAGAGAAGCAAGAATCGCATTTCTTGGTGAAAAAAAGATTGTTCAGAATGAGTCATTTTTGTAGCGAGTAGCCGTAACGTTTCTGTTTTGCCAAATGGGCACTTCGCGGTCCGTCCCTTATTTCGGAGCGGCAACGTCGTCCCCACCAGCTACAGTCACAACAAGTGTTCTTTGATTCACTGGCGCTACATAATTCGGGGAACAGGCACAAAGCCACGGTCTCTCTTTAGCGCAGCCGGTACCGGCCCTTATGAAGGAGAATATTACCCGTGTGCAAGCGGCGCACGTTGTAACGTTATAGTGATTTTGTAGTTACTGATGCGACACCTTCTGAGTAGCCGATCGCGGCCGCTCGCAAACCTGCTCCTAGTGCTGAGCTTGAGCGAAGGAGGGCACGAACTCTAGTACCAGCCGTCTGTGAAGCAGAATATGAATACGGCAGGATTTGGGGAAAAACACAATGACACTGTTAGGTGCTGCATTGTACCTGATGAGCTACCTGTTTAAACGTAGAAAGTTCTTATTCTCGTTTCATTTGTAGTAGTATAAAATATTTATTTGGGAAAATGGGTTATGGGTTAAGAGAGGGGTTGGCCGGTCCTCTTTCCGGGACTCCGCTGGCTGATGCCGCAGTTCGAGCGCTCGCAAGCAAGCTCCTTTATGCCGCAAAGTCGGAGCTGGGCAGGTCGACCTCCCAATACTCTCTCATTGGGTTTTCTTTGCGAGGTATGGCTTCGTTTTCTTGGAAAGCCTTTGCCATATGGTAAATGTCTGCTTTCCGAACACAAAAAGCGTGTTCAGCCGAGAAAGTGCTTTGACTAATTGCGTGCAGCTTAGCTCGGCTGTTGTAGGAGGTTACAAGACAATGTTTGTAACCTCCTGAGGTGACACTGCTCTGATTTATCGAGTCCTGTAGCATGTGCTGGGAATGCTTGTCTCGTAAGCGGACGTGTTGCAGTATCTCGCAATATGTAGTGAGGGGCTGGGGGTGTTTATGTGAAGGGAGGGGTGAGGGATCCCGGGAGAGGAATGCTCGTTCTGCGGCATGTGTACATTCGTTTCCCTATTCCCCTTGATGACCAGGTACCCATATTACTTATTCACTCTGATATGGTGTCTGGCTTTGAATACATTTTTCAAGCCAAGGGAGAAACCCTGCCACACATATAGCATCTGTAGGCTGTTTGAGAGTCAATGACAATGTTCATGGAATCGGTATGTGTTGCGGCTAATGCGATCGCTGCCTCCTCCATTTGTGCGATGTCGAAATTTGTAGTCATCAGCCCTGCTGCCGTATGGCATAGACGAGTGCCAGCACTGTTGTGATGGATTCGCAGGCATCCGCGGCATCCACAAATAAGGCTTCTTTATTGTTGGATTATTTCTATCTATCGTCCTGGCTCGTGCTTTGTGTCGTGCCTCGTGGTAGTCAGGATGCATGCATATTGCGTGGGGCCTGGTGTGGTGTTTGCCCCTCCATACATGTGGTATGTCGTATGTTTGGTGCGTGGTGCTGGGACGGCTAATGCCGAGATGTTCAAGTACTTGCCGTACGGTGGCGGTACCATACAGACGGAAAGTAGCCGCGCGTCTTTCTCTCTCATACCATTCTTCATTGGCCGTAATAGGTGAGATACCTCTTTTGACCTGTTCACACGCCGTCCCGCGCCGAGCGATGGCTATCATCCCAGTCGATAAAAAGACAGCAGAATTGTGTGAAACATGCGATAAAAATATTTTACCTTCTGTCGTAATATGACTTTTTTTAGTTCGGCAGTTTTGTTCTTTTAGTATTTCTTTTATGCGTTTTTCTTAACTTTTTTTGCAACGAGAGCTCCCAAACTGCATTTATCGATGCTTTTACGGCTGCTTTGCAATGATACCCATTTGGTGACGCTTGGGTTACTGCCTGCGGGATGGGCGTACTACAGATGTTCTTACTTGAGGTATCACTGGACTACCCAATCATGTCCGTCAGTGAGATCATAAGGTTTCCTGCCTTTCCCATTGAGTATAGTGAAGCACGCGATCAGCATTATGAGGCTGGGACATTTCTGTATAAATGTATAAAAAAAAGCTCCATTTCGGCTTGTTATAATTCGACGCACTGCACGTAAAGTGGCACACTTCAAATTCGGCCAACACGTAGTTCTGTGAAATAAAGGCAATACAGACAAACAATAAACTGTGCATTTCTGTACGGTCATTAAATTCTAACGTTTTTATCTGGTGCAAGGTATTGAGGCAGAACATTTCACAGTATTTAAAATATAGCCTCTTCCCTATAATTTAGATTTCCGGTACAACAGCCGGGCAACTACCAGCACCTTAGAGTTCATCGTAAAATTTCTGGTCGCATGTCCGCCAATTGCAGTCGTATAGTAATGTCACTGGGTACATAGGAGGGTATAACGTATCTATGGCACCATTTAGTGAAGTGTTTTACATCCGTACCTATTTAAATGCAAACCGCGCACACGGTAACATTAAACGCAGATTTAAAGCCGCAAGCACGTCTTAGCAAGCACAGCAGCAAGCACTTGTAAATAGGTGCAGAGTACATACTTTATATTATCTGAAAACCGTCTTTATTAGTTGCCGTTATTGTAAACACTAGGACAAAGCAAACGTATGAGGCACCCCACCGGGGTGGCGCAGTGGTTAAGGCGCTCGACTACTTTTCCCAAGGATGAGAGATTGAATCCCGGCCTGGGTGGCCGCCTTTCCAGGGAGGCTACAAGCAAGGCGCCCGTGTGCTGTGCGATGTCAGTCCACGTAAAGAACCCCAGGTAGTCGAAATTTTTGGAGTCCTTCATTGGGAGTCTCTCATAGTCTGAGACGCTTTACGACTTTAAACCCAATAAACCAAGCCAAAGCAAACGTATGAGTGATGCAGCGAGTGCGTGCAAAGAGACCAACGTATCTATTTATGCATGTCTATTGGTGCTTTCTTACCTTTGCTTTTTTCGCGCACTTCGATGACACTAACACGTAAGCACAAACGTTCACAAGGCGTTCCGAGAATTGCTGGAACATTCATAGAACATGCGCAGATGCAGCTTACCTTCCGCTGTTCCAAACTCTCCAACCGGATTCGATATCATGTGAGCCGCAGTTGGCGAAAATCCCAGGGGGAAAGATATTTTTTTGCCCAATACCGTGGTGGCGGTGTTACTTTCGGACACGTCGACAAGCATGCGGGGCCGGAACCGAAGTCTGCGATGGACGGAAACACAAATCGACAACCAAGAAGAATATCAAAAAAAGAGTTGCGAGTACATTGTCAACCGAACTTCAGGAAAGGTTTATCGTACCGAACTACATGCGTCCCGCATTTACTGGATGCCCGGCACAGAAGCCTGTAATTTGGCGATTTCAGTAATACAGTGCTTCTGTTTTCAGTTAGGCTCGTATTTAGAGTCACACTAGTGATTACCGTACAGTTGCCATATAACAAATTAATTAGGCAAAATGACGACCAACTTTCATACGAAGCCTTGCTTTGACGAAGGCGTAAGAACGTCCCATATAACCTGTAGGAGTAGCGTGTCTACTCCAGAATCCAAGGGTTCAGGTAGAATTGTTTCAAACTTCAAAATTTCTTCTTAAATTATAGATTCTAACCATTCGGTCTTAATGGGTCGTCGCTAGGACAGAAAAAATAGAACAAAGCTAAAAAGGACAAAGTTCAGTGAAATGCCGCAGGTGTGGGAGTTGGTGCTCACTGATTGAAACAGCCACATGCCTGATACTGAAGACGGAGCGAAAGGGACAAGGATGGAGCACGAAGCCAACGAGAGCCAGCTTTCATCGGGGATTTATGGGACTAAATTCTGCATATCTGTGAAGCACCCAGTCGTATCAAGAAGTCTTATCTCGAGAAAAACATGTAGCAAGAAAACCATCAACAACATTCAACCTACAAATTAGTCGTGTAAGCAACAGGTAATAGGCAGGAAAAACACCGCACACTCATTTTCTGTTCCCTACACTGTTGCCCTTTTTCAATCGCGCCGTCGTCAGTTACAAATATGGCTATGAACCAACCAGTCCAATTTGAAGCATCAGACGCCAGTGCGAGAGAACACAACGGCAGAAGTGACCCTATTGCTTAGATGATTATTTAGGTCACATGTAAACTGCAGTTGAGAGTGCTTACCAACGCCATTCTCGTTCATAATGGTGGACGTAGCATATGCTGCATTAGCTCAAGTTTTATGTTGAATGCGATTGATTACGGATGGCGGGAATTTTGCAAGAGCACGCTTATATCACTGGTATCAATATTATTGCGTAGGCCAACAGTAGAGAAACTAAGAGCAGTACTCGAGAATATTTAAAATATTTCTTAGATACAAAATGTAATGCAGAATGTACAACGTGGGCCACTACGGAGCATAGTCGCGCTTGTGACTGGGGGGTTGAAGTCAACCAACAGTGACATGTGGTTGTGTCTTCTACTGCCTTCTGTAACCAACCATAAAGGTTTTACTGCATTGAATTTGCAGGGAGCGCTCTGATATTCAGCCACTATCTCAGCGGGCATCTAAGAAATGATTACCCGCCCCATCCATCGAGAGTGTGCCAGACCGTACTGAGTGAGCGTCGTCCTTCCTGTCATCCAGAACTGAGACTGTGAGAAAACGCTAACCGGGTTTAGTGGCTGTGCCTACAAGAGCACTGTCGTTGTGCCACATGAACGTCTGTTCTCCCGCCGGATGCTGCTTGAAATTGCCGTGATCATATGCACGCATACGGCCCAGTTTTCTTGCAATATTTTAAATTTTTCTTAGTCACAGCGGCAATGCCTCATCTTCGGACTCTTTTTGTTGGCACGGAATAAGGCAATGCTCTATCTCGTGATTTCAGACTTTCAATCATCCAGTGATATCGCGGCTCTTAAACTTATATAGACAGATGACGTAGTATTCATCTGGCGGCCAACTATGTTCTTTTTAGAGTGTTAACCAACCTCGCGAATGCCATTACATTTTTCTTGAGTGGAAGCATCTTTAGAGCACTTTGAGTGGCATAAAATTCAAAGTACAATTTCGCAGTTCCTAACCCTTTCAATAAACACTAGCCTTGTTCGCTGCATTACCAATCGGTAAACAGTGAGACTTCATGGCTCGATGACTGTGGAGAAATGTTTTGCTTGCACAACCGGCAAGAATACGAAGTCAGTTATACAGAAGCTTCAGGTGCTTCCGAACGTCGGTGACTCGAAGTTCGTTTTTCTAGAAATACTGAGGAAGACGTGTCTGCCTCATAAAGCTGCACTAATCACAGAACACTAAGCTGATAATTGTCCACTTCTTAGCAGCACATTTTAATCTTACCACTGTGTTCGGTGGCTGCTGAACTTGCCGATGCCAATATAGGAAAGATACGTTTTTCTGTGTGCGATGTTAGGGTTGGAGATGAAAGCAATTAAGAGGCAACAGAATTTTCAAACGGTGTGTTAATGCCGTGAATCCTTCGTACAGCCCTAATGGGTTCCGGGTAAAGTAGCCGACAACTTGACAAAGGGCCGTCCTGCGTCGAGGCGTTACCTAAGACTGCGGTTCATTCAAGCTCTTTAGGTCTTGGTGCAGACATTATATCCATGGTGTTCAGGGGTTTGGACAAGCCAGCCAGCTTACCAGCTCTGATAGCGAGGCGAGAGCGGTCGCACTACCCGCCGTCAGGGAGGAGTGAGACTGTCACAAGCACCCATGGATGCACCGTTCCTCAGTGTGTCACCAGAGTGGGAGACGGCCCGATCACAAGTGCCCGCGAGCGTGTCGCTTTTCTCCGTTAGCGTGAGGCACATCTAGGTTGTCTCGCAACTGTGTATTAGCGCACGTAACCCGTTTAACGCCACCAACAAAAGAGGTCGCCTGGTCGCAACTGCTTGTGGCGAGCCACCCGGTGGCGTGCCGACGTCGATGGCGGTGCGGTTGTGACTGCGCGCATGTAAGGCGCCATATCGCAGACGACATTGGCCGACTGCCAACCAATGGCCGACCTCACCGACCAAGGGTGCTCGGCCGAAGGACGGCTTATGGTTGAAAACGTACCAGGTTGGGTGGAAGTCGGTAATTGACCAAGGCCCTAGCTCAGGCACCCGACGGAACGTTGGCAAAATTGGCCACGGTTGCTAGGCCATTGTGCGGCCTAAGGCCGGCTACGTATAAGGTTGGGCAGAAGTTGGCCGGCGCGTATGGCCGGAGTTCGTAACCCTGTCAACGCCGACCTGTTTGGAAATGGTTCCTCAGGCATTTAGTGGCACATGGCCGGCCACGTACCAGGTTGGCCAGCAGCCAGCCAGCATCCACTACTCAAAACATATGCCCCTACTAGATGCCGATTACAACAATAAAGGAGCGCTCGAATGATTTAAGCACAATTCAGCCCGGCTGTTTAGGTCTGCAAAAACCGAAATAAATTGAAACGCAGAACAAGTAACGATTATCCTTCACTGTTAAGTTTAAACCATTTGCTTAAGCGCAGGCATGTTTTAAACTGCATTTTGCACTCTGTTGCTTGGACAAACCTGTGCGAAGAGGAATAAGATGCAGTTTATTCTACCAAGAGGACGGAATAAGTTAATAGGATCTGGTAAAGTTTGTCTAGGTAATTGAAAGCATTTTCTGCGGGACAATTACAAGTGGCGGGGAAGTAAGCTGACATGTTGCAGTTAATCTCTATTCACTGGCAGAATTAAGCCGCATAAGCGTTTATTCTGCGGCTCCGAGAACATTCTTGCGGTTTTTTTTTGGCATGAGTTTGATCGAAAATGTCTAGCGGCATTTTTGGCGCTTGTAGGGCCTTCACGGTGGTTATGTAATAATGTTACATGCAGCAGTAGATGTAATAAGAGTGGATGGGTGCCTAGCGCTTGCTCTACGGGAAAGGTCTGCATAGCGTCCCGCAGATTACAGAAAGCGCCTACGGCTGAAAAACTCTCAATGAGCGCTCGGAAGATTATCCAATCGCCGTATTTTTTGTTACAATGACATTCATACTGTGCCATTAACAACAAACAAGCACTTCTGTCGCGGGCGAAAATGACTCGAACGATGAAGAAAATTTGAAACGCGAGCACGCACAAAGCACGCAAAGGAACGAAGACACAAATAAGCGGTGAATAAAGGCTTGCCGCAACGACAGTCATGTACAAGAGAGAAATCCAGTCTGATTCAATGCAGCTCTGTAGCGTCCTGCTCACGAAATCTAGTCCAAATGAACGGATTAAAATAGCCGCCATTTGTGTCAGTCCAGCCCACGATCCAGTGGTGACGGAGTCGGCGCCTGCTGCACAATGTCACTGAAAGGAACGTCTGTATGACGGAGCAGAAGCCTGTCAGGAATTAATTTTACAATCGGTCAAATGAAGGAGTTCCGGGTATGTTAAAAAACAAATTTGGAGGTGGATAAGTCTTTGCCGTAATAATGAAACGGGATAGCACCTTTACCATCTTTTTCCGACTTTCTTTTATTATATTATATAGTGCAGTCCTCATAGATGCGCTGTTGTGTTGCACACACCAAACACATTCTCACATTCTCTGGGCGCTCCTCTACTACGCTTGAACAAATGAGCACTTGTAGTATGTGCAGCGTGCTCATTCACACCGAAAACTACACAAAGATACAATATAGAATTGATTACAGCCACTTCAGGAATGTGCTGTCCTAATTTTATTCTCCGTAATTTGATCTCAAAATCATTCTTTACGATGGATGCTGAACACCGCCAGATTTCCAATGCGACGAGCTCCTTAATTTATTTATTTTATTTATTTATTTCAAAATACTGCAGGCCAATATTTTGGCCCAGGCAGGAGTGGATATACAAGGCATTAAAACAAATAAAAATAAAAATAAAAACACGGTATTAGAGTAAATGAACAAGTCAACAAAATACAAATGTATCATTAAAAAAAATGCAACTCTAGAGCTTTAATGAAATTGGAAGACTGGAGAATGGCCTCAGGAAGACAGTTCTAGTCGGAAATGGTCCGTGGAAAATAACTGTGCTTGAAAGAGTTAGTCCTTGCAAAAATGGGTTCGAGCTGGTTACTTCTTGAATGATGTGTCCTGCGCGACAATTGTTTAAGAATTTCAGGGCGAGGTATGTTTAATTTGTGTGTTAAGAGGTTGTGCATCAACAATAAACGGGACATTTTTCTGCGTAGTTCCAGTAGTGGAATATGGTTAGCTTTCATTAGTGTAGTAGGTGAGTCTGACCTCTTGTATTTACTGTAAATGAACCTAACCGCTTTCCTTTGCACGATCTCTATTTTATGTACGTCTTTTTTTTAAATAAGGATCCCATAAAACTGAAGCATACTCCAATTTAGACCTAATAAATGATGTGTATGCAAGAAGTTTGAGTTTACTTGGAGCATCATTAAGTTTCCGCCTCAAGTGGCACAGCTTGGAAAAGGCGGAGGAACAAATGTCGGAAATATGAGAAGACCAAGTTAAATCATGAGTTAAGGTTACCCCTAAATATTTATAATGTGTAGTCTCCTCAATTAAATGATTAAGCAGGCTGTAAGAGAAATGACTGATATGTTTTTTACGTGAAATTTGCAATAGGACTGTTTTGTCGAGGTTTAATTTCGTGTCCCATTTAAGACACCATTGGTGAACAGCTAATAGCGAATTTTGCAAGGTGTAGTGATCGTTGGGCTCATTTATGGTCTTAAAAAGTATGCAGTCATCTGCATACTTGTCTTCAGTAAATAAACATATGCTTGTCTTCAGTAAATAAAACATATTGAGGAACATAGCAGGAATAAAACACGCCTAAAATATAACATATCAACGGTTATCCTTAATAATGCTTCATCGCCGATGGAATTCTTTAAGCGACGAACCTTATGCACAAGTTGGCGCCACGCCCATCAGCTGAAAAATGTGTTTCCTAGAAATCCTTTACTAGATCCACGTTACATATTGTTACGTGGTGACAAGCAAAAAGACGGCGCAGCATGGAGACAGGATGAACGATGATTCAATGGCTGGCCTAGCGCGAGGGCTCCTCTCGTGCCACTGACGATCTTCTTCGCAACACTTCCCGGGGCCACCGAGCGATCGTCCCGATCGGTTGGTTGAAGGCGGGGGAGGAGGTTGACATGACGGGGACATGACGGGGAGATAGAAGAGATTGATGGGCTTGCCACCACGATGACGATGACCACGATGATGCGTGGGTTATCCGCCTCCCCTGGAGCTTTTCAGCCATCCGCCACCGAAGAATCCATGGGACCGATGGCTCGAGGTCGCGTCAGGAGGCTGGGCGGGGCGGCGGTTGCGTGTTCGTGTCATTCGGTTCTTCGGGTGCGTCGGGTCTTCGCTCTGATCGGGTCTCTGGTAAATTCGTGTGTGCGCCTTGTCTTAAGATCCGGGCGGGGGCCTTGGCTACAGTAGTTGCGGCTGGTCGACTCTGGGCAAGAAGGGCTGGGATGAAGCTTTCGCGGCGATATCCCAAGGCTCTCGGTCGATGGTCCCGGCGTACGGACGGTGTTGATGGTCCAAGGCGAGGATGGGGATGACGTCCGCCGCACCTCCAACCAAAGTGTTACGTGGCGACAGGCAAGAGGACGGCATAACATGGCGACAGGAAGAACGGTGATTTAATGGCTGGCCTAGCGTGAGGGCTACTCTCGCGCCACTGGCGATCTTCTTGTCAAAAATATTTTTGCTGAGCACGAGAGTTACTGTGACATAGATTTGCTATATACGTTTTATGATATATGTTATTTTCTATGCGTTGTATTTTGGATATGCAGAGGTCCGAAAAATTTTATGCGAAAATAATTGAAGCCGTTAGGCCAAACCGCAGGCGAAAGAGTTATTGGATAAGTACAGGGGCATTCTGAGTGGAGTGGCTGACGGCGTCAAAGCACGAGGAAGCCTACGTCTGCGGGCCTCGCTAGAGACCGGAGAATACAAGATTCCCGATAGCGCGGCGCGGGTTGATGTAATATAAACAGGCACGAAAGAGAGTGAGAGATAGAAGAGGCTAGGCGTGTGGGTGTTTGAACGGATCGTATAACATTCAGCGGTGGTACCGCGCATTTTTACTACCACCAGAGCTGCTAGTTAAGAGCCATGTCTAATTGAGCGAGATTACACCGTTGGCCGATTACGGAGTAACTGCGTTTATTGTGTTTCGTTGTCTAGTTTTGACCACTGTGGATTAAGCCGTTATCTGAGTCATCATTGTTGGGTGTACCATGCCGTCGCCAAGAAGCTATGGCTGAGTGGCGGCAACCACGGTTGGCTCCATGTATGAAGGAATGGCCCGCCTGGCTTTCTCGCTACCTGACGGCCATCGTGTTGCTCTGCGCTTTCGTTCAACGAAGTCGACGTCGTTCTGCTGCTAACCTGATGGTCACCCCAGCGAAACATATTCTCCGCACATATCTCTTGCCAGGCTTCCTCGGTATCAGCTGTCTATGCCTCTTGTCGGTCTACTACAACGGACCTTGCGGGCATATGAACTGCTTGCCCTTGCCCTGACCGTCCTGGGCAGTAGCCTGGAGGTAAAATTCAAGGTGACGGTGTGCTGCTCAATTGTGCGCCGTGTGGAGCGTCAGTCCTGAAATGGTGCCCTCTTTACAGTTTTACAGTGCCCAGACAGCGATAACCCATTTCAGGGAGCCAACCGTGACAGTGAGTTGGATCGGATCTCGACCACCTCGAAAAGCTAAGATGTCTCAACTCTTTGTTATCTAGCTGTGAATTTGTAATTTTGCATTCTAAAATTTGTTATTGTATTTCCTTTCACTTGTAACGTTGATCGTTCAGTTTGAATTGTCTGTGCGGGGGTGTTTGAAGTTTGAATTGTCTGTGCGGGGGTCACGTGCTCTGTATGAACCCCGATGCTATGTGTTACCGCCACTACTATGTGTTACCGCCAGCCAGCGGCTGGTCAAGCATGGCCCTATTATTGTTTACATGAGCGGGGAGTGCGACATCAATATGGTGGACATTGAGCATGCGAAACGTACCAGGCCCCCAAAATAGGGCAGATTGACAATTAGGCGGAAGGCTTTTCGTCGGAATATTTTTGTCTAATCTTTATTTTACTTGCATAAGTGCCATTTGAAATTTCCGAAAAGGAGCAAAAATTGGTTCTACAAAACAATATTTGAAATTATGCGTGAAATAAGGTGCAGTGACGTATACGTTCACTTGCACTAGTCTCTCATCTGACTTCATGAATGGACCAACACAAGAATTGTTCGCATTATTTTCGATCACTAAAATCGCAAAACACGTGACGTTTTAAGAAATATCTTTCACTAACCTAAACAACGTTTTACTACTAATAGTGTAGGGGTGTGTTTATTCGGTGAACCCAGATGATTCCAGCCGCTCAGGGGAGACTCGCAGCGAAGCGTCAGGCGTGGCGAAAGAGCAAGGCAGCGAACAACTTCTTCGTCCTTGAGAGCGGCAGCACGCGACGCATGTCAGTGGTTATATCGATGAAGATTACCACACTACAGTTTCCCCCCGGGCAGAGAAGGAGCCATCCTGGCGACTCATGGTGCCGAAAGGACAGACGGATCGTAGTAGGGCTTGATTCGGTCCACATGAACTATTTCGCGTCCACGGCGACGCAAGTCCGCAGATGGCGTAACGGGCTCAACTACGTAGTTCACAGGAGATGTTTTTTGAAGGACTCGGTATGGACCGTGATACCGAGCAAGAAGCTTCTTTGACAGGCCGACGGTTGTGGCAGGAACCCAGAGCCACACCAGGGAGTTGGGCGCATATGAAGGCGCCTCACCAGTGTCACGACGGTGTTTTTGTTGCCACTGATTTTCCTTTGTGAGCGAACGAGCGAGCTGACGGCATTCTTCTGCATACTGGGCGGCGTCCGAGAGTGGCGTCGATTCAGAAACATCAGGGCGGTAGGGAAAAAGCGCGTCCATTGTGCAGGTTGGCTCGCGCCCGTAAAGAAGAAAAAAGGGAGAGAATCCAGTGGTGGTCTGTATCGCAGTGTTGTACGCGTAGGTTACGAAGGGAAGAACGTGGTCCCAGTTGGAATGAGCGTCGTTGACGTACATGGCCAGCATGTCACTCAGAGTACGGTTGAAGCGTTCTGTCAGGCCATTCGTCTGAGGGTGGTAAGAAGTAGCGGTGCGATGAATGATGCGACATTCTTTCAGTAGGGCCTCGAGAGCGTCGCACAAGAAAACGCGTCCGCGGTCACTGAGCAGTTCCTTCGGAGTCCCGTGGCGAAGAATCAAGTTGTTGAGAATGAACAAAGCAACGTCTCTTGCAGAGGCAGAGGGTAACGGTGATGTTTCAGTGTAGCGAGTCAGATGGTCTACTGCCACAATAATCCACCGGTTTCCAGCAGGAGTAGTCGGAAGAGGGCCATAGAGATCTATGCCAACGCGGTCAAACGGACGAGCAGGGCAGGGTAACGGCTGCAACGAAACAGAGGACTTCTGAGGAGTTTTTCGGCGTTGACAAGATTCGCAAGCGCGCACGAAATGTCTTACGAAGCGGTACATTCCACGCCAGTAAAATCGCAGACGTAGGCGCGTGTAGGTTTTCAATACGCCACCGTGAGCACATTGTGGGTCACTATGGTACGCAGCACAAATGTCGGCGCGGAGATGACGCGGGATGACTAGAAGCCACTTCCGTCCATCAAGCAAATAATTGCGGCGATAGAGAAGACCGTCACGAATGGAGAAGTGGTGTGCTTGGCGGACGAGCGCTTTGGATGAATGACCGGGAGTAGGACTTGAGAGAAAATTCAAAAGTGCATTGATCCAGGGGTCATTCCGCTGCTCGGTAGCCATGTCGATAGTTGTAAGAGTCGACAAATCGTAGGCACAGACGTGGTCAGACGAATTATCTCCAGGCAATGGCGAGCGGGAAAGAGCATCCGCGTCCGTATGCTTCAGGCCTGATCGATAAATGACATGAATGTCAAACTCCTGGAGACGAAGAGCCCAGCGAGCAAGGCGACCGGATGGGTCTTTCAGAGAGGCAAGCCAGCACAAAGCGTGGTGATCGGTCACAACGTAAAACGGTCGACCATACACATAAGGACGAAATTTTCCGATAGCCCAAATAATGGCCAAACATTCCCTTTCTGTGACTGAATAATTAGATTCTGCCTTTGTCAATGTTCGGCTGGCGTATGCCACAACATACTCGCTGTAACCAGGCTTACGTTGGATAAGGACGGCACCAAGCCCAATACCGCTGGCATCAGTGTGGATCTCCGTAGGCGCAGCCGGATCAAAGTGGCGTAGAATGGGCGGCGAAACCAAAAGGCGGCGTAAAGTGTCGAAGGCTTTATCGCAGGCTGGAGTCCAGGCGGAAAGGTCGGAGCTGCCGGCAAGGAGCTGGGTCAGAGGAGCGATGATAGAGGCGAAGTTCAAGATGAAACGTCGAAAGTAGGAGCAGAGGCCGATAAAGCTCCGAAGCTGCTTCAGGGAGGTTGGCTTCGGGAACTCTGCAACTGCGCGAAGTTTGGTGGGGTCGGGAAGAATGCCGTCCTTAGAAACTACGTGGCCTAAAATTGTGAGTTTTCGAGCGGCAAAGTGGCACTTCTTCAAATTCAACTGAAGCCCAGCGCCGGCGAGACACGTGAGGACATCCTTTAGGCGGAGAAGGTGAGAAGAAAAGTCGGCAGAAAAAACTACGATGTCGTCCAGATAACAAAGACAGGTCTGCCACTTGAGTCCACGAAGAACAGTGTCCATCAGGCGCTCGAAAGTAGCCGGGGCATTGCAGAGGCCAAAGGGCATAACGTTGAACTCGTATAATCCATCCGGTGTTATAAAGGCAGTTTTCGAGCGGTCATTATCAGCCATCGGTACCTGCCAGTAGCCGGAGCGCAAATCCAAAGAGGAGAAATACTCGGCTCCCTGTAAACAGTCCAAGGCGTCGTCGATTCGCGGCAAAGGATAGACATCTTTGCGCGTGATTTTGTTAAGCCTACGGTAATCGACGCAAAACCGGATGGAACCATCTTTCTTGGTGACCAAAACAACCGGAGAAGCCCATGGACTGTTAGATGGCTGTATGACGCCCCGGCGAAGCATGTCGTCCACGTTGTCAGCAATGACTTGGCGCTCAGAGGCCGACACGCGATAAGGACGCTGTCGTAAAGGTGCGTTTGTACCAGTGTCGATTGCGTGCGTAACGACAGACGTGCGACCCAGAGCAGTGTGAGGAAGGTCGAAGGCAGAAGTGAAGTTCTGTAGAAGAGCAGCGAGTTGATCGCGTTGTGCGGGTGGGAGATCTGCGTCAATAGCTTGTTGAAGAACATCGGGTGGTGTCGAAGCGGTCTCTGTATCGCAAGAGCTGAGCACATTAACGTCTAATGAAGTAGGCGTTGCAGGAAGAGTATTTACAAGCGCGGGATCAAGTTCTTCAATACGACCGAGACACTCGCCGCGTAGCAGGACGGACGGGCACGAAAATGGATTTGAGACGTACATTGCACTAAGGCCATCTTCGAACTTGAGGACCGCAAATGGAAGCAGGAGGCAGGGATGGCGTGAAGCGGAGTCGGAAGGTGTGAAGAAGACAGTCGAATTGTAGTGAACTCTGCGAATATATTATGAAGACGAGGATGAACTAGGCGAGGATATCTCAAAGACGAGGAGAAGAACGACGAAGTGCCGCTGCGCTGCTCGAGCTCGCTTGTGGAAGGCCTAGACTGGCTGTGCTCTTGTGTGGTTCTCTGTGGTTCTTGGAGAGGGCTATTATCCCTGCTAAAGGACAGTAAACACCCCCTTTCACTTGGTGGAGGTCAGGATTTACTGCCGTCCTGGAGCTTCGAAGCCGCACACTCCCGACACAAGCAATGACCGACGCTACCACCCCCAGTCCAACCGGCCCCTCATCCGCCGTGTTCTGCGCTGGAGCTTTGCGCCAGCGTGATCCTCCTATCTTCAGCGGAACCGGCGACCACGACGTGGAAGATTGGCTGTCATCATATGAGCGGGTCAGTACGCACAACAAATGGGACGACGGTCTCAAATTAAATAACGTGATATTCTACCTGACGGACGTAGCCAACCTGTGGTTCCGCAACCACGAGGCTGATATCTCCTCGTGGTCTGCTTTCAAGACTACTTTTTCCGATATCTTCGGCAGGCCTGCAGTGCGCAAGCTGCGCGCTGAGCAACGCTTGCGCCGCCGTGCACAGCTACCCGGCGAAAATTTTACGAGTTATATTGAAGATGTTGTAGACCTGTGCAAGCGCGTGGACGCTTCAATGACAGAACAGGCCAAGATTGGTCATATTTTACAAGGAATCGACGATGACGCGTGCCAGATGCTTCTGGCCAGAAACCCAGCAACCGTGGTCGACGTCATCAATGCATGCCAAAACTTTGAGGAATTACGCAAGCGCCGTCAAATCACTCGTTCTTCGCTCTCACACCAGGAGCCTCTTGCAGCGTTAACAGCTGATCCAGAACAGCCCCCCTTGCTGCAACAAATCAAGCAGTTCATTCGAGAAGAAGTTGCCCGTCAACTGTCCCTCGTTGCCCATCGTCCTGACGCTTCCTCTCCTTTGGCGCCAAAGTTGCAGCAAGTGATCCGCGAACAAGTCGCAGAAGCACTTCCTACGCTTCCTGAAACTCCTGCCGTCGCTCCCTTGACATACGTCGGAGCACCACTACAATATAGCCAACCATCTGTCCCAGCCCCTTTGACCTACGCGGCAGTGGCTGCGCGGCCTCCGCCTGAGCCGTTACCACCCGTGCAGCCTGTCCTACGCCATGCACCGCTTCCTCAAACGGCTCCGCTTCATCCTGCGACTCCGCGCTATTACAACCCGTGGCGTACTTCTGACAATCGCCCAATTTGTTACTACTGTGGTTGCCCTGGACACGTGGCTCGTCGGTGCCGTCGCCGCATGGCTGCGCGTCCCGAGTCTGCGTCTTCGGAGTATTCCCCACCGCTGCTTCGTTCTGCTCCGTCTTCGCCTGCATACGCCGCCGAACAGCGTTCGTACACGACCAATCGTTCGCCTTCTCCACGTCGCAGGTCACTGTCACCAATGCGCCGGCGACCACCCCCTGCTGATGAGGGAAACTAAGTTCCGCGGTTCATGAGGCGAGAACTGCGTGCTCTGCGAAAAGCTCAAGGCCTCATATTTTGCCCACGAACGTTATAGTAATCTCTGTAGATGGTCTGTCTGTACATGCGCTGGTCGATACAGGTGCTGCAGTGTCTGTGATTCATGAGCGACTTTGCCGACGATTACGAAAAGTTACAACGCCATTTAACGGTTTGTCGCTCCGCACTGCCAGCGAAGAGAGGATTGCACCTTTAGCAGCATGTACAGCGCGCGTCGTCATTGAAGGTATTTTATACAGTGTAGAGTTCGTAGTTTTGTCGTCTTGTTCTCACGATGTGATCCTTGGATGGGACTTCTTGTCTAAAAATAACGCCGTGATCGATTGCGCCCGAGCTGAAGTGGAATTTTCTACACTGTGCGACGTACTGCACGACGACAACCGTTCAGTGTGTCCTCAAAAGCTCACCATCGCTGAAGATGTCGACGTAGCTCCAGAAGCTTGTGCCCTTGTGCCTCTTTCGTGTCCTACCGTGTCAGCCGTTAGTGTTCTATTTACGCCGTCTGCATCCTTCATCCACCGCAAGCACCTGCCGCTGCCGTCTGCTGTTCTCGATGTTCACGGTGGCTTCACGAAGCTACTCATCTACAATCCGTCTCCGCGCCCGATTACTTTACTACGTGGGGAATCTCCCGGTTCTATTGAACCAGCCCACCTTCTCTCTGACCTGGATGCCCCCGACACCAACCGTGGTAACTACATCGATGCTCTGCAGTCCGATCCGACGCCTGATTCGTTGCCAGACGACTTCTTCCGAACCGCCATCGATGACGCACTTCCTTCCACCTACCGGACGCAGCTTGTGGCCCTTTTACAGACGTTTCGCTCCGCGTTCGACGCCGCCCACACACCTCTCGGCCGCACTTCCACAGTCGTGCATCACATTCAGACCGGTTCTAATACGCCTTTTCGACAGCGCCCCTATCGTGTGTCAGCGGCAGAGCGTCGCGTGATCAATGAGCAAGTTGAGGACATGCTAAAACGTGGTGTGATCCGTCCATCTCAAAGCCCCTGGTCTTCACCAGTGGTGCTAGTAAAGAAGAAAGATGGCTCAGTTCGCTTTTGTGTTGATTACCGGCGCCTGAACAAAATTACCCACAAGGACAATTACCCCCTGCCGCGTATAGACGACGCTCTTGATTGCCTCCAAGGTGCCGAGTACTTTTCGTCTCTTGATCTACGTTCCGGTTACTGGCAAGTACCAATGGCCGCCTGTGACAGAGAGAAGACCGCATTTGTGACCCCGGATGGCCTCTATGAATTTAATGTAATGCCCTTCGGTTTGTGCAACGCGCCCGCCACATTCGAGAGGATGATGGATAACATCTTGCGGAAATTCAAGTGGCACATCTGCCTCTGCTACCTGGACGACATTGTCATCTTCTCCACCGACTTCGCCACGCACCTAGAGCGCTTGCGGCAAGTTTTGGTTTGTCTTACTGACGCCGGCTTACAACTAAATCTCAAGAAGTGTCACTTCGGTGCCCGGGAGTTGACTATTTTGGGGCACATCGTCTCTAAGGAAGGTGTTCGCCCTGATCCGGCCAAGCTGCGCGCAGTGGCGGAGTTTCCTAAGCCGGTCTCGCTCAAGCAACTTCGAAGCTTCATTGGTCTATGCTCCTATTTTCGGCGCTTCGTGCGCAATTTCGCTTCTATAATTTCACCCCTTACGAAGCTACTCGGGGGAAACAGTGACTTAACTGCGTGGTCGGTCGAGTGCGACGAAGCGTTCACCGCATTACGCCGTCTTTTGACTTCGCCACCAATCCTTCGCCACTACGACCCCACAGCACCTACCGAGGTCCATACTGATGCGAGTGGCGTTGGCCTCGGAGCGGTATTGGCTCAACGGAAAAATGGCTTTCAAGAATACGTCGTCGCGTACGCGAGTCGCGTCCTCTCCAAAGCTGAATGTAACTACTCAGTTACGGAAAAGGAGTGTTTGGCCATTGTGTGGGCACTAACGAAATTCCGAACTTTCCCTTTCCGAAATTCCCTTTCAGAACTAATAACGCTTTCACAGGAGAGTGGAACGAGGGCAGCAGAAAATGGAGGAATGTCTGTGTCACTGGCGACGAGGAGTTTTGCAGGCCGGGTAGGGACGTCACACAAGACGGTATCACAAAGAGGTAAAAAGGAAACTTCCGCGCGGGCGCAGTCAATAACGGCATGATGAGTGGAAAGGAAATCGTAGCCCAGGATGATGTCGTGTGAGCAGCGAGACAGTACAATAAACTCGATGGTGTATAAGACGTCTTCGATGAGAACACGGGCCGTGCACGCCGCTGAGGGATGAATGCGCTGTGATGAGGCGGTGCGAAGCGAAAAGTCGGAAAGTGCGGTGGTCACCTTACGAAGACGACGGCAAAGAGCTTCACTGATGACTGATACGGCAGCGCCCGTGTCGACTAGAGCGAGTACTGCGACGCCGTCGACAAACACTTGAATTACGTTAGTGGGAGAACACCGAGGACTTGAAGAGTTCGAACCAAGCGCAGTTCTTGCCCCGGGAACTGCGACTGTTAGTTTCCCTCAACGGTGCCGGTAGAACGTCGGAATGGGGACGGGGAACGGCGACGAGGGGAAGGTGATCGGCGAGTTGTGTACGTTTGATTGTCACGAGATACAAATTCGGAACTGGGCGGATTTCTCGGCGAGGGCTGGTCTGTATTGTAGGAGTAGTTCCATAGTTCAGGTCGAGAAGGTGGAAGGCGTTGGCGGCAAAGGCGTGCGACATGGCCCGGCAGCCCGCAAGAGTAGCAGATTGGTCGGTTGTCCGCGGTACGCCAAGGGTTCGTAGGGCGTTGGCGTACCCTTGGAATAGGGACATGGAATGCAGACCCAGGCAAAGGCGAAGGAAGGTTGGAAGGAGCGGCCTGGTAGGAAAGAGATGCTGATGGCATGGTCGGCCTGGCCGCAACTTGGGCGTAAGTCAGTGGTGCCGTTACTTGCGCTGGCACGGGGCTGGGCGGCAGCACAGGGCTGGGCGGGAGCATGGAGCTGGGAGGAAGGACGTCAGCGATGTGATCTTGAACGGCACGCCGTATGGTAGGGGCCAAAGACGGAGCCATGTCAGGAACAAGGCGGCCACTATCCTGTAACTGAGGGACCAGCGATAGCTGGCGGGCGACCTCTTCTCGAACGAAGGCTTTGATTTGCTGAAGTAAAGGGCTGTCCTCTGATGGGGTAGAACCGCCCAGCGCAAGTGTAGAGATGGCGTCGTCTCTAGCACCGGACCGCCGGGTAGAAGCGCGCTTCTTACGAAGCACGTCGTAGCTCTGGCAAAGCTTGATCACGTCACTCACCGTGGCAGGATTTTTTACCCAGAGCATTTGGCACGCGTCGTCAGAGATGCCTTTCATGATGTTCTCGATCTTATCCGCTTCAGTCATTAGCGGATCGACACGCTTGCATAGGTCCACGATGTCCTCTATATAACTAGTGAACGACTCATCGACTTGCTGAGTGCGCTCACGCAAGCGTTGTTCTGCCCGGAGCTTGCGAACTGCAGGGCGGCCGAACACTTCTGCAAAATTCTTTTTAAATGCAGACCAAGATGGCAGGTCTGCCTCATGGTTGCGAAACCAGAGGTTCGCCACGTCAGTCAGATAAAAGATTACATTGCTTAGCTTGATAGCGTCGTCCCATCTGTTATAGCTACTGACGCGCTCATATGCCGCCAACCAATCGTCGACGTCCTGGTCGGCTGTGCCACTGAAGAAGCACGGATCACGCTGCCCTAGAGCTCCAGAACACAGCACGGTGGTTGGGAGGGGCGACGATGTCGTGGCAGTGTCGTCCGGCATGCTGGAAGCAGAGGGTAACGTGCGGCTTCTTAGTTCCAGGGTGGACGGGAACGTACCCAGCAGCACCTGCACCAATTGCAGGGGTGTGTTTATTCGGTGAACCCAGATGATTCCAGCCGCTCAGGGGAGACTCGCAGCGAAGCGTCAGGCGTGGCGAAAGAGCAAGGCAGCGAACAACTTCTTCGTCCTTGAGAGCGGCAGCACGCGACGCATGTCAGTGGTTATATCGATGAAGATTACCACACTACAATAGTAATAATTGGTTCACAGGAAAAGAATGGCGCGGTATCGGTCACACTTGCTCTGAGGACACTTGAACCGCGCCGTAATGAAAGGGATGAAGGTTGAAGTGAAAGTGGAAGGAGAGAAAGGGGAGCCGTAGAGGAGGGCTACGGAGTAATTTCGACCACCTGTGGATGTTTAACGTGCGCTGACATCGCACAGCACACGGACGCCACTTCGTTTCGCCTCCATCGAAACGCAGCCGCCGTGGTCTGCGTTTCGATGGAGGCCCCAAATATTTTCTTTTCGCTTTTTTCACTTGTTGCTGTACTCAATGTTAAAAATATTTTATTTTATTGAACCAAGTAGGTTTTAAAACGGCATGCTCCGAACTCCTCAAAGAATGACTCTTTCTTGTTATTCAGGCTTGAACTGGAAATCAGAGTCCTCGAGATAACAACGCTTGAGATGGCTCATTGCACACACCAACACGAAGCGTTTACGCGAGGAAGTTTTGCTTGACGGGGGAAATTAGTTAATAAATTCTATAGAAGGGGTAGTGGTAGGCGTTGCCGAACTAAGACTTCATTTCAGAACAGGTAGCAGGTACGTGCGACCATATACTATCATGGTTGGCACATACAGTTGTGATCTTCACAAAACTGTGATTGCGTCGCTTAAATAAATGGAAATATATCATAAGCGACATATTGTCGCCAGTGGCTGTATGCAATTTTGAGGTCTCGGGTGCTCATTCAAGTCAGCACAGCATAGCCGTTAGTTTTCTAGTGTCAGTCATTGGCTAAATTTTCTGAACTAAATTCTGCTAAATTTTCTGACACAGAGGCAGGCTGGTCTACTTTCAGTTTCACATCACAAATGTTATTGCGCATAAAAAGCTTTATGGTCCCTCATAGCAGCCAATTACCGACAAAAACAATTTTTTGGCTCGGTATGTTACAGCTTTCCGCTTTGCTATCAACTCATGTTCAAGTTTTGAATGCTTGAATTCTTGTGCCATTAAAAGTGAGGCCACCTATGTCTGTTCATTCCTTGACGTGAAGGTATTGACAGTTTCAGTAATACAAGATTTCAGCATAAAAATGTTAAAATTGTAGTTGGTCTGAAATGAACTCTCGTGAACTATGACTGTGGGTACCTTAGATGCAATTTCGAAGGCCATTCTATTTTGTGCTTTTATTTTGTAAGTTTGGAGCCACATCATTTTAATTCCCTTTGTCTTATTTCTGGCTCCGGAAAATACACCCTCGTGTGTTTTACTCCCTGAAGATATTATTGCTACAACCTTGATCTTGCTGCCGCGCCTATCAGTGTGCTTCACACGGCGTTCTACGGACTTCGCGTTTTAAATACTAAAGAATACTATTCTGCAAATAAATGCTCGTTCCCTTCGTTATAGCAGAGGTTCAATAAGCGTTTTCACTTTCTCTATTTTCATGATGCCCATATGAAAAATATTGTGTTTTTACGTCAGACAAATCTTGATCCCTTATGTCCGCGAGCACTGCTTTCTGAAAAGTGGTGCGAACACACTAAACGTATACATTGGTTTAAAGCAGTGCAAATGTAGCCTTTTCAGCAGCTTAACTTTCTGCTCATCACTTGTAGAAACTGGCTCCACGGGAAATATTCGAGCCATAACTATAGACCTTTTCACGAACCTGGGAGAAACCGGTTCGACTGGGCTGTGAAGCAGGCATGGGGGGAGAATCCGCAGCTTTTTCATGTGGTATGAGCACAGTCCAGCCTCCAATATGGCAGCGCCCTTTGGTCAATTTGAAAAAGGGCTATTGGCAGTGAGATGTCAGTGATCGGCAGTTTAGTCATACGTCGGCAGCATGCCGTTGTGGCTTGTAATGAATTTGAAAAAAAAAAAAAAGATTTATGCCGACGAACAAAATTTACTGGCATAAAATCTACAATAAAAGATAAGATCTTGATTTCTAATTCTGGCCTGAGTTTCAAAAAAGGCGTTTCTCGCAGAATTTGGAGCATTTTGCATCGATAAAACGCCTCTTTGAACAAGCTTAAATTATATTTATGTTTCAGTATCAAGCTATGAAGGCATAAACATTGTTTTAGGTGAAACGTTAATGAATACCTTCCTGAAGCTTCGTATGTTCGTAAGGTGTCATCTTGAAAAGTAGCGGCGCGAAAAAACCAGGACGTGAAAGGGAGTAAGACACTGAAGTTTACTGAAGTAAACATGGAACATTTAGAGAAGCCAACCAACGCTGCAAATCACTCAATCATCAATAAGCAAACACCAAAATGAGTCACTGAAATTCCCGAGTAGTTCTTTGTCTAGATAACCAAACTCACTGCATGTTAATGCGATGGATGGCTCACTAATAGGTTCGTTACCTAGTCATCAAAAGCGTCTATAGCTTCAATGATTTCCCGGTTGATTTGCAAAGAATGAACAGCCAAAATGACCGTAGCTCAAAGCAACTGAAAGCAACCAGTGCACTCCTTACAACGCATAGCCCAGTTGGTACCGCTGCCTATATCTACACAGTTCTCATGGTCCCGTACGCACATTTAAACACCTTCAAATCTAACCAACATAAACCCGGCCGCAAGATAACGGTCTAAGGTACACAACATTCTTTTTACATATGGTACGTATTACTCATGATTCAGTCGACACGCGTGCTTTTTTCGAGCCACATTCGCTTGTTTATTCTTATCAATATATGAGGGGCCGAGAACAACACGGCTAATACCATACATGCTCGCCACATATTTTTTTTTTAAATGATGCCACAATCCATGCCCATATGGTAACACAAGTTGTCTTATGTATCACACAGTCCAGACCCCTGCCAGCTTCTGCTAATCCCGGTGAAAAAAGCAGCGACGCAAGTTTTCACCACCACAGGATTTAGCTATCTCTTTCAGTTTTGCCTTTACACTAATAAAGCTCCATCGTTCCTTGGCTCTCAAAGGGGAGGGGGCATAATCGGCCAATTATCGAACATGACCGTTAGCCTACAGCATACGGTATTCCCCAGAATTCAACTGAATACAATGTATTGCAACTGACCGACTGTGATTCGTAAATCTGTTTGCGAAGTGTTATATCCTAATATTATACCACCAGACAGATTTCAGAAAAGCCTTCCCAATTTCTTATAGAGCTTAGAGATAAGAATTTAAAGATAATATAAATTCAAATGACGATTGGCTGTGGTATCGGTATATTAGCGATCTCCTATTCGTAATAAGGTTCTTTATATGCATTCAGACTGTAACAGATTATTTATTCACTGTGAGGCTTTACGGAAAAACGTTATCTGATTTACTTGCTTGTAACGTTATTTGCTTGTGTAAATGAGCCTGCATTAAGGAACTGGGAATTGTATGCAGCCAGCTTCCTTTATTGTCGCAATGCCTCTCTTCACGCCCTAATGTTAATTGGTAACCAAAACTAGCAGCAATGTCTTATAAACGATCATACGCCTGAGACAGGACAGAGCTTCACTAATAAATACGTCAGGTTACGTGAAACCGCGTCCTTCTCCAATTTTTGGTGCCCTGTCTTTCCAGAACACCTCAAATTAATTAACTTATTGTTTACTACTAATTTCACTTACCTGGTTGACCACTTCACGGGCTACATAAATTCAAAGTGATAACAGTGAAGAAAATATTATTTGTTCGAACTGCTCCCGAGACACGATTTTCAGGGAATGGATGTGACTTGTGTTCATATAACTTCCCATTTGGCGCTGGATGACGCCAATATAAAATACGACCTTGGCTTGTCGTCAAGATGAATATGCAAGTAATATTTTTCTTATTTAGGCTGAATTGAGATGTTCAAGAAAGATTACCTCGTGTAAGCCTTGACGTTTTCCCTTATGGTCTGCTCTCTGTCGGCGCCGTTGGCGATGTAGTCCCTCGTGGCGTTGTCCATATTTGCCTCACCCAAGCGCTGGATGTCTGCGATCGTGACCACGGCGTCATCATCACCACCTTCCACGGGAGCCGCCTCAGCTTTGTAGACGCTTACTGCAATCAGTGAGGGCAAGTTGAATCTGCTAAGTTTCCATCTGTGAGCTTCGCGAACTTGTGGTGTGCGAACGTTTTAATCACGAAAGTTTCTGCACAGCTCCAGTAATTCACGATACACACATATCATCTTGTAAAATTACGACAGTCATTGACGGGGCACTGCCATGGCCATCTAGTAAACCAAAGCTTTCTATCCTGGCAGATAATACCGCACTTTGTTATTTTAATTTCTAACTTTGACCTTTCTACGCGCATTCTTTATGTAAAAATAAGTGACTGAAGTTGAGAACGGAAAGCTCCCGCTCTGCCAGAGATCGCCATGTGGAAATGCTTGGTGACGTCACAGACCAACACTGACCGCCGCGTCGTCAGCTCCTATGCCAGCTCCGATAAGCTGCCGATACATGGCACTGTATTCGCACTTGCTTACAAAACAGTATCCCTGCTGATGAGTGTACTCAACCTATTTCTGAAAATCAGACTGTAGTGAAGTGCTATATCTAGTTCGTGCCCACACATTCATCTTCGAGGCGACCTCTACCATCATGCGATGGCAGCACAGCCACGCTGCCGTAAACATCGCCACGCCGGCCTCGCGGGCGGCACCGTTCGCGGCAAACTTGCGGCATCCGGTGCTCTATGCCTTATTAGCCCATCGTCTACTTTCATGATGCGGCTAGGGCGAGACCTGGGCTTGGCAACAAGGAGCGCAAAACGATGCTATTAAAACGGAACGGAGTACAGGGTGATTCGAGGCAGCGCACGGCACCCTATACGGTACGCTGCTACTTTGCAATTGCGGGGTACTCGAAGATTGTTTAGAGGCGCTGTCGGACAGCAGTATTTTACATATTTTACATATTTTATGCGCGCACTTTTCAGACGTGTTTCAGCGTACAATTTTTGCATAAGTTGTTGTAGCGGGTCAGCTCGTGCGCTTTTCGTACTCGAGGGCCGACGAGCAGTTGAATTCCGTCCACAGATGAAGCTATTTCCTAGGTTAAAATCAATAATAGAGATCGAAAAGCTGTTTGCGATAGCAGCGGTTGGCGACAACACCGCGCTTCTCTAAACCACATCGGATTACCGTGGTTTCAAGTAGTAACCATGGTTGATGATGCTCATGCACGGAACATGGAGCAGATGATGCGGCATCGGTTTATGTCGTCAGCGGCTGCGCCAGTTGTCAGATCAGCAAGCTGTTCACGAAGAGACGAAAACATTGATAGCAAAAATATCTGAAGATACAGTTGTGCTTAAACTTTGTTTGTAATTAGCAAGAATAAAAATAAATTTGATGAATTAAACAGTCTATATTCCGAAGTTGGTGTCATGACAGACATTTTATTGCGTCTTCGGATACTTAGACGGTGTAGGAAAAAAGAGTGTGATTTTTTTTGTATAATGCACTATGGTTAATTGGCCTTAATATCCCGAAACAGCATCAGTCATGAATGACAATAAGTGCTTGATTGTGCAGAGGTTTATAAATATTTATTGCTGGCTTAAATGACAACACAGCAAGGTGATTTCTTAAAAGGAGATGGCTTACCAAAAGGAAATATTTTTCTATTTTTTTTTTCATGCCATTTTGATGGCGGTTCCCAATATAACCGGTTTAAAGCACGCGTAGAAATGGCAAGCGTACGGCCGTTTCCGTGATTATTATTGAGCAAACCTTGCCACCGGTCTTCACTGCAAAGAGGAAAAGGCTTGTTGGCAGTTAGCAATTGTTTGCTATAATATTTATTAATGCGTCCTAAGTTTAGACCATAGTGTTTGAATCCGACCAAAGCCTTAGACAGAATTTCCTGCTCTGTACTACCAATGGCGCCTGGTAAATTATTATCAATGTGGTTGCCTGTTGCTTTCTGTTAGCGTCACAAGGGCAATAAAAGAAGCATAGTATGTAGGCTTTTCTGAGGTTTTGCAGTTCGGTTTGCGCTATGCTGTTCCCGACGACAGCCGTCACTCCATGTCCCCTAAGCACGGCGCTTAAATCCAGCAAATATATTGCTGCAGCCGTTCGTACAGGGGCTCTTTATGTTTTTGCAAACGCTCTTCCACTGCCTATAACGGGTATCCAAGTTAACTTAAGTCAAGGGTTAAAAAATATAACCTTTGAAGTAGGCTAGAGAAACAACTTGTATACAGCTACCAGCCATCTGGCGCACAGCTAGCAATTTTTAATTTTGCAATTAACGAATTAGTAATTAAGATACCTTTTCAAATTTATCAACTATTGCATTTAGCCAAAAAATGTGATTTGAAAAATTGGAAAGCACCTTCGAAAACCCCAATGCCGTTTATTTCCGCTGACGAAACCGACACACGTATCTCTTTTTTCCAAGCTCCAAAGAAGCCCACGAAATAAAAAAAAAATATATGGCGTGACGCATTCGCGAGCCACGATTGTGATGCTTTAACCGCGGTTAGAGTGAATGAAATCAGTGGCGGCCGTGACTAAACAACCAACTTCTAGCGGTAGGCTGATGTGTTGGCGATGGTTGCTGCGTGAGCTCGCAGCAGCTTGCACCGTCACATGCACATGTTCATATTGCCTGAAATAGACGAAGAAACCACCGCACACATATCGGCCTGCTGCTGCAACGGCCCGTGGTATAGGGAGCCCGCGGCGCAACATGTAGACTCCCTGCACAGTGGAACTACGGCCACAGCTGATTTCGTTCACTCAAACCATGGTGAGAGCACCACAATCGTGGCGTGCGAATGCGCCATTCGCGTGATATTGTTTAGTTTTTCGCGAGCTTTTTTTAGAGCTTGGACAAAAGCTACATGCGAGGCTTTCGTTATCAGAAAGAAATGGAATAGGGGTTTCAGAAGGCGCTCTCCAGCTTTGCAATGACATTTTTGTCTTAATGCAATGGTAATTTGAAAACCTATCTTAATTACTACATAGCTAATTGCACAACAGGATGAGGCGCGCCAGATGGCTGGCAGCTGTACAAAAGTGGTTCCTCTGTTTTACTTTTTAACCTTTGGCTAAAGTGAGCTTGAACACCCAATCTGTGGACCAGTTACGCGTCGCGAATGCTTTACGTCCATCTGCAAGCAGTAGTGTTCAGTGACACAAAACGTATTCACACACACACACGCGCACGCACGCACGCACACACACACACACACACACACACACACACAC